>JAKZHN010000035.1:0-367349 GCA_037179335.1 Cyclaneusma minus | reverse complement strand
TCGACATTGCCATTCTTGTATGCAGCAACGCGGGCATGATAAAGGCGGAGATTCTCGGTGTATGCTTGGGTCCAGAGCTAGATACAAAGGTCAGACTTGCATTTTGGGGGTCGAGACAGAGCGGGAGAAAGAAGTACCGCTTTGCGTTTGGGAGACATCGCGATCCATCGGTTAACTCCCTCGTTGCTGACAGCGCCTTTGGCAGCGGTTGGACCAAGTTCTGCGGCAATGATGGGGCGGTTAGTCTGCATGTACGAGAGGAACGGCGTCAAGGGGCGCTTCGGACAATTAGGATCGCGACGCCTAGAATAGTCCTCTTGTACAGACGAACTGCTCTCCGATGAGACAGACTCCTCGTCGTCCTCATCCGGGTCTAAGATATCATTATCTTTCCCCACATCACCCTCTTCGTGACCGATTACGAATGTCTCGTCTGGCGCAAGCGAATGAGCGGAACCCTCGCCGAAATCCTCAAAGGCTTCGTTTAGTTCGTTTGCGGTTTCTTTCCCTTTTTCGGAGACAGCGATAGTGATTGTGTCTGGGTCGAGCGTGTGACTGTCATCGTGGACGGGAATAGCGCCGGGCAATGAGGCCTGGATCTCGTTGACTTCTTCTGCTTGTGCGGTGCTCAAGAGTGGAGGCCGTTCATTCTCAGCCTGCTTGGAAATCTGACTCATGTTGGTCGTTTTCGATGCGATGATCTGCAGAGTTGCCTTGTGTCGATCTTGAAAGCTTCGTTGAATGTCCCACGTATCCGGTGTCGTGCGAGATCGATTTCTACGTGGTGTGCAGCATCTGTGGTTGTTGTACCAGATTTGAGGACAAGCTGTTCCAGCTCGGAATAGGCTGGTCGTTTGAGCTGAGAGGAAGCTGAGGAGTTGTGGCGTGGCTGCCTACTTGGCAGTAATGCAACATGCGCTCAACGGAGTTTGAGTAGCCGCTGCGGGGAAGTTTGACATCAATCGCCAAGCAAGTTGGGCATCGTTGAAATAACTTGCATGTTCAATTTTTTCCTTTCGATTCTGACATATATTGTGGTTTCATAAATAAAGCAGAGTAGTCCGAGGACTCCCAGGGGAGTGTACCTTGCTAACTTGAGGTGGTGTTAAGTGAAAATTCCTACCTACCTTTAGGCCAATTCCAGAAGGCTTCCTTGGCCCCCGAGCCGCGATTGACACGATCAATCCAGAGGTATTTGGATTCGATATCCCATTGGTTGGATGACACGATGCTGGCTTGCATGGATCGGGAGGCTGCAGAGAAAGGAGAATTCGGAGGGAGAACTTGGACGCGGCAGTTTACGCAACTTTGCGTTTGCGAGACCAATGAAATGTGAACTTATCTGAGAAGACCGATGCCACTCCAACGCCGCTATGGAGCCTCGAGTGTCTCAACTCATTCGACTCTCCAGCTGAAAATCCAGATAGACGGCCGTTGAGATAAGAAACGAGAAACGTGGGGAAAGCGTGGGGTTTTTACGTCGGATCGAAAGCTTTGACCACCAACCCAGAATCTTAGTAATCTTGTGGAACGTGTGAACTTGCCGTGGGGACCTTCCGCTGAGCTGTGCGCGGCATCGCTAGTCCAGCTTTGTCTGACTGTTCCGCTAGCACCTTCTATATCTCTTTGAAGCTAGGCTTTTAGAGCTAGTTCTTTGTAGCTGAGGTCTTTACTCTTAGCTTCCAGAATGCAGCTAGCTACTAATAGGTTGGTGTGACCATCTGAAGCCTCGTACGCACTGATAAGCTGAAGCTTAGTCAGCAAGTCATTGGGTTGTCACATGCGCGACAGACCCAGCGACGTACGACGTACCATGGTAAAGAACCACATACCATGGTAAAGGACTATTTTAACAATAGAGTCAAGGGAACAACGCATAATATACAACATTGCGCCCAAATTGATAAGGGATTGCGCACGCACTAAGGATATTGTTGAGGAGGTTGAAGCCGGAGGAATTGCATAAATAGAGGGCCTTCGTCCCTCCAAAGCTAACTCTTTGGCTTGAAATTGAATCATATTGAAACTTTCTAGTCAACTTTGTTGCGAAACACTGGATCGTGACATCAACCACTCATTGGTATTCGCCATGGCCAGTCCCATCAGGAGTTTCCGTCTTCTACCCAGAGGCACCCGCGGCCGAAAAGCTCAAGAATGCCACACTCTTCACACGCATTCACTTCCGGGCCACGCCCCAAGCCACAGCAGACTTCTTGAATAGCGCACCGCAGCTTCAGCAAACCTTTCTCCTCGGCCATCTTAACGACGTTTTGGTTTTCGACAACGAAATTGAAGAGCATCACAGGCATGTCAGGGCCGTCCTCGAAACGCTAGGGGCTAAGGATATGACGGCGGATATCGATCATTGTGCCTTCGATCAGCCGGACTGGACGAAAGCTGGCTTCCAGATCGACCCGCTTGGGGACGGGCAGGCGTTCATGGTCGTTTTGAGGGAGCACATATCTGGCGCCTGATGTGGCTGCTGCCATTGAGCGGAGATTGTGATGTTTTGTTGGCTTTACGAGGGTTCATCTGCATCCTAGAAATACAACTGGAGCTTGCGGGACCGCCGTACAACTACTACTCGTTTCAACCGAGTATCGATAAAACGGATCAAAATCAACTCAAGTATTCGGAGAAAGCACGAATTATACGACTCAATTTCCGCACCTCAAATCCAGAGAACGCATGAATTAATCATCCGACTGAATCCCCGCAACCCACTCCAGCCCAAGTCCTCGAAAACGTTCAGGGGTACGCCAGCATTATCCCTTCAACCCCCACAAACAATCTCACAACTTCGACTTCTTCCCCCCAGCAGCCCCCCGATCATTCTCCGTCGGCTCCGAGTCCGCAGTCTCAGCCTTCAAGCTCACCGGATCCCCCAGCATCGTCGGATTCTTATTATCCTCCAGCTTCTCCTGCGCCAATTCCTTCAGACTCTTGCCGTCTTGCTTTCCCGCACCGCGATCGTTCTCGGTCGGTTCGGTTTTGGAGGTTTCGGCTTTTAGGCTGACGGGGTCGCCGAGTTGTGTGCGGTTGGAGTGGAGATCGTCTGAGGCTGTGTCTTTGAGGGATTTGGTGGGCGCCATGGTGATGGGATGTGTGGGTTGACTGGGTTTGGGATGATGGTCAGTTGGCTGGATGATTGGGTGTGGGGAGTTTGTGGGAAGGTGGGTCTTACGATGTATACGAGGAAGTGGATCAGGGATTATGAACACCAGGCAAATGCAATGATTATTGGTTTGTGTCTGAGTCTTTCGAATGCTTTGGGAGAATAGTTGTATAATGGGAAATATGCACAATAGCAATCTACAAAGGCATCGCGATGTCAATACCTAGTTAGCGGCTCTGGTACTGACGTAATAGACTTAGTAGGTCAATCGATCAGGGTTATGGCACCAAAGCAGGGGTCACAGATGCCGAGGCATGCACTAGTTGAGGTTTAAGGTTTTTTTTTTTTGACTAAGCCCTACGATAGTACGGCTGCTAGGGGTTCTCGACCGTGCATGCGCGACTTCTTTAGTCTCCGTAATAGCTCGAGAAAACGCAGCTAGAGCGGCTCCAGCCGAAACAACGACTGGAACTATCAGGCAAGAAGTTCTGAAGATCGGTGGCTTCGTAGGTTACACGAATCATCCACCTAGACTAGACCTCTCATCGGCCGCAGGCTGCCAAGGCTACATCATGAGTTTAATTCTCATAGTTCCGAAGTTTGAGATTCCGGTTTTCTGATAGCTTTGATGTTATCATATTGTTCGTACCGTTGGGGGTCAGGGTAAGGCGCGCACGTGATAGACAACTGGTTGTATTGGCTATGGAGAAGGAAGGGGAAGGGAGGGCCGCAGGGGACAGCTATGGGGTCCCCAAGGCTCTCCAAGGCTTTCCAAGGCTAGCGCTAAGCTAAGGGCTAAGCGCCCCGGGCATGGGGCGGGTGCCACGTGCCTGAGGCACGTGCTAGCCTAAGGCAGCGGTCCACACACTGGAAACTCTCTAAGTTTGAGGTGAGAGACCGGGATCCAGTGGGCCGCTGACTGGCTAACTAAGACCTGAACCTTCAGGTGTTCCTTCCTTTTCTTGGCTGCCATATCTAAGAATAAGGTCCCAAAATCATCATGCTTGTGACGAGGGCACGATTTCGAGAAACCTCTGTATGATGTACTCGGAGACTCGCATGCTCGGCCGCATCCGAGTGGACCTATGGATGGAACTTGTCAGCGATGTCACCAAGTTACCTCAAGAATCGAATGTGGAGAGCTCCCAGAGGCTATTTTGTCAACGGCCAGGACGCCAAAGGAATGGGAAGCTTACCACTGACACTCAGACTGGGTGTCCCTTCGGAGCCGCCTTGCAAGCCTTCTTGTGAACCGGCCAATCCAACTTCTGGTGTTCCGGTCCACAGTAGAAAGCCACCTTGCAACGTGAACACTTGAAAGCCTTCTCGCTCGTGCCGCAGATGCGGCAAGGCATAAGCTCCTGGGTCATCTTAGCAGCCTCTGTGGCACTAACACCGTGGCGTGAAACTGCGACTGCTGCTGACCGCTTGCCCCAAGCCTCCATGAATCTCTGCTTCTCCTGCATAACTTCCGTCTCGCAGCCAAGGTTCTTGCAAACAGGTTGGATGTCAACACTGATGATCGGGTTGGGGAGGTGTAGTTGAGCCATGGGGAAGCTGACAGCTCCGGTTCGAAGAGCTTTGCAGTTGGGGTTGGCGCAGTGAGGACCAGAGGCTGGGATGGCTTCCGGCTTGTGCGCAGCGATGATGGGTTGTATGACGGCCATAAGCTCCTTCAGATATGCGGGGTTTTGTTGGGGTCCGCGTGGGTTGGCCTCGTCAATCAGGGAAGAGGGGATCTGATGGATGAAGCTGGTTATCGGTTAGCTTTCTTTTCGAGCTGATGAGAAAAGGCAAGCAATTGCTTACTGGAGTTCCTTCGTGGCGGTGTCACCGCAGCAGATGAAGATGACGCGGACTGGTCTGGTAGCCATCTTGGACGCACGGTATTGGGTCGCCGGGTGGGTGAGCAGGAGTTGTTCGGTGTGAAGGAGAAATGCGAGTTGGAACTTCTCGGACGGTGTTGTGAATTGGTCAAGAAATTTCGCAGAAGATATAAGCGACCTTAGCAGTTGGTGCGGGGCCCCACTTTTAACAGTTTGCTTTTTGCAAAATAAATATATTAATATTAAATTTTAATTTTATTAAAAGCTTTTTAATTTTTTTAATTTTTTAATTTGTAAATAAATTTAGCAATATAAAAAAAAAACAGCAAAAGCAATTTTAAATATTGCTTTGTAATTAAAATCAAATTTTTATTATTTATAAAAAAAAGCGCTATTAAATAATAAAAAGCAATAAATAATTTAAAAAAAACGAATTTTAAAAAAGGCTTTGGCCTTTTTTTTAATATTACTTTAAAGCTTTTAGCACTTTATAAAAGCGTATTTTATTAGCGAAAAATCCAGGGCTGCAAAAAATATACGTCAAATTTTATAAAAATAGCAAATAGCGAAAAATACTAATTAAATAATATTAGGCTTAAATTAACCCTGGCTATATTTGAAATTGTTTTAATTGCAAAAAGCAATTTATTTAATAATTAATTTTTTTAAAATTGGATAAATTATAATTTTTTTGCTAAAATAATATAATTTATAAAATTTAATATATAATTAATATATATTATATATACCAAAAAAATAGCTATAATAAATCAAATAACGGGCTTTAAAAAAAATTCAATTTAAAAGTCTAAATTTGGAATAAAATTAGAAAATTAAAGCTATTTGCTATTAGAAATATTAATTAATTAAATCTATTAAATTCCTATAAAAAAGCATTAGCAAAATTATTTTCGGCTCCGAAAATATAAATTAAATTTAATTAAATATTTAAATTAGCAATAAAAAAAAGAAATTATTAAAGCATTACTTGCTAATTATTAATTTTAAAATATTTATTTAAAAAATCCCTATTGCACTATAGCGCTATTTATATAAATTATAATCCAATAATAGGCTTATTGGGCACCCCAAAGCCTAAAAACTATTAAAATAATTTAAATTTCAAAAATATTAATATTTAAAATTTTGAATACTGGCTGCGCCAAATTATTGCAAATATTAGTATAAAAAACGCTTAAATTAATATTTAAAATATTATTAAATAAATATATTTAGCGCTTTAAAATATTATTAAAAAACTTTATACTATTAAATTAAAAAAAAACTTTTTCTATTATATTAGATTTTTGCAAATATTAAAAAAAAACTGCGCTAAATTTTATATAAAGCTTATTAAAAAAATACTAAAAAGCTTTATAGCCGCCTATAATATAAATAGCCGTTTTTTATAGCTATAGCTGCAAAATTAAAATTGCTAATAATAATTTACATTTAATATAAAATAATTATTTAATAATTAATAAAACTGGCTAGAAATTTGCAAATTTTTGCTATTTTTTAAAAAAAAAATTAAAAAAAATTAAAATTAAATATCAATATAAAAATTTAAAATTTTGATTAATTTACCCTTAGCATTTTTTTAATATTTTGCTAAATACTCAAAGCCTGGCAAAAAAGATTATAATTAGTTTTCCAGTTAAAAAAAAAAACTATTAAAAAAAACTATTTAAATAATAAAAAATTATTAAGCCAAAAAACTATAATTTTAGGATTTATTTAAAAGCTTTTGCAAAAAAATTAAAAATAAATAAAATTATAACCAGGTTAAAAAATAAAATACGCTTTATATAAATATAGCCTTTTTAAATAAATTCTAATAGCTATTAATATAAAAATGCTATTAGTATTATATAAAAAGCGTTTTTTTATATTATATTTAAAAATTGCGCAGTTTTTACTAGCTTTTATTATTATTTGCATAATTCAATAAAATATAATATAGCGCAAAATAATAGCTTTTTTAATAATATAATAATTAATTAAAAATATAGAAAAATACAATAAATACTGGATAATGCATTAGCTATTAAAATTTTAAAAATCTTCTAAAACCAGGCCCAGTGGCAAAAAAAACGCGAATAAATAATTTTGGTATTAATTGTTTTAATTCAATAAAATTAAAAATTTAATTCGATTTTTTTAGTAATTATTTTAAAAGCCAGAATATTAATTTTAAAATTGCATAAAATTTGCTTTTAAAAAGATTTATTATAATTAATAAAAGCTTTTATTTAAAGGATTTTTTAAAAAATTAAAAGCAAATTATCAAAATAGCCTTAAAAAATGGCAAATTATATTAGCGAATAGAAAAAAAAAGAATCAAATAAATAAATAGCAAATTTATTAAAGATTTAAAATTGTAAAATAATATTTAATTAGGCCAATTAAGGCTTGCAGCAATAAAAAAAAATTTAAAGCAAAAAAATAAAAATTAATATTTGGGCTTTTAAAGCAGCTAGAAATTAAAAAGGGTTAGTCAAAAACTAAATTAATAAAAAAATATAATTAGCAAAATACTAAAATAAAAAAAATTAGCAATAGGATGCTAAGTTAAAAAAAGCTAAATAATTAAAAACTGGCTTAATAATAATAATAATAAATTTAACAAATGCAAAAAATTGGCTAAAATTAAAAACTAATTTAATTTATTTTTATTAGCTTTTAAATTTTTAATAATATTTTAATTGGCTTTTAAATTTTTAAAAGCTATTAGTTTTTATTGTTTTTTTTAATTATTAGCATTGCTAATACTATAATTATTATTTTAATTTTAATTGCAAAATTTTGCAATATATTTGCCGCTGCAAATAAAGCATTTATAGCGCTGCTGGCAAATATCATTTTTATAAATTTTTTAGTTTTAAAAATAGCAAATAATAATAGCATTATTAGAATTTTTTCTATAGCTAAATTAGCGCAAATTGGCATTATTAGCATTGCCGGCGCTTTTAAATTCGGCCGCTTTTGCCGCAGCGGGAATTTAATAATAAATACAAATTAAAATATTAAAAATTTGCCAATTTAAAATAATAACAATTTTTTTTATAGCAGCAATATAAATATAAATAGCAATGTTTTTAATATTATTTTAAATATAAGTTTTTGCAATTTTTTTTAATTTTTTAATAAAATTAAAGCATAGCAATAATTAAATTGGAATCTTTATTAAAATAAATAATATAAAATATTAAAATCTATATAAAAAATATATATATTTAAATATTTTGCTTAAGCGCTTTTTTACTGCCTTAAATAGACATTAAAATAAATTAAATAAATTTAAATACAAATACAAAAGCAAAATCGAATGCATTTTGTTTTTGGCAATTATATTAATTTGCTAAAAAGTAATATTGGGAAATTAATTATAAAGCTTTTAAATTTTAAAAAATATATTTTTATTATTAATAAAATTGTTATTATTTTAGCAAAGGCATTAAAAATAAAACTAATTAAAACCGGTATTGCCGCTAATTTGATTTAAGCGGATTTAATAAAGCTTTTTTTTATATTTATATTTTTATTAGACACGCCTTTTTTAATTGGCAAATACTTGCTTTTTTTATTTAATTTAAAACCGCAGTAATTTTGCAGCATAGTTTTAATTGCTTATAAATAATAAATTTAAACTATATTAAAAATTGCGTCGCTAGCAATAGGCTAATGGGATTATTAAAAACGACAGCGAAAATAGTAAATATTATCGCTAGCCCCGCTGGCACTATTAGCAGGCAAAAAATTTAAAAATCGCAAAAATTTAAAGACTTTTCTTCCCATTGCCATTAATATTGCTGGCCATAGGACCAAAGCGGCATTGGCCAATATTAATACGCTAAAAGCGTCGAGGCTATTGAAAGGCATTGGCGCGCTTAAAAAATATATTAAAAAACAAATTAAAATATAAATAAAGCTATTTTTAAATTAAATTAATTAACAAAGCAATTGCGTAATTAATAAAAAAAAAGCTTTCTGCGGCCGTAAGAAAATCTTTTATAGCCGCCAGAAGCTCCACTCTAGCTTGGCAGCTTAGCCACGTGACAGTAGCCATCCTCACTCTCCATAAAACCCATTATTTGTTATGCTAAGAGAGACCCATCTAAGAGACCTCCATCCGAAAGTCGGTGACCTGGAAACTAGGGGACATGCATGCTTTTGTGCGGCCGAGTGGGCTTCTGAATACTAGCTTGTCCTGCTGCCTGCATCGGACCACGACCCACAACAGGAAGTCTGTTCGCTACCTGTATTGTTCTCGCAACGAAGACCAAAATGCTGAGTTTAGTTCCCAGCGCTTGTGATATCTTGCTCGAGCTCTGTCGGAGTAGGTCGGTTTTCGGGGTCAGGTCATGCTGGAACCTTGTCAACGGTGTCAGCAAGTTTCTTCGAGACTTGAATGTGAAGAGAGCTTCGAGAGGCTGATTTTCCAACGCCAGCATGCCAGAGGAATGAGAAGCTTACTATTCAGACTGGGTGACCCTTGGGTGGCGCCTTGCAAGACGCCTTGTGAAGCGGCCAATCCTCCTTCCGATGCTGTTTGCCACAGTAATACGCCACCTTGCAACGGACGCACTTGAGTGTCTTCTCGGTCTTTCCACACACACGGCAGGGCATAATCTCATACGACTCCTTGGCAGTCTCCTTGGCGGTCTCCTTTCCACCTTCGACACTGCCAGTTTGGCCCTTAGCCATCTGCGCGCCTTGCATCTCCTGCGCAAACTGAGTGGCGCAGGTAGGTTTCTCGCAGAGGGGCTGGACATTGATGTTGACGTAGGGATCGATGGCGTGGAGGGAAGACATGGGAGTGCAGCGCGCAATGGTTCGGGGATCATTGCAGACGTAGCAGCGAGGTCCAGTGGCTTCAAGAGCCTCCTGGTAGTGCAAGGCGACGAAAATTTGCATCCAAGCTGCGAACTGAGTCTTGTAGACATCATCTTTCATGACTTGACTGGGGGTGTATTTGGTGTCGACAAGCAAGGCGGGCAGCTTGTGCTCGTAGGTGAACCTGGTGATTCATTAGCTTTCACTTCGAGCCGGTGACAGAAGGCAAGCCATGCTTACTGAAGTAGCTTGTTGGCGGCATCACTCCAGTACTGGAAGTTGATACGAACAGTCTTGGACGCCATCTTGAATACATGGAGCCACCGGGTGGGAGAGCACGGGTCGTTCGGTTTGAGGGAGAAAGGCGCGTTTCAATCTCCTTGGACTGTGTTGCGACTTTAGAAAGGAACTCCGCAGGAGCTTGAGCAGTTGGTGCAGGATCACGCTTTTGACAGTTCGTGATGTGCATTTAGCGAGCGCGCTAACGCTAGTCCTTTGAAAGAGCACTGACCAAGCCGCTCAAATCGGCAAGGAATTTGTCCACGCTTAAATTTGATGTAGAAGACATCCATTAACGGGAAGTGATGGACTTTCGTGGTCCCAATCCTGACATGCAAACAGCCACTGGTGGAGGCACGAAGCACATCCCAGATTAACCATTTAGTTTCACAGAGTGAAGCTTCATTCTTATTCTGGGCAAGCAAAAGATATCACTCCATGCGATTCCTGCATAATGAAATATGAATATAGAATACCAAATAGAGAAACTAGACCTCTATATCTGCCTTCCAAGCTGTTTTAGGACGGCCACGACAAAGATATTGGTATAGTGAACACGCCCAAAACAACCAAACTTTTACAAATATAAGAGTACTGTAGGACTTCGCTGACTTAGTTTACCTATAAAAGCTCTTGCTATAATCGAGAAAAGGTATCTAAGTACCAGCTTCTCCCAAGTGTCAAGAGATCATAGACAAAAAGTTCTTGATCTTGACTACCTAAGAAGTATACTTTTGGAAGCTGCAGAGGCCTTTGAGCAGGACAAATGAAAGACTAACGAGAGAAAGCTCAGGGCTCACATTTAAGACAATATATAGGGCTTACAACACTCCAAGTGATCAGGGATAACTCGTGTGATCATGTCAAAAGAACAATCCATATGATCAGGATTCAGGAGCAATTAGAATGACCTGACTGAGGCACGCCAAAGCTTGTAGCAAAAGACGGCAGCAGGGTTTCATAAATTATTGAGCTTTGAGGTAGTGTTCAGAGACGATCCCACTCTATCTCAAACTGATTTTTTGACACATAGCTGGCTCTAGCGAGTTAGGCGCTTCCTTGGCCGCTATCAGTACTACTCAGAACACTTGTGCCACGTAGTGTGGTCTACAGATCAAGCAGTCGGCGGCGACCACTGTCCCTGCACCGGCGCCTTGCAACCCGCCTTATGACTCGGCCAATCAACCTTCTGATGTTCCTTCCCACAGTAAAACACAACCTTACAACGCCCACACGCGAAAGTCTTTACGACTGTGTGACACACTTGGCAAGGCATGACCTGGACTATCTCCTTGGCAACCTTGTGTCCGACTTCGTCTGAGCGAGGTAAGGGTGGTGCAGCGTTCATCAATGCTAGCATCAGGCTCTGAGAATTCTGCTGTATCTGCGTTCAGCATGTGGGCTTCTCGCAAGCTGGCATAACGTGGACGACGATAAAGGGGTCGGAGACGTGAAGGTAAGTCATTGGAGTGGGAAAGGCTTTGGTTCGCGGGGCATCGCAGATACAGCAGCGAGGCATCGTGGCTTGTAGAGCCTCTTGGTAATGTTCGGCGACGATGGGCTTTATGGCGTCCATGGCTGACATTTGAAAGAGAGGATCGTGTTGGGTCTGAAAGTAACTGGCTTGGGCACTATCGACAAGCTGCCGGGGCACATTGCCGGTGAACCTGTAGATCCGTTGTTGGCTTTCTGTTTTTATGCTAGTGACAAGAGAGGAGTGTACCGCCACTTACTGGAGCTTCCTATTGCTAGGTTCATTGACGCACATGAACTCGACACGAACGGACTTGGTAGCCATCTTTTGTGCTGGATATGTCGGACCACAGGTTGGGAGAGTAGGGGTCGTTAGGAAAAAGCAGGCAGGCACAACCTCTTTAATGATTTGCCACTTTGTAATGGAGTTTCGAAGATGAGAAAGGTGACTCCAGCAGCAGCAGACAGCTGTAGCCTATTGCTTTAGCAAGTTCAGGAACATGGCGGGAGCATACTACTCTTGATACTGATGAAATCCGGCGATCCGTGTCACGGGATTACGCGACTCGCGTTTGAGTTTGCCAACGGTGAGTCAAACGTGCGGGGGAAGCTGAGGAGTTTGATCCCTGCAGCTCACGGCAACGCGCTGTAGAAGTCTGCAGACACTCTGTGACTCTCTAGTAGTCAGATCAAACGGTTTTTCTTGCTTTACAGCCGCGTCTCCTTGCCGTTGCTTTCAATTGCTAGCAATCCAACCGGCAACTCCCCAAAGTCATTACCCAATAGCCATAGTACAGCAGAAAAGTTCTTCTGTTTCTCGCCATGTATACCGCCTATGTGGTGCCCTATTAGTATTTCATACATGTAGGTCAGTGCAAACAGCCTCCAGGTACTGCTCGAAGACGATCCCGCTCTATCCCAAACCGACTCTTTCCTACAGACCTGCACGGCTATAGCGAGCTAAGCGCTTCCTTGGACCTTGGCCGCATTCCGTAGCTCCTTCTGGCGGCAGTAACTATATTTGTGGTATAGGGCGTCGACCGTTCTCCCGTGGAACTTCAATCCAGGGTCAAGCAGCATCTTGGTCCAGTTTCCTACACCATGCTTGTGTACGCCAAGGAACAATTGCTCAGTCTCCTCCTCGGTCCATTTTTCCGTGGCCTTTATACCTGTCCGCTTAACAGTGTATTTGCCGTAGCCCTGCGACGACCCGGGCCGAGAATAATTCTCGTATCTCGTTTTCAGGGCTAGGACCGTTCTCCCGTGGAAGTTGAATTCAGTGTCCCGCAAGATGGCCTCCCATTTCCCCACCCCATGCTTCTGCACGCCAAGACGCAGTTGCTCAGTCTCCTTCTCGGTCCATGTTTTCCTAGCCTCTGTAACTGCCTCCCCAATAATGTTTTTGCAATCATCCCGCCAGCGCGTGTTCTGAGCGCAAACCAAGAACCTGCGGTGTAGGGCTAGGGCTGTTCTCCCGTGGAAGTAGAATTCAGTGTCCCGCAAGACGGCCTCCCAGTTTTCCAGCCCATGCTTGTGCACGCCAAGAAGCAGTTGCTCAGTCTCCTCCTTGGTCCATCCTATATTTCCAGCCTTCATAGCTTTCCGCTTCGGAATGTTTTTCTTGTTACCCTCTTTCCGAGCGTGCAGACGGTGGAAGGAATAGGGCTCGGACGCCGGAGATGGTAAGATGGCAGGGTCTGGCGGCGGCTCCGAAAGCGCAGGGTCGATGGTAGGGGGAATATGCGCGAGAGTCGGTTGCTGTCGTTGCGGTAGAGACGATTGCCGGAACTGCGCGTTCCTGTTGTCGACTACGCCCATGGGTTGTAACTCGACGAGCTGGTTGGGCACATTGTGCGTGAATCTGATGATTCTTAGCTCCTTTTTCGAGCTGGTGATAGAATGCAAGTGCGCTATTGCTTACTGAAGTTGGTTGTTGACGGGTTCATTAACACACGCAACATCGACACAACCTGGGGCGGGGATAGTAGCCATCTTTTTCCGGATATATCCGGTCATCCGGTGGGAGAGCAGAAGTGGATATAAAAGAAGGAAGGCGGGTGGATGCTCTCCTGGCGACGTTGCGACTTTGGAAAAGAATTTTGAAGAAACAAGGGCTGGACTCCGTGATTGATATCGAGAACATTAATAATACATGTAACGAGATGGCGCGATCCGGGGATCACCTGGGTACCCCGACCGCGGCTGAAGGCTAAAGGTCAGAGTTCAAGAAAGTCAGCCGTCAACCAATACGGCACCGATGCCAACCGCCACGTCCCGAAAGACAAGAATGACTAATCCTAACTGGTACTTATGTCACTCTGTAATTCCACAGCCAAGCGCTCCAAACAGGCAAAGAGTCAACCCTCAGTAAAACATTATACCTTATTTGACCAGGCACCGACAGACATCCCAACAGTACAAGCAGCAGCAGATAAGCTGATGGAGACACGCAGAGCAACCAGATTCACCATTCATAGACCCAAGTTTCACTCATACTATTGAAAAGCAATGACCCATTATATACGTAATTCCTATACATCAAAATATTAAATACTTACAACAGCAAGAGAAAACGGCAAACAGAAGACGGAACACCCAAGCCTCTACCTCTCCCTTCCCCCGAACGCCCAATTCCCATAAGAAAAGAACGCCATTCAAGACACGCGACAACATGAACAGGTATCCAAACCATCCCAAACCTCCCCAACAGAAACACAGTGTAGGTACTCTATCTTACAAAACCTCAAGCAATCGCCGGCAAACAATACTCAAGTCCAACAATCGACTCCAAGAAAGACGCCATCATGGGCATCAAGCCCTCCGCCTTCGCACTCTCAATCCACACCGGCAACTCTACAGCGCTGCATTCGATGCTATACCTAAACTCCACATGAGTCTTCAACTCTCCAACAGGTACTTTCACCTCTCCGCCCTCGTGATGGTAATGTACTCCAGCCTCACTACTGCTGATCGTCTTCACAATTTGGTCTGCTACTGTGCTGACGTGGTTCATGTCGAATGAGCCATGCCACTGCTCGAGCTTCGGCACCGTCTTGGTCTTGACTGAATAGGCGATGATCGTGCCCACCAGATCGGTGGCAGGTGCGCCGTCTCCGATGATACTCATTGGTCGATGAATGGAAACGGGCATGTCGAATGCTTTTGCTGCATTCTCCAAGTACCGCTCATTGACCCATTTCGACGACACATAGCCATCCGCTCCATCACCAGGCGTTACTTCGAGTGGGATCGCGTGCTGTGCAAGAGTCTTCCCAGAACCAAGAAGGTTCGAAATGCCGCCAGTGGAGACGAAGTGGAATGAAATACGACGAGGCAAAGCCAGGCTGACAAGCTCCTTTGTAGACTGAACATTGACTTTGCGAAGTGATTGGTAAGACTTGAGGAAAGACACTTCGGCGCCGTTGTGAATGATGAGATCAATATTGCGAGCCATGTCGTCGAATTCCGATTCCGAAAGACCAAGTCGAGGAAGTGAGAGATCGCCGTAGTGGACTCTGATCTTGGGAGACTCGACGGGAGGCTTGCGTTCTGAGCCATCGGATGGTAGGCGAATGGCAACACAGTGGATTTCGGTGACCGTTGGATCTTCTACCAACTTGTGGAGGATATTGCGGCCGAGAAAGCCAAAGGCTCCTGTGAGCAGAACCTTCTTGCCCACGGACGAAACTTGTCGATCAGCAACGTGCTTTGCCCGGGTGTACAAGTCGGGCTCAAGGGCTGTCTCTCTCGACCAGTCAATCCGCTCCATAGAACGACTCTCTGTCGTCCCACCAGAAACAAGTCTTGCCATGTTGGCCAAAGAACTAGCTTGGAAGAAACCACGCAGCGGAACATCAACACCAACCCGTGCACGAACACGATCCTGCAGTTCCACAACCAACAGCGAGTTCCCTCCAACCTCAAAGAAATCCGTATCCTTGTAGATCTTCAGCGGAGTAGCCTCATCTTCATGCAGCAGATCTCGCCAGATTGCCGCCAACTGACCCTCACTTTCAGACAAGCACTCTTGCACCGCAGGTCGCTCAGCCTGGCGCGACACAGTAACTTGACTGAGAGCCGCTCGATCGACTTTACCGTTCACCGTTCGCGGGAATTTCGGCAGCGGAACAAGCACAGAAGGTCGCATGTACTGGGGCAAAGGAAGCTGCTCCAGCAGCGTCTTTAGAAAACTTGCTGCGTCGGAAGGTATTTGTTGGCTTGAGAAGGTCACGAAACCAACCAGAAAGACGGGCTCCCCTCGGGGAAGAACCACAGCATCTCTGATCACTCCACCAGCCACGTTGAGAATACTGTTGGCGACTCCATCTAGCTCAACTCGCATACCCCTGACTTTGATTTGGTTGTCGTTGTCTAGACGTCCAAGTGGAATCAGGGAGCCGTCGCTCAACAGACGTCCTTTGTCGCCGGTCCGGTATAGACGATCCCAGCCAGATGAGATTTCGGAAGGCGTGGCGAAAGGGTTGCGGATGAACTTCTGGGCATTCAGTTCCTCGTTGTTGGTGTATCCAGGACTGACGCTGGGCCCTCCAATGCAGATCTCTCCCGGGAAGCCAGTTGGGACAGCTCGGCATTCCTCATCAAGGATGTAGGTGAAGTAATTCGGCAGTGAATACCCAGCGGATTCATACGTCTCTCCGCCATTTTCGAAACTGGCTGAGAGGTCGACTTTGCCAATGTGCGACAACAATGTAGTCTCAGCTGGACCGTACACGTTGTAAAGATCAACATTGTTTTTCAGATCAGCAAACTGCTGCTTAAGCCGAGTCGACAACCTCTCGCCACCACTCAAAGCGAACTTCCAGCTCTCACATTGTCTCAGGTTCTGACAGCCATAGCCAAGCAAAATCGAATATTCCGATGGTACACAGAAAGTGAACGTGACCTTCTCGTCCAGCATCAACCTGGAAAGCTCGATAGCATCACCTCTTTGATCTCGTTTCGCGATGACAAGCTTCCCACCATTGTACAAGGCCAGGAAGATTTGCGAGAGTGCAAGGTCGAATCCCAAGGAGCTTTGTTGCAAAACGGTCTCCTGCTGCAATCCGAGAGTCTTGGTGGTCCCCTCAATGACATTCGAAAGACTGAGATGACTAAGCAGAACCCCTTTTGGAACCGGACCAGTAGTTCCGCTCGTGTACAACTGGAAAGCCAGCCCATCAGGTCGGGCGCGACTCTTGAAACTCGAATTTGCCGACCATTTCAGAAAGGAGACATCGATAGCCGCTATATCCAGAGTGCCAAGTTCTTCCAAGATCGATGCCGATTGTTGGTGATACAGAATTGCCTGGGGTTGACATTCTTTCAGGATGGCTTTGAGACGAGCGACTGGATTGCTGAGGTCCAAAGGAACGCACATGGCGCCAGATCGGAGAATCGCCAACATGGCACACAGAGCATCGATTGATGGCTCGCAGAGAAGTGCAACTACAGAAGCGTTGGGTGACTTGGTCTGCAAGGCCCGGGCTATCGCGGATGCTCGCATGCCCACATTTTGGTAAGATGCCTCAAACCCGTAAGCATCTTTCATGGCGATAGCATGAGGGCGCTGTCGTATCTGGTTGTCAATTCCTTCAATCAAAGTGCTCGGCCACTCTGGCTTGACTGCAACCCTTTTCCCCACATCAATACTTCGCGACAACATGGCCGAGCTGAAAAGTTCACACTCATCCGGTCGTTGAGAAGGTTTACTCGAAAGGCTTTCAAGCATATTGACATAGCACCTCAACAATTGCTCCGCATCCTCAGTGGAGTACAGATAATTCTGAACATCGAACTGCAGCAGAGATTCGCCATTAGACGTCTCGGTGACCAACAACGTCAGATCATAGGGAGTCATCGCAATGCTTCCCTTCGCATCCGTCAACCGACAATCTCCAAGTCTGTTCTGCTCAAGTGCTCCCAAGCGGTAGTTGATCAAGACTTGGAAAAGCGGCGAATGGCTTGTAGATCTTGGGACTTTGAGTTCGTCGAGAAGGACATCGAATGGTACCTTTGAGTTCGACATGCAGGCGTAGGCTTTGTTTCGCGCGTTGAGGATCATCTTGTCGAAAGGCTCTGAGGCGTCGACGTTG
The DNA here is from genome assembly GCA_037179335.1 of Cyclaneusma minus. Classification (NCBI taxonomy): domain Eukaryota; kingdom Fungi; phylum Ascomycota; class Leotiomycetes; order Marthamycetales; family Marthamycetaceae; genus Cyclaneusma; species Cyclaneusma minus. The sequence continues at coordinate 349,728 of JAKZHN010000035.1, read as the reverse complement.
TATCTGACGGCTACGGTGTTGATGAGGTAGCCGATGGTGTTCATAAAGTCCGGATCAGATCTGTTGGCATCGACAATGCCGATGCAAATATCGTTGGCGCCTGTGAGTCGATACAGGAATACCTGGAGGGCAGAGAAGTACAGCTGGAATGGCGTGACATTCAGACGTCTACTGGCAGACTTGATCTGAGCTGTCGTTGTAGCACTCAGATTCAGCGATACCGTCTTGGTATCATAGCTGTCCAAGTTCCGTCGACAAGGAACCTTGGAGATGGGCAGTAGAGGCAAGGTCTTGGGGAAATCGGCGAACTCGTTCTTCCAGAACGCGAGCTCTGAGGCCACTTGGTCACTCTCTACCAGCATCTTTTCCTTCTCGGCGAAATTGGTGAAGTCATGGACAACTGGTGCTAGCGTTTGGCCGTTGTAGACTTTGTCGATCTCTTCCAGGAGGATGCGGAAGCTGACGCCGTCCATGATGATGTGATGGTAGCTGAAGATTATGTTGTGGAATTCAGGAGATCTCTTGATGAGGACGGCTTCGAGGGCGTGGCCTTTGCTGAGATTAAAATCGATCGCCTTGAGTCGCTGGAATTCGGCATCCACTTCTTGATCTGTGGGCATGGACTTGTACTGAAGGCTGAACGGGGACTGCTTCAATACACCTTGCACTGGCGACTTGGACGTAGGATCCCTAAGGAAGCAAGTTCGCAAGCTTTCATGCCTCATGATGACTTCCTGGATGGACTCCTCCAGTCTCGATATCGACAAACTTCCACGCAGCGTATACTGGACCGCAATGTTGTACGTGGAAGGATCAGTCAAGTAGTTCCTGAGAAACCACATGGTAGACTGTCCAAAAGACATAGGCACCACCTTCGAGAATTCCAAGTCATCTGTGGATGGCTCATCCACCTCTGCTGGAGTCGAAACGAGATGTTCCTGAGAGAGCTTGCCTTCGAGGCTTGGAACTAGACTGCTCACAGAAGAGCTGCAGTCTGGGGTTTGTTGACCTGAAGAGCTTCCGTGATACTCCGCATCGGAAGAGTCAGTCTCAGAACTCCCAGAGACGTCCTTTGGTGGACTGGTCACCTCTGGCTCCACCTCTTTGACAGTGCCGGAGCAAGAAACCAGCATCTCGCTTGGAAGATTAGAGATGACTTCAGCGCAGATGTCTCCCACAGCAATACCACCAAGAATCTTGAAGATCTGCATGTCAACCTTAAGTTCTTTCAAGAACCAGTTGCGAATATCGACAGCCAGAAGAGAATCGATACCAAGACCTATCAGAGGGGTTTCTAGCTTGATACTTTCCGCCGACATTTGCAGAATCAGCGCCAGTCGAGACACAAAAGCCTCCTGAAGCAGTCGTTTTGCGCCATCCACACTCTTCGCACCCTTCAGCTGTTCAGCGATCGAAACTATGGGCTTCAAAGAGTCCTTCCTTGCCGAAGTAGTCTGCGTAGGCTGAACAAGATGCGAAAAGCGAGGGTTGTTGAGCCACGGTGGTCGCTCTTCTCCGTTATCGCCGTACGCAATATCTTGAAGGCCGATGATTAATTCCGAGGCGTCCGGCGAATCGGCCTTGCCAGCAACGATCGATTCGGCAAAGACATGTCGGAATTCGCGTTCGGAGATTGGCATGAAACCCATCTTGCGGAGAGGACGCTCGTATACTGAGCCGGTCCTGGATAGGTATCCGAGGCCGATGATCATGCCAATGTTGATGACGGACCCAGCTAGACCTTTCAGTCTTCGCTGCCTGGCTGTACTGATCATGAACATGTTGGCAGCGTTGTAGTTTGATTGGCCTACATTCATCGTCAGTACAGAAGCTCCGAAAACGTCTAGATTGATGATGCATACCTGGGTTGCCAATGACCGATGCAAGTGACGAGAACATGACGAAGAAGTCCAGACTCTTATCCGAGTACAACTCATCAAGATACTTCGTTCCGTTCACCTTGGGCAAGAACACCTTCTCCATATCACTAATACTCATCTCCGCAAAGACTTGGTCGGAGAGTACCATAGCAGCATTCGCAACTCCACCAACTGGAGGAAGTGTTGCCTTGATCTCATCGTGGAGTGCAACGACCGAATCACGGTTCGACACATCCAATGCCGATACCTTGATCACAGCATCCATCTCCTCCATCTCTTCTATCCACCCGCTTGGGACTTGGGGGTTTCGACTTGCAAGTACTATGTACTTGGCACCGTTCATGACCATGTACTGAGCCAGTGATTGTCCGAGTTCTCCGGTTAGACCAACAAGCAAGTATGTCTTCGTACTGGAAAACAATGTGGTCGGATCCAATGAAGGTATCTGGACTGGAATGACGGCGTCTGATTGCCATTGCAAGAGCGTGTTTGAGGGCGCATCGGTCATTTTCTCCGAGCCAAGTCTTGCGACATCCAAGATTTGCATATCGCAAGAAGGCCAGCCATTGTTCGAGATGCGCTCAACCGCAGATGACAGAGAGCTCAACAAGGAAGTTGCTAAATCTTCCGAGAATTGGTCAGAGACCAATGGATTTGTGGCGAAGAAATCCGAGCTCGAGTATGACTTCGCCAGAGGCAAAAACTGGGATACAGTCAATGCTAGCGAAACTCCAGAGCTCTTCATGTCGAACGACGACACGATATTCTTCGGCAGAAGTCGCTGACAATCCCGCTTGGATGCAGAGGGATGTAGAATGATTGAACCATCAGAACCTTCATCAGAGGCTCGGCTCTTGACGATTGCAATCTTGCGGTTTGCTTCCCTGGCTCCATCGGTAAGAAGCTTCTGAAGATATGCATCTGGCTCAAAGATAGCGGCAGTGCCGGGTCGAGTGTGAGCGGCGAGAATATTTCGGCTTATCAATCCGCAAACGACAGACCACAGGAATCTGGGCGCATCCTCCTCTGACGCCAGACACTCCATGGCCCAAGAGGATGGGACGGTAATGACAGAGGCATTTGACTCCGATAGAGCAAGCGTGGTTTGGCCGGTAGAGATCGCAGTGCCAAAGCACACATAGAGGAACGTGTCCTCCAACACTCGAACCGCATGCAGTGAAGAGAACTTGGTGCGAATCACCACACTGCCTTCCCGCTGAGCATCAATCACCTTCGAGATAGACTGACCCTTCGTAGCCGACCACAACTTCGTCTCCGCATCAACATAAACGCGAATCTGCTCAGACGCCGAATCAACCTCACTAACAATCTGCCTTCTCGCCGAATTCAGCCGATCATTCAGCTCCCCATCAGCCACAATCCTAGGAATCATCACCCGATCACCCTGCAACAGCAACTCCGGCTCATTCGACCAAAGCAAATCCTCAGCAAACTTCGGGTCGCTCCCCATAATAAGCCTCAACATTGCACTCGCCAACTGCTGAGCAATTTGCGCAGACGGCATCTCCACGTTCTCCAAGTCAAACAGCTGCAGCGACAGTTGAGGCAGTTCGAACTGAAGAGTCCTGCTCAAGCCGACCATTGTGTTTGAATAGGCATTCTCGGAACGACAGTTTTGGGTTGACCAGAGCACGTGACTTGCGTGTGAGAAGAGTGACTTGATAGCTTCGAGTTTGGGTGCGGTTAAGTGCTCGCAGTATTGCTCTGGGTCGAGATCGGTAAGACACAGGATTGCGAGGTTGGTGGCGTGGCTGGGGACCACTTCGAGTTTCTCGAGGCTGTCGACAATCTCGATGAGGCTGTTCCAGGGTCGGAGGATTGTGCGTATGTGGTGGACAATCTTCGATGTGCGAAGTGTCTTGCCGCCAACAATGACGAAGCGATCCGTTCGCGGTACAGAACTTGGATACGACAAGGGCTCCCTGAGCGCATCCACTCGTTCATCCAAAGCTTGAGATACCATCACAGACATGACGTGCTTCGAAGGAACTGGGTGGTCTTGCTGGATCCTGTCGATTCCCGCGAATCCTGTCTGTCGGAGAAGAGCATCCCATTTCACTTCGGTGATGGTGGGAGCATAAGGCCGACCATCCTCTTCTCCTAGCCACCAGCCTGACAATCCGCACATCATCGCCGTGTGCCTGAGATATTCACCAGTGATCTCCATCAGTACGAGATAGCCACCAGGCTTGAGGAGCCGGCGAACATTGGTCAAAGTCTCATGCAAAGTCTTGGTGGCGTGCAAGACATTCGAGGCGACAATGAGATCGAATGAATGGTCTCGGTAACCTTGTTCGTAGATGTCCATTTCGATGTTGAGCTTGGCAAAAGTCATCTTGTCGACATGGTTGCTGAAAATCTGTCGAGCATTCTCGAAGAAGCCTGTCGAGACATCTGTGTAGTGATACGATGAAAATCGATGACCAGTGCCTTCCAGCACACCTCTTGTCGTCCCACCTGTTCCAGCGCCGATCTCCAAGATATCCATGTGTGGGTACCTGTGGCTGATCTGCGAAACTAGGGAGGAGACATGCACATTCGCAGTCGAAAAACCAATGCCTTCGGTATACAATCTGTCGAGCATGTCGTTCTCCTTCATAACTTGAAGCGTCTCTTTCTGGTTGCGGACAATGTCAACCAGATTTGAACCAACAGCATGAACGAGCTCAGCATCAATTCGTCCAGTATATCTCTGAAGCATGCCGGCAATATCGTCTTCAGTGTCATCCCTCCACTCGGCAGGGACCTGTCTGTCAGACAAAAACTTGGTATAGCCGATGAGTTTCTGGAAGTGCCATCTCAGCGTAGGAATCTCAGCATCATCGATGGTCTCTCGAAGATTCCGGAAGTAGAAGTATGATGCACGTTCGCAGACATCGGTGATCTCTTCTTCGACTGGCTGGCTCATCTCTTGCTCAGAAGAATCATCCGAACTCAAAACATCAGGTTGCCAAACAGTTTTGGAGAATAACTTGCGGTCGTTCGAAGCATCTGCTCGAGTAAAAGAGTTGCAAGCAAGTCCTTCGATTTGGATCTGCATGTTACCACTGCTGTTAAAGACCTCGACATCGCCAACCACTGACAGAGATGATGCTTTGGAGGTGAAACTGTCGACGAAAGACGTTTCTTCATGCTCGGAGCTCAAGATCAGACTGGGGTTCACTCTCAGTTTCTCGATCGTCGTGGGAAGATATGTCGTCCAAAGACTTCCATCACCAGGTGCAGCAAATGCAGCGAAAAGGTTCTGGAGGAACACGTCAAGAAGTGCTGGATGTAGCAACAGCTTGCTTTCAGGTGGTGTGCAGGTGGATCTCGATACAGTGGAACGTGCCTTGCCCATTCTCCTCTTGATCGACGTGATTCCCCGAAACATGTTTGTGTAGTCCAGACCGATAGCTGACAAAGAGCTGTAGAAAGCATCGACATCCACGCTTCGCATAGAGAAATCCTGGATAGATCGGGGAGGGAGGGCGTCGACGGAAGGCTCCTTCAGCGTGATGGACATTCGTCCACTGAAGTGCTTCACCATATCACTCGAGCCTTCCTCCGGACAAGCGAACAGAGCAAAATCAGCATTAATGACATTGTTATCACTTGACTCATCACGGTTCAAGGAGAACATCGTCTCAATTCCAGCACTTGAATTGTCCAGCGTGAGCGCCTTGATGATCTTCAAGTCCGACAACTCAACAAGAGCCGGCATAGCATTTCCACAAAGAATCAGCGCAGCCTCCAGTGCCATCGAAAGGTATGCAGCAGCAGGCACCAGCGGCTGATGTTGGAAGCTGTGATGCTGTACCCACGGAAGCTCTCGGAGTCGCATGAGATTCTTCCACTGATATTGATGCTCATTGCTGTTCTCCGTCTTCGATCCCAACAACTCGTGAATTGGCTGCTTGCGCTGCCGGAAGTTTTGCGAGATTCTTGACTCTTTCCAGAATCGCTTGTCATGCTGCCATTGGTAAGAAGGCAGTGGCTTGACAATTTTGGGCTTCTTGGCTGAGAACAGCTGCAGGTATTTCTCGAATCGAAGGGCGGGTCGGTCGAGATTCGACCACAGAAATCCTAGCATACGTGAGAATGCTTGGACATCGTCATCTCCACGGTTCAGGGCAGCTCCGTAGGGAATGGCAGGTTTCTCCAGACCCTTGATCGTCTGAGATACTGGGCCTTTCAAGGTCGCATGAGGTCCGATCTCGAGAGCCACATCAAAACCGCCAAACTCTTGAAGTGCTCGCTTGACGCTTTGCGAGAACAGAACTGGTCGATTCATGTTTTGGATCCAATAGCGACCTTTCAGCACTTCGGTGGACTGATCGGCCATACTCGAGTCATAGACAGACGAGATCCATTCCGTGCCGTTGGAACGCCTTGGCACAATGTTGCAATCCTGCAGTGAAGAAAGATAGGCTCCCGCGCACCGTTCCATGTGATGGGAGTGGTATGCGGTATCAACCTTGAGGACACGAGCAAAGACACCTTCGCTGTCCAACTGGGCTTTGGCTTCCTCAATGGCATCGACATCTCCACTCAGAGTGACGCTGGTAGGACCATTGCTGGCTGCGACTGATAGTCGACCTTCGTACTGATCCTGATCACAGAAGACTGTCGCCTGGCTGAAAGAATAGCCAGTAGCCATCATGCCACCCTCTTCACCACTCGAACCAGCTGCCAGCTTCGCGTGCATTCCCCTGTAGTATGCAATGCAAATGGCATCCCTCGCCGACAGAAGGCCTGCAGCATAGGCAGCAGCAATCTCACCAGAACTGTGACCGACCACCACATCAAACGATATTCCTGCTTCGTGTGCCAGGTCTATCAGAGCCATTTGCAGAGCAGTGCAGGCCGGCTGGGAAATTTCTGCCACCCCAATGCGACTTGTCGAACTCAGCGCTTGCAGCTCTTCTACCAAGTTCCACGAGGGGCTGTCGGGTAGCTCTGCAAGGTACTGGTCAAGCTTGTGGATAGTCTCGGCGAACGATGGACATGATCGGATCAGCGATGATCCCATACCCGGCCACTGCGCTCCTTGACCAGTGAAGAGACCCAAGATGCGACGCGAGCCGCGTTTTGGTGTTGCTCCAGTGTCAATGCTCCCATCAGGCCCGGAACCTACCTCGGAGAGTTTCTGGTCAATCTTCTTCGCAAGCTCCTCCGCAGACGACCCGGAGAAGGATATCCGATGTTGGAACAAGGATCGATGTTGAAGCAATGTCCATGAGAGGTCTGTGAGATCTGTGCTCTCCGACCTGAGGTATTCGGAGTAGACCTTCATCGATTCTTGCAAAGAAATCTGAGAGCTTGCTGACAAGGAGAATGGCAGGACTGGGGGTGACGGAATGCCAGGAAAGAACTGCAAATTTCTGACAGCAGAAGGGATCTGAACGTGGGGAAATCGGGAGGAGACGGTGGTCAAGTCGAAATCTTCGATGATGGCATGTGCGTTAGTGCCACCGAATCCGAAAGAATTCACACTGGCCCTTCGAGGAGCACCTGCTGGAAGTGCTGGCCAGGAAATGTTCGATGTTGGGACTCTCAGGTTGTCGTAGAATGGCAATATTGCTGGGTTCAATCGTGAAAAGAGCAAGTTTGGGGGTATCTGTCCATTTTGCACCGCCAGCGATGCTTTCAACAGACCTGCAACCCCTGCTGCTCCCTCAAGGTGGCCTATGACTGTCTTGATAGACCCAACAAACAATGGCTGTTCCGATTTCGAACCTGCTGCAAAGAAACTCTCGGAAACTGCCCGTGCTTCGACGGGATCGCCAGCTTTCGTGCCAGTACCGTGAGCTTCAAAGTACTGAGGACGGTCAGCCGGATTTTGGACGTCAAGGCCGGCTCTAGCGTAGGTCTGGCGGATCAAAGCTGATTGAGATGTTGAGCTGGGCATGGTGATTCCTTTCGTGCGACCATCTTGGTTCACCCCGGTTTCCCGAATGATGCTCTCAATGTGATCACCGTCACGTAACGCAGCACTCAGGGGCTTGAGAATGACTGCTGCAAAGCCTTCTCCTCTGGCATAGCCATCAGCATTGGCGTCCCACATCCGTGACCGGCCAGTCGGAGAGAGCATGTGTAGCTTGCTCTCATAGATATAGGCTTCAGGGCCCAATATTAAGTTGGCACCACATGCCACAGCAACAGATGACTCGCCATTTCGAAGACTTTGGACAGCCTGATGCACAGCGACAAGAGAGCTCGAGCAAGCCGTATCAATCGTCATGGAAGGTCCCTTGAAGTCGAAAAAATATGACACCCGATTGGAAATGATGCTGCGTGAGGTTCCTGTGGCCAGGTACTGCGGTATCGAATTGGTATCCCGCATCTGAATGTCGTAATAATCTCCCGTCATGAGGCCAACGAACACTGACGTTTGTGAGCCCTGCATCTCTTCCATTCGGTACCCTGCACTCTCCAAAGCTTCGTAGACCGTTTCAAGAAGTAATCGCTGCTGGGGATCCATAGCTTCTGCCTCCCGGGGGTTGATGTTGAAAAAGGAGGCATCAAACTCGGCGGGGTCCTCCGAAAGGAGGTATGACTTGTCGACATTCGAGCAACCGTGGTGTTCGCCATCTTGGTGATAGAAAGCTTTGGGGTTGAAGCGACTTGAAGGAATTTCAGTGAGAAGGTCAGGGGGGTTTTGCAATAAGCCCCAGAGACGTGATGGAGAGTTGGCTTTGCCTGGAAGTCGACATCCGCTTCCGACTATGGCAATTGGCTCTGGGGGGAAATTATGCATGGTGGGTTCAGACTTTTGATCCGCGAAATCATGTCATCTCGTAAGAATTTAGATCGAAAATTTGGAACGAACGACAGCTGCCATATAACAAGAGACAGCTAGGACGAGTGGAAATTGTACAACGGAATAACGCGTGTGTGAGCCTTCTATCAAACAACGAAAGGAGCAAACGTGAACAGATGACGCAGGCCGCAGTTCCGAAGCACATTGATGTGCAGCCTCGATATCGGAGAACACTAACCTTTTCCAGCGAGGTTACAAAAATACAGCTGGTATCTGGCACCAGACGGGGTATTCAAGTCAAAGGAACGAGATCCACAAGGCATAGGAGGGCTGAGGAGCCAGCTAGCACACCGTTCGTAGCTCTTAAAATATTCGCGGGCGGTGCTGACGAATGCGAACTAGTCAACGAGCTGGTATGGGGCTCTGCACGCCACGGCCAAGGCGAACTGTCGAGGCGACCATGATGGTCACCTCAATCGGTAGGAGAGGAGCTGGGCTCGTATGGCGTCGCGGGTGCAGCGGCAACCATAGCCTCGCGGTTGGGATGCTGAGAAGACGAGTGTTGATGGGAAAAGACCGTAAGAAGGACCGAAGTCGCTCGGTTTTCTCCTCTCGTCCGTTTTCTTCACTTCACGTCCTTCGGCGCGCTCGTTTCCCTCTCAATTCTCCAAACCACCTTCTCCGCCCACCATGGCTCGCATGATCAAGTCCGAGTTCTTCAATTTCGAGTTCACGCGCGTTATACATGCGGCGCCGTTCGAAGGCGCTGACGTGGGCGAGTGTTTTGATGCCGTTCTCGACGTTGTGGACGGTGATGGCGAGTCCTGGTACCGCGCTTGGCAGACCGCCGCCGCTAAAGCCGAGGCCTTAATTCCGGAAGCGCGAGCCGCAGGCGACATCGATGCCGAACGCTGGTGTCTGTTACGCGCCGCTCACTACACGCGTGCCAGCGAGACGCTCCTCCATCTCAACCCGTCCGACCCGCGAATTCTGCCGACTATCGAAAAATACGTTGATCTCTTTCAGCGCGGAATCTGCCTGCTGGACAGCAAAGTCTACCGCGTCGAAATTCCCTACGAGGACTACACGCTTCCGGGCTATCTGTATATGCCGCAGGAAGCAACCATCATCGACGGAAAAGTCCCTTTGATTGTGCAGACTGGCGGATTCGACTCTTACCAGGAGGAACTCTACTTCTTCTCGGCAGCGGGTGCGCGGAAACGTGGATACGCGACTCTTACTTTTGAGGGACCGGGTCAGGGAATTGTGCTGCGAAAACTGGGGAAGCATCTTCGCCATGACTGGGAGGTTGTCATTTCAAAAGTCCTCGACTTTGTCTATGATTTCTCGGCTGCACATCCCGAGCTGAAGCTGGACTTGGATCGTTTGGCTCTGAGTGGGAACTCATTAGGGGGATATTTTGTTCTCCGGGGTGCGGCAGACCCGAGAGTGAAAGCATGTCTAAGTGAGTTTCACGGGTCTGCCAATCTCTTTTGCATCTTCTAACAGACGCAGGTATTGATGGATTCTACGACTGCTGGTACCTGACCGACTCCCGGCTTCCCAAATGGCTCTCAAGCGGCTGGGAATCCGGCTGGATCAAAGACAGTTTCTTCAGCGGCCTCTTCAACTTCGCCTCCCGCTTTGACGTCCAAACAGCCTGGGAATTCCGCCACGGCATGTGGGCCTTTGGAGTCGATTCCCCCGCCGGCGTGCTGCGCGAGTTCAAGAAGTACACTCTGCGACTACCTGGCGGAAAAGAGTACCTGAGCAGCGTCACCTGCCCCACGCTGGTAAGTTGCGCTGCAAATACCCTCTACTTTACGCCCGAGATCAGCACGGACTTGATTTATAATGCTTTGGAACATCTGGGGGAGAAGCGGACGATGTGGGTTGCGAAGGGGGTTGGGCAGGGGGGGTTGCAGGCTAAGATTGGGGCTATGGCTACGGCACATCAGAAGATGTTTGCTTGGTTGGACGGAGAATTTGGAATCCAGAGACGGGGGCGGGATTATGTTGAACTTCCGATGCTGAAGATATAGTATGATAGTACAGATCCACTAGGAATACAACGGGTCTAACTTGGATACTGGGTCCAGAGGCGATCAAATTGATTAGGATAATCCAAGTTACTTGAAGTTGAAACACAAGAAGCTGATCATGTGGCTCCTGAAACGTATGTGATCTTCACATCATTCTAGTCCCCAGGTCTCATACTCGGCAAGAGCCTTTTTCAAACAACACATCTTGCATCAAACCAAGTGATCGCCAAGATAGCAATGTCTGCATTGGTCAATTTACTTATCGGCAAAGACGTAGATAAACCCACTCGCAAACTTCGCCGAATTCGACTACAGTGAGCCAGGATTTTAATTCACTCCCTGTTAGCCACGTGCAGGAGCAGAGTTGCTTTGGTGGAACTGGGCTTGGCAACGTTGCTTTTTCGACGCAAATTACGCAAGGAAACCCCAAAAAAGCCCTTTTTGCGATTGAAAATTTCCAATTCTACGGCCTATTAGATTTGCTATTCTCTTTGATTTCTTTCAAATTGCTAAAATCAAATCACCAATTGGCAAATCTTGCCCAAATACAGTAAATAGCCCAAGGCCCATAAGCACGAATTACCCTGGCGCTAACTAACCTACTGGGAATTAAAATCCTGGCTTATTGTAAAATTCACAGCAAGAATGGACAGCAAAGATGTGTACGTTTCTGGAAGATTTCTGGTAGCTTTACATCTCAGTCACTGTTAGTTTCTCTTAATCGTGGGCCCTTTCTTCCACCATGAACATAGGTACAGTGCTGGGAGAACATCGCTGTAGTAAGGGCCCACGATTAGTAGGCTCTGTTAATAAGTCCAGCATCCCCAGACCCAGATGATCGTCTCCACAATCCTGTACCTACAGTAGTTAATGGACCCAGGATACAGCTTGCATGTTTGCATACTTGCTGCACGTGTCCAACACGGACCACATTCCCCGCCTCAATCTAGTTGCTCCACCTTCGCACGATTCATGAAGAAAACGCTTTAGGTATCCTGTCCGGATCGCCAGCAAGCTGCACCAGCACAGACATCAGGGAACGGAAGGACCCGCGGTTCCGTACCAAGCCGTGAGACATGGGGTTCATTCACTATTGAAACAAATGTTGAAACAGCACGGCAAAGGTTTGGATATTTCCTGGGCTTGAAATCTAGATCTCTTGATCACATAACCATTTCTGAGACAGGGGGATAGATGAAAGTGATTCCATTGAGGGCTTCGGAACCGTTTTTTCCCCTCCTCTCCTTTCTAGAAAGAAGGACAATAGCAACTATGTGGAGTGCTTTTGACCGCAGGATGGCAATCCGTACTACATGTAGCAGGCTCGTGGTGGCACGTGCTATAGTTGGCAGGCTGGGGAAAATTACCCAAATCATTAAGGTGAGCAGTGGCATATGGGGCTGCCTATTGGCTCCCATCCACTCTTATGGCCCGTGCTTTTCCTGAAAAGGAGTTAGGTAGGAATTCATGGTCCATGGACCCTCACATAGTTAACATGGATTTCTACCGTCAGTGGGTGTCTGCCAAACATTGAAGCTTGTGACGTCCGAGAACCGTTCGATAACGGGATCAAGACTTGTAGAACCCTGCTCAGCTTCCAAGCTTCCAAGCATTCAAGACATCCGAGCAGATCCAAGGACCAAGGCAAAGAGATGCAGATCCACGGCACTGGAGTCCCGAAATCTTCGTACTCGGAGATCAGGCACGTTTCCCAATATATTGCTGGACAGGGAAGTTTAGAGAGAGAAGATGCGGTCAACCCAGGAGCTACTTCCGTAGATGTGGCATTCTGGAATAACCCGGCTCGCAATCATCACCCAATTCGTGGATCACACCACAACGGCCAACCCCCGTTATTTTGGAGTTTGGATGGCAGGGCGGTTTGTGCGAGGGAGCTCGGACGGTGGCTAGGACCCCTTGGGTATGTGTAGTGAAAGCTTAATCGTAAATTGGTGGAGCTGGAGATAGAGTAGCGGACGCTATGTGGAGCCGAATATGTGGTAGCCTCACTTTCATGAAAGCTGCAGATGCAGCCTCAATATGCAGACTGCAGAGAAGTCCGATATTGGCACGTTATCTGGACGCTATGTGGAGCCGAATATATGGTAGCCTCACTTTCATGGAAGCTGCAGATGCAGCCTTAATATGCAGATTGCAAAGAAGCCCGATGTTGTCACGTCGTCTGAAAAAGCATGCTGCATAAAGCACGGCATACTTACTTGCAGTAGTGACACAAGACGTCAAAACGCTGTGTTACGCACAGGCGGGTCCTGCCTTGTAACACACCCTAACCATTAACACTTCGTGCCTTCGGAGTTTTCGGCACTTTGTATCCGCCCACATTCGGCCTTCGGGCTACATTAATGTATAGCATTGGCAGGTCACAGACTCCAACATGAGATGAGAGGGCGCAGAACGGCCCTGGATTGGGACCATGGAGTTTTGCTACATGTAATGCCTCAACTAATCCAGAATCCTCCATCTAGCTTGATAGTCGAGAGACGATGGAAGCTTGGCTGCTTGGCGAGGACGACATTATTCATTACTTACGACGTGCCAAGCCTTGAAAACCGAAAGCGAAGAGCCATATCAGATCGACGGATGGCATATGTATCACATGGCATATGGGTTCTAGCATTGATGTGAAACCTTTGCGGAGACAACAGAACCCAATGGATAATAGGATGGCCGTGCGTATCAGATGGTGTGCGGAGGATATTCAAGCTTCCAAGGTATTTCAAAGGATATGTTTCTAAGGACATATGTAGTAGTGGGGGTTGTTTGAAGGGAGGGGGAGCGCCAAGGCAGACAAAAGATCGGCAGCGTGCTTCTTGTACAGTTACACAACGCTAGCTTATACAGGGACCTGCCGGTTATGTCATGACAGCCGCGTTAGTCATCCGCATCTAGCCGCACGGGATGTGGGCACGAGCCAAGCGGCGCCAAGCCTGCAATTTGGACGCTCGGACGCACGTGCATGTGGCTGCGGCCTTAAGTAGACGCCATGTGGGGATTTCTGGGAACTGCCTCAACCTCGACGTTGCGCCGCGCGCTTATTTCTGGCAGCTGAAAAACCTCCGTATGCTCGGCAAATGCAGGCAAGAGACGAGGCACCGGATGTCTCGATTGGGGAAATCCTGACTGGTGAATGCTGTGTCATGGGATCTGCATCACCACCGGCGACGGATCCTTTCTAGAGTGTCTTCAATGTTATGCCGTGTTTCTATGCTTCCAACTCCTCTGTTAGTATGCCAACAAACTCCAAGGTAATCAATAATCCTCCGTGCGGTTCCCCGGGAACTCCAGGATTGGTAATCCCAAGGTAACATCGAGTCTCTGGAATATTCGCCTTGTAGTCTGCCAGAGCAGTCATCCAATCTTTGGAGCCGAGCGTCAGCTTTTGGGGGCTGTACCATATATAAGGATTGCGAGCTTTCAACCAGCTTCCAAGACTGAGCGATCTCTTCGTATACCTTACTAGCCTTTCAGAAATACAACTCTTCTAGAAACTCCATCCACACATCATTCAAACACCATGGCTCCTGTCAAAGAAACCGTCCTGAAGCTCACTTCTATGCGCTACAAGAAGGAAGGCGTCTCAGAGAAAGAGTTCCACGACCACTGCAGCAAAAGCCATGCTCCCCGAGCAGCAATTGTGCAAGAACGCCACGGCGCCCTGAAAGTCGCACAGGTACTTCCACCCTAGAAACTCACCATCTGCTCATACGCGTTCTCATATCGTTGCTCCCAGTACCACACCCCTAGCGTGTGCCGCGACCTCTTCAAAGACAAGATTGCGTGGGCCGCTCGTCCTGGCTTCGTGATCGACGACCACGATATCCAGATCTCCGTCTGGGTCCGCACGACCGAGCAGATTTTTGCCATTCTTACCGACCCGGACTTCCAGCAGCTCACGGCCGAGGAAATGCACTTGGTGGATATGGAGCGTGCGACCGTCGTTGCTGGCTGGGAGGAGGTTTACGTGGAGGATGGTAAGATTGTTAATGTTGAGGAGGGAAAGAGTCTCTACGGCCCTTACGAGGAGAGGAGCAACATTGGAAGCGCGAGTCAGAAGACCACTCATGAGGGCGAGCTCAAGTTCTAAGAAGCAAATCACATGATATCACATCATGATACTAGAGTAGAACTCAATTGAATGGGCAACTCTTCTGTCAAGATGTTCTGGAAAACCATGTCTGTCACCCTGTGCAAAATCCCAGGCGTTAAGTCCCGGGATAACTTGATAAGTCAGATGCTTTGAAATCTACACGTGTTCCAGACTTTCCAGACTCCTGCATGGAAAAGCACCAGCAGCCCTGCAACAGGGCTCTGGTTACAGCTGCACCTCTGACGGGAAAGTGCTCTACCGCAAGGTGAATGATTACAAACTGTGCCGCAGCCGCTCGGGTACATCAAAAATCAGACGGTTCACAGATACCGAAGGATCACAACCTGTGCCACAGCCGCTCGGTACATCATCAGACATCAGTCATCAGTGATCAGATATGCCTTTGGACCTAGCGTAGAGGCCTCAGATCGACTTGTCAACGAATCCCATCCTTGAGGTGGAACGGGGTCTGCCGTCTTCACCAAGCTAAGGACGTTAGCACGGACAGAGATCCCCACATAATTCCGTCAAGGGCCCTAGGCTAAACACCCGTGGGGGCCTGCAAGTGTGCCCTAAGGTATCTATTTGTGGAGACGGATCTCTATCCGTCAAACACACTACTGCTGGCCTTAATACCAAAGCTTATCTATCTCAAATGGCAAATGCTGCGAAACTGGGATTGGAAAATAATGAGACACGCAAGCGTGAAGCGATCCCGTGGCTACACACGGCAGTGGCAGGGAAAGGGATGTCGTGTGTATTCCTCCATGCCCCTAGTGCATGTAATCATTCCAAAATACCGCGCTGAAACTCAAGAACTCGGTCTCAGCCGTCAATTGCTTATAGCAGGATTCGTTGGCGCCGCGCTGCTGGTCCACTCCCCTGAGAACTAACCAGGCTGGCACACGTGCACTTGTTACCCGTGTGGGCACGTCTTGTAACCTGTCTGCCACGCTCCACTTCTCCATCAAAGCCACGCCCTGCCCATTGCTTTTTATGCCCTCGTATCCTCCTCCTGTCGCTGCTGTTTCTGGCTCTCTTATCTACATCTCTCTTCACCGCAACAACTTCCATTCGTTGTTCTCAGTTGCACCAACCAACGTCCAACATGTCGCTCACTACCGAAGAAATCCTCTATATGGAGGAACACATTGACGAGTCGATGCAGCCCGAAATTTACGCTTCTACTATTACATGTCTCGTCTTGTCGTACCTCTTTGTCGGCCTGCGGCTGATTTCACGCTGGCTGAAGAATTCTCGGATAGAGGTAGATGACTGGTGGGCGATCGGAGCGCTCTTTTTCACCACCGTGTTTGTGTCAATGGTCTGGGTCTCGACAGGCTACGGACTTGGAAAGCACATCATCACCGTGACAAACACCGAAGCATTTGCCAAGGCAAGTTATTCTTGTTCAACAAACCCCGAAATCCAACTCAGCTGACCATTGGTCCAGTCTCTCCTCTCAACCGAGGTCCTCTACAACCCAGCAATCTTCTGCATCAAGATGTCCATTATCTCGCTCTACTATCGAATCTTCGGCTTCCCTTACAACACTTTCCGCAAAGTTCTCATCGGTCTTGGATTCTTCATCGCCGCATACCTGATTACTGCCGCATTTGCCGACATCTTTCAATGCGTGCCTATTTCGTCCAACTGGGATCCTACCGTTACTCCCTACTGCATCAACTTCAACGCTGAATTGATTATTCTGAGTGCTATCAATGTGCTCACCGACTTTGCTCTTTTGTTTTTGCCAATGCCCATGCTCTGGAGTCTGCACACCACTACTGCACGAAAGCTCGAGTTGACGGGAATGTTCATGCTTGGTGGCTTGTGAGTATTCTTTTGACAATGCTCCTCTTTGGAACATTTGAAGCTGATTTTTTTGCTCTTTAGCGTTACTGTCGTGGCTATTGTCAAATCCTACTACGTAGGAACAGCCTCCAAAACCGACGTATCCTGTAAGATCCCCACCTTACCCCCCCTCATCTACTCATTTGTTCTAACAACCCCCAGACGATGACTCCAAGGGCGTAATCTGGACCGTCGTCGAAACCTGCATCGGACTCGTCTCCGCCTGTCTCCCCACCCTCCGTCCCCTCGTCAGCTGGATCATCTACGGCCACACCGGCGGCGACACTCTCCCCACCATGCAAAACTCCGGCAAGAGCAGTTTCCTCTCCTGGATGGGATCCAAGAGCTCTGGCAGCCAGAGCCAGACCCAGGCTTCTTCGACTATGAAGGGCAACGAGCAGTATCCTTCGTACATGGATATGAACGACCTGAAGTTCCAGAGCGACATCATGAAGATTACGAGCAGCAGTGAGAGCACGGCGCGGATTCGGGACTCGAGTGTGGATAGCCAGGTATGATGATCTGCGGGCTATGTGATGGAGAGAACGGGGGGATTGAACTTCGCTGGCGATTTTTCTTGGGGTTTTGGGAGTGGCATTTTGGGGACTTCTGATGTATGATTGATATGCGGCGTTTTGGGATTGGGAAGCAAGGTTGATGGGCAGAGGATTGAAGCTTTTTGGTTGATATCCGGTTTCGATATGTACATCATGATCTATGATGAGGGATTATCTGCAACTTGCATTACAATCTACAGGCATCGAAAAGGTTTACGGTACTATGAGTCAGGAAGATGTGACTTGCTAGTCTACGAAGTGTTCTTCACGTTCATGGATTTCATCATCTGTCTATTCATCATTACAAGCCAAAATTCGTTAGATGTTCTGAACTTGAAGGAAATAGGACAATCATCTGTCATTACTCGGTACTCCGAAGTCTCGGATATCAGGTGTGCCGGATCATACCTACTCAAATATCTGCATCATGTCGTCACATCGTGGATGTCGGAGATATCTGCGGGTGACGCCAGAATAGAGTTTGGGAGAGGCGGAACCTGGGGACTCCATGTCGGAAAAAGCAAATATTGATGGACATGACAAGAAACTCAAACGAGTCAAACGTGCGACTTCGGATGCGACTTCTGAGATAAGCACTGACACGATGATCAGGATGATCATGCTTGTATTGACCTCATCCTTCACAAATCCCATATCACGTCACGCGTCACGCGTCACGCATTTTCAAATCTTTGTAAAGTATCGTGCAAACTTTGGTTTTAGAGGGTATATACTAGCTTTCTGCCCGAGATTTTCCCAAGCTTAATCTCCTCAATGCCCTTCACCACCTCCTCCAAACCTCCGGGGATTATAGAGGTAGGATGTGGTTCCAAGAGACCCTGGTCCAGCAAGACTTGAGCATGTCGGAACCACTGGGTGGAAAAAGCAACGTCCTGCAGCCTCACTTTTCGTCGGTAGGGGCCTTTCAGCTTCAGCTCCTGGCCGAACATGGTCAATACGAGGACCCAGTGAGGCTTGATATCGTCGCGGGTGTGCATTCGCATTGGGAAGGGCTCCAGGCCGGTGTACTTGCCGCCGTTCTTGCCGATGGCCTCGTAGCATAACTTCATGGTGGTGGGATCGGTGATGCAGTCGAGTGCGAAGGCCAATTCATCGTTCGTGTAGTCACGGATGTCCTGACTGCAGGTTGGCGAGCGGTAGTCGAAGCATTTTTCAGCTCCTTTCTTCATGACCAAGGCGTTGTTGGATGGCGAGCAAGTTGCAACGACGTTGAAGCCCGACCTGCATCATATTTAGTTAAAAGTTCAACGTTTTTGACAAAAAAAAAGCAAAAAAAACTAACAGTCTTAGCAACTGAATGGCAATAGTACCACAGGTAGTACTTCCACCATGAACCAAAACATGCTGCTTCCGGGACGTTGTGGCAGCGGCATGGGTGAGAACAGACGGCATCGGCAGCGCCAAGGAATGATAGAGAGCCAAGCCGGTTGTCGCGATTGCCACGCTCAAGCCAGCCGCCTCCTCCAAACGCATCCCATCCGGCACCTTCAACACATACCGCCCATCAACGCGCACATATTCACAGAAGGCGCCCGAGTCGACGTCGCCCGCATTGTTGCCAAACGCAAAGCCGCACACCCGGTCTCCCACCTTCAGCGGCGTCGTCACGTCCGACCCGACAGCGACCACGTGCCCGGCAAAGTCGTAGCCACCGATGGAGCCCACGGCCGCGCTGAAGTCGAGCATCTTCGCGTCGGCCGGGTTGATGGCGACAGCGACAGCGCGCACAATGACGCTGGAGGGCGTGAGGGCTGCCACGGCGCGCCCATGGTCGACCTCGTATTTGCACTCTGCGTTTACACAGAGCGCCTTTTGGGCGCGGGGCATTGAAGACGCTGCCATTTCACAAGACCTCAACACAAGACAAGAGCACACAGCCGTGTCTTCTGGGATAGCACGTCCTCTTGAAGCTGCTCTGCTTTCTGGCCAGGGCATTGTAGGCTACGTCAGTATATCATTTCCTTTTTTCCGTTTGGCGCAAATGTTTGGTTTCTTGATACGGGCTCTGGCGACAGGCAGACGCGCCACGGCCTGATCCTGCTCGGCACTGCAGCTATTTCCTCCACTTTCAGTTTGGAGATCCAGCCATTCCAGGAATGGTCAATTCCGCTGGCCCCCACGAACTTGCGAGTCTTGACTCTTGTCCCCTTTTAGTGCAAGAAGCTATGGCTCTGTGGAGAACTATAGCTCTTTCGTTATCAAATCCCCTGTATTCGAGCCCTGTTTCTCCGCTTTCAATCCGGTTTTCTGTAATTTTCGGACGGAAGCCCTATGGCAATCAGTTTTGCGATCATGTGTTCCGTGAAACTTTCGTATGTCTGGGGGCCGACTCGCCATGCAGGTGGATTCGGGCCATGTGTTCTAGCTGAAGTTAGTTTGCGCTGATCGCTGCGACCTGTCAAACTGCCTTACCAGCGCCCTGACTGCGTGACGCGGCTGACATCCGTCTTCTTCAAGAATATGCACATGTGACAGCTGTTACATTGAACACCGGCATGCTGCAAGTGCCGTGTGCTGGAGGATGCAGATATGCAGCTAAAGTTACCTCCACCATCCACGTCGTGATCTGCACGAGTTTACGCTTCTTCCCCTGCCAAGTGCTACCCCTGTCAAAGTTGCGGACAGGGTCCGTCCCTCCCGGCTTTCCCGTTCCGCAGCCGGCTTGGAGGTGCTTAGCCCTCTTGGCTTGCGCCTTGCCAAAAACGGCTCGGATGCTAGACGTCTGTATACATGTAGTGGTTGTCGGAAGTACAGTATCAACCTACTCACTTCTATTCAAACTGAAGAGTAGCGTGCAGAGTCTTGCATTTCCTTCCTCAATTCTCCACGAAATCCCAGATATTGGACTTTCTATACCACTAAGAGAAACCATGGCCGAGAGAGGCGACACACCGGATCCAATGGTCGAAATGAAAGGAATCTCCAGAGTCGAAGTCGTGTCTCAAAAGACCTCATCCGAAGGAGACGAGCCGGTACAGGCGGCCAAAACAGGTGCTTTAGTTCCCCCCTCCCATGGAACCGTTACGATGGAAATTCTTTCAGGAAGGAAGAATAACTCACAAGATGAACTTTTTAAAGCACCGAATTCGTTAAACTATCCGAGCGGAGTGCGCCTTATCCTAATTGTTGTTGCACTATGTCTTGCTATATTCCTCACGTCGTTGGATATGGTACGTCTGAAATTGCTGAGTTCCAGATTAGGAGGCTTTTTCTGATGACTGTAGACCATTGTGTCGACGGCGATTCCAGAGATCACGGATCAGTTCAACAGTATTGAAGATGTTGGCTGGTACGGAAGTGCCTTCTTCTTGACGCTGGCTTCGTTCCAGTCGACGTGGGGAAAGGCGTACGGAAACTTCAGTTTGAAGTGGACATATCTCTTTTCAATCTTTGTCTTTGAACTTGGCAGTCTGATATGCGGTGAGTACTTGACGAAGTATACTGAAAGGAACCCCTTAGTGATAATGAGCAACAGCCGTATCCCAAAACTCTACCACATTCATTGTCGGCCGCGCCATCTGTGGTGTCGGAGGAGCCGGCATCCTCTCCGGATCATTCACACTCATCGCCGTATCCGTCGAGCCCGCCAAAAGACCCGCCTACACCGGCTTCGTCGGTGCTGCCTACGGCATTGCCAGTGTCGTAGGTCCCTTGATCGGAGGAGCTTTCACAACCCACGTCACCTGGCGCTGGTGTAAATATCCCCTATTACCTCTCTCATTAACCACATCACTAACATATTTACACAGGTTTCTACATCAACCTCCCCATAGGCGGCGTCTCCGGAATCGCCATAGCCCTCTTCTTCACCGTCCCCGACGTCGCCCGCCCCCAAGAACTGACACTTCTAGAGAAGCTCCGCAAATTCGACCTTCTGGGCCTCCTACTAATCCTTTGCGCCACAGCCTGCTATCTCCTAGCCCTGCAATATGCCGGCGTGACATATGCCTGGAACTCCTCTATGGTAATCGGCCTGCTAGTCGGTGCTGCTCTCATCTTCATCGCCTTCTGCGTTTCCCAGTATTATCTCGGTGAAAAAGCCATGGTCCCCCGCCGCCTCCTTGCCGACCGCACCGTCTTTGGCGGCATGCTGTTCATCTTCTTTCTCGCCGCCTCCTCCTGGATGCTCGTCTACTACGTCCCGATCTACTTCCAAGTCATCGACGGCGTGTCAGCCGCCGATTCTGGAGTTCGCACATTACCCATCGTAGTTGGTACCACAATCGGCACTGTTTTGACAGGTAGTACGATGAACTTGGTAGGCTACCATGTGCCTTATTTGATTTTGTCGGGTGTGATGAGTGTGGTTGGCGCGGGGTTGATTTATACGTTTGATTTGAACACGGGGAGTCCGGCGTGGATTGGATATCAGAGTTTGGCGGGGTTGGGGTGCGGGTTTGGGGTGCAGACGCCGATTATGGCTGTGCAGGCTGTGATGGGGGCGGAGGATATTCCGGCTGCTACGGCTATGATGTTGTGTACGTCTTTCTCTCCCCCCCCCTTATCTATCCCCCACTCATCTACCCTCTCCGCTCCCACCTCCGCTTCAAATCTCTTGCCTTCGGTTTTTTCCAAGGTCCCGAGAAAAGGTTGGCATTCTGACAGAATTCGCAAACAGTTGCGCAAACCCTAGGCGGCTCCCTCTCCATCTCCGCCGCCCAGTCCGCATTCGAAAACACCCTGCTCCTCAAACTCCCCACTACAGCACCATCCGTAAACCCCATCGAAGTTGTGCTTACGGGCGCTACGGCCATTCGTGATGTGTTCCCTGCGAGTGAGATCCATGGCATATTGGTTGCGTATGTGGATGGGCTGAAGGTGGCTTATGCTTATGGTATTGCGGCTGCGGGGCTGATGGTGGTGTTTGCGTTTGTGAGTCCGTGGCATAATATTCAGAAATTGAATGAGGGGAAGAGCGCGGAGGAGAAGGGGATGGGTGGGCTTGCTTGAGTGGTGGGCGGGGGAGGGGTGAGATGGGGGGGGGGAGTGTGTGTGTGGGAGGCTGAGGGGCGGAGGGAGGAAGGTGTGGAGGGGATGATCGATGTTGATGGCCGTTGATGTCTGGTCGAAGCCTGACTTTCATATTAGGTATTTTCTCATCTTGCGGAGTCTCTATTAATGCTCGATTGAAGTATGACTCTTATGTTTTTATTGTCTTGTGGGAATTTTGGAATCTTTATGGATGCCCCGTCAAAGTGCGACTTCAATAACCATTCTTTTATGTCATCCTGCTCGTCACGTGCAAAAAAGGGATAGATGGCAGTGTTTGGCGGAAAGCAGCCTTGATTTGAAGCTTTCGGGAGCCCCTTTCTCGTGCCTAGGTCCTCCTTTTTCCTTCTCTGGTAGCAAAAAGAGAGAAAAGGGGGTCCGAAAGCTGGATCGGCCACTAGCTACGTAAGGAGCTCGGATACATATAGCCATGTGCAAACGGAGGTAGGAGGGTGAAAATCGAGACACGTAACAGCTTTAAAATCGATAAAGATAAGAAAAGAAGAAAGACAAAGGGAATTAAGCTCTTTTTGAGCTTACTCTCCTTCGTTTACGGCTCTTCTGCAAGCTCCCTTGCATCCGGTCGTTGTCCTCCGGACCACGCGCTGTCAGGTGACTCGTCCCACGTAAAACCACTTTATTTTGTCTTGCGGGATTTCTGTCGATGCCCGGTTCTGTTGGAATGTGATTTCTTTTCGTGTTTTTCTTGCAAATTACTTTTTTTTTTCTAATTTAAAATAATATTTAAAATTATTAAATTTGAAATTATTTAAAAATATTGGGGCACGGATATGCCACTTTAGACGAGCAGGCCTTTCTGTTTTACTAGGTAGTATGCATGTTAGAGGCTTTAAACGCCCGGGTCAATAAAGCATCCAATTGCGGACTGAAAGACTTGTTGGATTTACAATTATTTAGGTGAGAAGGGATCATTCGTTTCAAGAGCATGCTTGGACTTTGTTATATGACACTATCACTGCAAATGGTCACCATGTTAGTTCAAGAGCTTTCATTGAATAATCGTTTTATGGTGTAGCTCGTTACATGCAAGGAAAGAAAGGGAAAAAGGGGTTTCTTGGACATTTTGTATTGCTTGGGGCATAGCCCAGCGGTCGCTAGAACTGCTTTAAATCCCAGATTTTTGCGTTATATTTAAAGCTATTCAAAGCTTTAAAAGCCAATATAAAGGCTTAACGCAAAGGCCTAAATAAAGCCAAAAGCTTAATTAAAATTAGCTTTAACTGCTATAAAGCTATACGCTATATAATTAGCGATAAAAATAAAACATATAGAAAAATAAAAAAGCAAATTAAATTAATTATTAATAAAGCAATTAATATTGGTAAAAAAAGAATAATAATAGCAAAAGTTTTTTTTAATTATTATTATAAGCTTTATTATTATTTACGCTTTTAATTATTAGCTAGGGGATTTTATATAAAATTTATATAATAATAAACCAGCTTTATTATTATAAAACCCATTATTTATAATATAGCTTATTATATATATATATAAAAAAAGGGAATTTTTTAAATATTTTATATTATTTAGGGCATAGTCTAGCAATTGCTAAAGCTGCTTTAAATCCCAGAGTTTTATATTATATTTGAAGCTATTTAAAGCTTTAAAAGCCAATATAAAAACTTAATATAAAAGCCTAAATAAAATTAAGAATTTAATTAAAATTAGCTTTAGCTATTATAAAGCCAAATATAAATATAGCAAAGCAGGCTATATTTAAATTAATAGCGGAAAGATTAAATAATAGCGGAAAAAAAATTAATAATAAAATTAACTAAAAAAATATATTAAAAATAAAGTATTTGCCAATAAAAGTATTTGCCAATAAAAGAGCGCTGGCTAAAATTAAATTTTCTAATAAAAAAAATAAAAAAATAGCCGAAAAAAATATTTAAAAAATATTTGCCTAATTTCTAAATATTTAATTATAATATATTATTATTAGCTGCATATTAAATAGTATTTTTTTGAAAATTATAGCTAATATAAAAATAAATATTAATAATACTATTGGCGCAAAACTTTTAATATAAATACTGCAAATATAAACGCCGTTGGCAAAGCAAAAAAGAAGCAATTAATTTTTAAAAATTAAATTTAAATAGAACTCGCAATATTATAATTGGGCAAAAGTAATTATTAACTTTTATAATAATAATTTCCACCTTAGTATAATTGGCATTAAATTTGCTATTAGGCAAAGTAAAAATAGCGTATTTGTTATTATTAAAAAATAAATATAGCGGCGTTAAATTTTAATTTTATTAAATATTTTTTAATTTTTAAAATTCTTTAATTTATAAATTAACTTTACGGTCCGCAAAAGCGCTGCAAAAGCAATTTTAAAAACTGCTTTATAATTAAAATTAAATTTCTATTGATTTTGCAAAAAAGCGCTATTTGAAAAAAAAATTAATAATTTAAAATAGCTGGATTTTAAAAAATCCCTTAGCATTTTTCTTAAATGGTTTTGCAAATGTCGGTAATTTATAAATATCAGCTTAATAAGCAAAAAATCAAAAGCTTTAATTGATTTAAATTGGATTTCGTATTTATAGCAAATTGCTAAAAGCGCTAATTGAATAATATCGGGTTTAAATTGGCTTTGGCTATAATTGAGTAAATTTTAATTATAAAAAGCAATTCATTTAAAAATTAATTCTAGGCTTATAAAAAGAGCTATTATATTTTCATTTTAATAATATATTTTGTAAAATTTAATATAAAATCAATAAATTGCATAAAAGGCTAAAGCATATTTATAATAAACTAATTAATAGGCTTTAAAATTTTTTTAAAAGTCCAGTTTTTAAATAAAATTAAAAATCAAAATTATTTGCTAATATAAATATTAATTAGCCAGTTTTTAAAAATTCTTGAAAAAAAAAAGTATTAGCAAAATTATTTTATAATCCAAAAATATAAATAAACTCCAGCTTAATATTAAAACTGGCGCTAAAACAAAGCTAATATAATATAGTATATTAATTTTAATTTTAAAGTATTTACTTAAAAAATCCACACTAAGCTATAATATTATCGGTATAAATAATAATTTAATAATATATTCAATTTAAATTTCAAATTTTAAAAGCGGTAAAAATAATTTAATTTTCAAAATATTAATATTGAAAATTTAAATTTTCTATTTCCTAGGCCTTTTGCAAATAAAAGCATAAAATTTTAATAAAATTTTAATAAAATATTTTTAATTGCATTTAATAAAATTGCAATTATTAATATAAAAGGCATCCAAATCAATTTCCAAAATATTATTAAATAAATAAATTTGCTTATATATTAATTGATTAAAAACTTTAATGCTGTTTAATTAAAAAAAAGCATGCGCTATTAAGCAAAAATTTTGCGGACCTTTATAGGAATACAGCAAAAAGTCCGTTTTAAAGCTTATTAAAAAAAAAGGCTATAAAAATCCATAATTTCTAATAATAAAACTAGCCGAGTTCCATTGCTATAATTGCAAAGCCCAAATTGCCAGCTATAAATTAAGCTTAATAAAAATTAATAAATTTGCAAATAATAAATTAATTTAAAAACTTGCAAATTTTAGCCATTTTTTTAATAGAATAAATATAATAAAAGCTTAAAAATTAATATTAAGCCCCAGCATTTTAATTGTGATATTTTTAGCGTTTTTTATTTTTTTTTATTAAATTGCCAAAATTAAATAAAGCAAATTATAATTGGATTTCCAAGCAAAAAACTATTTTAGCTATAATAGCGAAAAAATAATAATATTATTATTTAAATAATAAAAAACCATTGGTCCCGGGAACCAGAATTTAAAAATTCATTTCAAGTTTTTTATAAAAAAATTAAAAATAAATAATGCTATTGCTAATTTTAAAAAACTATTTAATATAAAAATAGCTATTTTATATAAAACCAAAAAGCTATTAATAAATTAAAGCAATAGGCATTATTTTAAAAGCATTTTTTATTTTTATTTTTATTAATATATAATTTTGGCCGGCTTTAATAATTACTTGCAAAATTTGCTAAAATTTAATATAATAAAGCTTAATAATTTTATTAATAATATACTAATTAATTAAAAATACCAAAAAACACAAAAAATATTAAATAATACGCTATTTATTAAAGCCTTAAAAACTTTTTGAAGCAAAACCCAAAAACAAAAAAAAAAAAACTAAATTAATTTTTCGAATTTTATAAAATTCCAGATTAATTTTAACCTTTTTATTAATTATATTAAATGCAAAAAAATAAATTTTAGAATTCTATAAAATTTGTTTTGAAAAAGATTTATTATAGCCCAAAAAGGCTTTAATTTAAAAGATACTATAAAAAATCCTTAATAAAAGGCCTAAATAGCTATAAAATAAAAGAATAAAACGGCAAAAAGAAATCCATTAGCAATATTGCAAATTAATTAAAAATCTGAAAATGAAAAATAATATTAAATTAGGCCGGTTGCGAATAGCAGCGCTTAAATTAAAAAAATTTAAAAAAAAAATTTAAAAAGAAAGATTAAAGCTGAAAAAATTAAAAATATTAATATTGCTAATAGGCAGGCTAAAGCTATTATATAAGCAGGCAAAAGCCCGAAAAAAAAAGGAAAATAAATAAAGGAGGTTTTATAAAAACTAGAACGGCTATTTAAAACGGGCTGGTAATTTAAAAATATTAGCTAATAATAATAATAATAATAATAATAATATAGAGCAAAATTAATATAAAAAAATTAAAATTAAAATTGCATCTTAATTTAGCTAAATTTAATTAGCTTTAAAAATCTCAGTTAAAATTTAATTAATTTTTAAAGCGGTGGCTTTTTTTTACTACCGGCAGCGCAAGCAATTCTAAAACTTATCTTATATAAATTTCCCACAACGCTATATTATAGCTATAAAAATAAAATCTAGTTCTATTATTTTTTAGAAATTCCAGCAAAAATATAAAATTTACAAAATAAAATAATATCAAAAACATATAGAGTTTCTTAATTTTATTATTTATTTTAATAAAAATAAATTCCTAAATATTTGATTTTTACTTTAAATCACTTTTAACTTTAACATTTTTTTTATAAAGATTCTAGGAAATTCAATTTTAAAGACTTTCATTCCGTTTTGTTACTACTTTATAAATTAAAAGTAAGGCTATTTTAAAGTATTTTTTGCCTGCGCCGGGCTAGCCTATGGCGCTAGCCAATAGCGCTTTTTTTATATTTATTTTAGCTTTTTTAGTTTTTTAAATAAAATTACAGATGTATTTAAACAAGCGCTAAAATTAAATATATCTAATTTATATATTTTTTAAATATTAGTTTTTTTAATTTCCCGTACCTTGTAAAATACCAATGCGAATAAAAAAAATGTATATATTTAAAGATTTTTAATAATCGCTTTTTTATTGCTTTAAATAAATGCTAAAATAAATTAATTTCCTTATATAATTAGGGCAATATTAATTCAAATACAAGATTTTAAAATTTTAAAATAAAAATAAAGCAGAAAAATAAAGTGAAATTTATTTTTAGCAATTATATAAAGATATCAAAAACCGATATATAAAAATTAATTATAAATTATAAATTTTTTAAAAGGAAGTTTCTTATTTTTAATAATAAAATTATCATTTTATTGCAAAAAAGGCTAATATTAAAATTAAAAAATTAAGCCAATAATAGCGGCCAATTAAATTTGGTAAAGCTTTTTATTTTTTTTATAGCCTTTTATTTGCGTTTTAGCTAAAGCCGCAATTTTTTTTAGCAAAAATTTAATTGCCTAAGAAAGGCATTTTAAAAATTTGCGTATAAAAGCCTTAGCGCTGGCAATAAGCTAAAAAAATTATAAAAGGCAATAGGGAGAAAAAGAATTGGCGCTGAAAAAAAAATATAAGAATTTTAAAACCGGTAAAATTTTCGCTTTTATTATTATTGGCGCCGTTAGCCATTAAATTAAAACAATTGCAATTTTGGCTAATATTGGCGTATTAAAAGCGGCGTAAAATAGTGGAAGCAAAATAAGCATGCTTTAAAAGCATATTAGCAAATAATTATTATATATAGCAAGGCTTATAAGCTTTAAAATTAATATAAAAAGCATTTAAATAAATTGAATTAATTATTAATAAAGCAATTAATATTGGTAAAAAAAAGAAATAATAATGGCAAGAGTTTTCTCTTAACCACCGTTGTGGACTCCACCGTCGCTTACGCCCCTGGTCGTTAACCAGGGGGTCCTATATGAAACCCACTTAACAATAAGCCAGCCTCACCACCATAAAACCCATCATTTCTCTCTGGATTTTTCCTATGCTGAGACCGCTCGCTCCGTCCTTACTAGAATCGCGGGGACCAGAACGGAATACTGAGGATTCCAAGGTCCACGTCCAGCTTTCTCAATGCTACAGTATCCATCTGCTTGGTTGCACAGAAGTGAAAACCGTGTTTGGTACGGCGAGTTACATCCCGGTAGAGGATGAGCTGGTAAGGATTCTTTTCGTGGAAGTGTCCAAACGCAAGGACTTTCAAATTTGGCAGGTTGCCTTGCTCGAATCCCCATCTTGCCAGGCGCAGAAATCCTTCCGCTCTCTTCTTTTGGCCGTAGATAATCGTTTGGCGCTTGACCCATAGGTGTGGGTTGGCTTCATCGATGATCATCCAGGGATGGTATGACTCATCGTCCCGATGAGCATCGCGCACGGCAGGATGAGCCCCAGCGTTCCAGTATCTGTTGTGTAAAACTTCAAAAGGCAGTACCGTTTGAGCACCCGAGAGAAACTTCTGTGCGTTCATGTTAGTACAATATATCCCCGTAGGAGCAACTTTATTCCACTTACGAACAATACATCAGACTTGTTATGGTTAAGGCCAACGTGCTTCAACTTTGTGACTCTGAAAGCGGTGCTCAGATCATTTTTCCAGGCATCCATATCTGCGCCTTGGAGGTATCCCGGGCCTTCTGAGACAAACGTCTCCAAGGTAGTCGGCAAATGCGAGATATGAGTGGGTGCAAATAAGTACCCAAACTCGCGAATGGTCTTAAGCTGTTGACCCCGATACTTCTGTAAGAATGAGACCAGGGGATGGGGGGAAGTTGGGTGCATTCCACTGTTTTCAAACTCAAAAAGCTCCAGACTCTGAGCTTGATCGGGTCTTGAAAGCTCGCCCAGGAAAACATCTGTCCCAAAGCACTCAACCAAATGCAACTGCTTCAGGGTAGCAAAATTGAATGGTACTGTAGCAGTTTGCGATCCATCATCCAGACACACCTTCGTTAGGGATAGATTTTCCAGGCGCGGGAAGGCGATGGATTGTAGTTGTATTCCGCCCTGGTGAAGAGGGGGCAGGAACTGGTTGCTACTGGTGCGGGTCAGACCACTGTAGAAGTTGAGACTCAGACTGAGAATCTGATGCGCATTCGTTCTCAAAACCATTTTCACCAATTGCACTTCCACAGCCGCGACCTGTCCCTTGAAGGTGAAATGCGTAATCTCGCGGAGGTTTCCAGGTAGAGCGATGCTGGCATGGTCTGAGAAAACGTCCAGCCCGAGGAGACTGCAGTGGCGACGTGGCAAAAGGAGGGACAATTGCTGGATCTTATTCTGTTGGAAGTTGGAAAGGAACTTCTTCAACATCGGGGTAGTCACCTCCAAGCTATTGAGATCGCCAGTCAGCGATTTTCATTGTTATGTGTGGAGGGAAGCAACTTACTGAACCTTGGTCAACGCATGTGGAATCAGCCCTTGGAATAGTTTCTCGATACATTCCACCATGTTTGCATCATGCCTGTTCAGTCTGTGTCCGTCTCTGTCAACGTGGTGGTTGCAGGAGAGCACATCTGTGAGGCTGAGATCTCGAACATATCCAAGCGGATTGGCCTGGCTAGAGAATAGGCTTGGGACCGCCATGAGTCTCGGGTGGGTAGCAGCCGAGATTTCAGGAGGTCTCGCGGCGTGCAAGACGATGCACCGGAAAAGGTCGGGTCTGACCTTCTCGTTCAAGTACCTGTTTGTGCTTGCCAGGCTTGCCTGATCACGTTGAGGGAGCTGGTTCGCCTAGTTAGCAGGTGCAGATAGAATGGGATGAGGGGCTTAACTCACATGCTTGCAGATGATTATGATCAGTTCCGCCGGAAACTTCGATAGATACCCATCTTTTGGTGTTTGGGCAGCGAGGGTTCCAGGACGGGATTGGGACGGGGTTGAGGGACACATCGTGGCTTCAATCTCGTGCACCAGGAGCGCTCTTTGGAGACGCGATGCAAAGGACTCGGCGGGTGTCAATGTTGCGCAGGTGGTTGTATTGTAGAGGGTCGCCGTGATAGCTTGGCGGCTAAAAGGACTCAGCGCGGAGGGGCAAGGAAGGCGGAATCCAGGCTGGGCTTGTTGTGAACAGGAAGGGAGGCGAATGCAGAAGAGGTCGAGGAGGTTGGTGGGTCAGAGAGTCCGTTTATATCAGGTGGTGACGGCGCGAGCTCCGCGAGCGCTCGCGGCTCAAGCGAGACGTGATATACGCGGAGGTGAACGGGGGCTTGGGCCCTCGTGACTGGCACGTGTCGTTAGCGTCCCCCACTACGCCCCGCAGCCCCCGCAGCCCCAGCAGCCTGAGATAGCTCTGGAGCTCTGGAAAGCTTCCCTCTCCAGCTCATAACGTCGTTCAACCTCACCCCCAAGCTGCGCTGTGACAAATATGGCGGAGGCCGAGGGTGTTGACGCGAGAGACTGTAGTCACCTGATATACTAGTGACAACAAAAAACCATGGATTGTAGCTCAGGGATAAACGAAGTATCGCTCACATCAATTTCTGTTGTTCAAGTATATCAAAGCCGTCGAGACTGAAAAACAAATGACTACCAACGGAATATAAATGTATTGATATCTAAGGGGTCTATCACGCCCTGGGCCTTCACACCGGGCTGGGCCGAGTAGAAGGACACTGCTAATGGCTGTGTATTGCTAGGGAGAAGACAAAGAGAATCTGGAGCTCTGAGAGCTCTATATATAGGTGGAGACCGGAGCTATAGTCGGTCCGGTCACATGGTCGGTCATGTCAAGGGGTCGCGGCCCAGGGCCGCCACAGAGCCAAAACAACAGTAGGCTACAAAGATTTGTGTGCATTTGGATACATGCTGCATCAGGGAGAGATAAATCGTCATGAGGCTTCAGCACATTCAGATTTGAATTTTTTCCAGGCCAAGATTCCGATTGTCAGGCAAAACATTAATCTCGGAGTACACTTTTCCTCTCGAGCCTTGGAGCCCCTGTGTTCTCTCAACCCCCACTTTTTCCTAACCCGCCTCCGTTTTCTCGGACCGAATTTCTAACTAACATGTTTGCAAGTGGTCGAGACCAACTCCCCGGCCAATTCAGAGAAACACATCTTGACTTGAGTCTCTTGGATATGGCTGAGAGATTCGATTCGGTCTTGCAGAGATGGAAGGTAGAAGAAGTTGCGGGGGTGTTGAATGCTGATAGTTGTGGAGATGATTGTGCAAATGATTTTCGTTTTTTGAACGGGCCAAGACTGTTCTTTGATGTTCAGCGATAGTGGCGCCAGCCTCGCGAGCGAGCAGGCGAAAGGAGATGAACACTTGCGGCGAAGAGGTTGAAGCTAGGAGGGTTGTAGCTGCTGCTGAGAGGGTCGAAGCTGGGAAATCAATCAAGCAATGCGAAAAACACGAAAAATGGTGACAATATCGTGGAACCGCTGCGAGCGAATCAAAATCTTGAGGAGGAGACCGTCATATGTCACTATCACTGCAGAGGGTCACCAAACTCTTATTTGGGGTTTAGAAATTCCATTTCATCTTGATATGCCCTAGAGACAGCTCATGCTTCCCCACCGCTGCTCATCCTGGTAACTCTGACAAAGCAGAAGCCACTCATGCGCACTCAGTGACTGTGAAATGCCGTGAAGCACAGAAACAGCCGATGATCTGTTGGTGGATCTCGAGAGACGCTGCAAACATGCCGAATGCAATTGAGATGCTCGTCGGTCCGGGGGAACGTAATGCAGAGTACAATCGGGAGAGGGACTGAGAGGGAACTTTGCAAGTGTCGTTCGAAGGCGTGTTTGTAATGCTCACTCTAACGGACAAGAGAAATTAGCAGAGCTTGGGCGCGCCCCTGCGAAGATGAAAGCTGCAGATGCGACTTTTGTGTGCAACAGACGGCATAGCTGACTACCGGCATTTAGCCAGACTCAAAGAGAAGAATTTGGAAGAGCAAGGCTCTTCAGTAGAATTTCTCGGTATTGAGAGAATCGGCCTTGAGAAACTCAAGATCGAGTTTTAGTCCTCTCAATTCTTCCGCTTCCATATCTTTGGTCGCGGAAAATTTAAATCCTCTCTTAGTCAGTCTCGAGGCATCACGATAAAGAATAAGGCGGTATACACTCCAATCGGCTTCGTCGACCCCGGGGTAAACCTTCTTCTTTTCATCTTCAAAATCTCCGTACGCGAGGACTTTGAGGTTGGGCATATTGCCCTGCTGAAACGCCCATCTCGCAAACGTCAGGAATGTGCTGGCTTTGACCTTCTGACCTCGCGGAATGTTGTTCTTCTTTGCCCATCGATGTGGGTTGGATGGGTCGACTTGCACCCAGGGATGAAAGTCAGGGTTACCGTTGGATATTGCCAGTGCGCCCGGCATAGAGTCGACAGTTCTAAGGTGGAGAACTTCTATTGATGACGAGACATTCGCGTTACTGAAAAGTGGCTTCTGGGTGTTTAGTTAGCACAAGTAATTTCAGCGAGAGCAATACCCATCCACTAACCAGCTCCGATAACTTGCCGCATCACAGAGCAAGCCTTTTGAGATCCAGCGTACACTGCCGGAGCTGGTTCTTCCAGCTGGCCTTCTCGGTGTCGTTCATAGACTCCGGCCCATCCGACACGAGTGTGTCGAGAGCAGCAGGATAATAAGATATGCGAGCAGCCATCTCCGCACCTCCGAACTCATAGCTGTTATTTAGACTCAAACGTGTCTGCAAGAACAAATTCAGACGGTGATGAGCGACGGGATGACTAAGGGGCCGAGAATAATCGCTCTCGAAGCCAACGGATGTCAAGATTCTGGCTTGTCCGGGCCAGGATAACTCGCCTAGCAAGATTTCTGCTCCGGGGCACTGCAACAATTTCAACCGTAGCAGGCTGGGAAAGTTTTGGGGTATTGTGATGGCAGGGATACCATTCTTTGACACATAACCTAAGCACGCCCTCACCAGTGATAGGTCTTTTAGACGCGGGAAGCTAATACTTTGTGCCGCAATCAAGAGGTTTTCCGTGGGGGCATTCCGACCCATGTGGGGTGGACCCATGTAGGATGCCTCGAATTCAACACCAACGGCAACCAGTTGGGATGCAGAGGCCATCAGGACAGTCCTAATGATCCTCACTCCCAGAGGATGCAATCGGCCTTTGAATGAACGTGAAGTGAGTAACGTGTCGTAGCTCCTGCAGTAAAATCTCCCGGCTGTGCGCTGAATCGCTTTCGGGGTTAACCCCAGGGCAACGACAATGCTTCAGATTGATGGAGCAGTGCTGAATGTTGTTGTGCTGGAATACGGCTAGAAAATTGAGCAGCATGCAGATACTGACTTCGAAGCTGATCATCACACAATCAGTAAGTAAGTTCTGTTCCTGTGTGGAAGTAACAAGGGGACGTACTGGATACGTGTCAGAACACCTGGGTTGAGACCTTGGAATAGATAGTCGAGACACTGGAGTCTCTGAGGGCCATACATAGCCAAATGCCACTTGCAACTTTCGAAGCATGTATCATCCCACTGTTGAGCCACGGTCCCTTTCAATGTGAGGTCGACGATCAGTCCAAGCGGACTGTTCGTACTGGGAAGGAGGTGTCCTAGAGCAACCATCCGCGGGTGACACACATCATGCCCAGCCGGTTGCGGTGGCCACTGCCACTGGGTCGACGGGGCCAACACCCGAAGAACAATTCTGCGGTGGAGATCTGGTCGGACTTTTGTATTCAGCTTCTTGCAAGTATTCGCAAGGCTGACCTGGTCTTGCTTCGTGAGCTAATTCAATTAGCAGGTGAAGGTGAAGACAAGCGGAGTGGCTCAACTCACATGCTTCGTTATCATTGGGACAAGCTCCGGAGGCAATGCCGGGAGTTCCATTTGCAGTCTCGCAGACGGCAATTGCACGTCTGGCGCTAGATGAATTCGAGGGCTGACTTGGTGAGGTTCACCATGAAGGAGCGTTGTGGAGCGGGCGCGGTTTGCTGTCACAGTTTGAGGAGTGGACGTGTGCACAAAAGGTCGCGGAGTGGAAGCGCTAGGGTTGAATCTTGCTGACGGGACTAGTGCGGCTGAAGCGAGAGACTGGCACTTGAAATGCCAACTAGTGTCCGGCCGACAGACAACTCTTACGGTCATGTAGGTACCTACAGAAGTAGCGCTTGGGGGAGAGTCGCGAAGGACGACATCTTTGCGGTGGATAGAGCGACGACGAAAATTGGTAGAGAAGAGGATTGAGAACGACTCAAGAGGTTGATCTGTGTCTTGGCCTGGTTGTGAGTCGAGTCTGGAGATCATCACTACCAGTTCTGCCGGGACGTCTGAGAGAGCCATGTTCACGCGCGTTTTGTCATCTCCGGGCGGCTCATGGTGCCCTTGCTTGACTTTCTATCAGACTGACCAGGGTCAGTGGTGAGATGGCTTGCGAATATGATCGTGGTCGCGAAGTGAAGCACTGCGAGTGAATCTCCCAGACGGGACAAGCGCGGCTGAAGCGAGAGACTGACACTAAAAGACCAGCAACTAGAGGCTGGCTGACAGACAAATTGTCACCTGTCTGACCCTCTGTTTTTCAGGCCCATGACATAAAGAAGTTGTAAGATAGGTAAATGATGACCAAAAGCAATTATGTACATCTATCTATATGTATCCAAAGGGCTAGATGAACAAGCATACGAAGTTCAATCGACATTATAGACAAAAGAAAATTTCATCAAGAATTTAGGAATTAAAGCCAAGGCTAGAATGCAGAATCTAGCAGGGTTTCCCATCCCCAGCTATCTTCATTTTTTGAGCTTGAAGACGGATTCTCTTTATCTTTTAAGCTCAAAATAAATTTCAAAGAAAAAAAATCCCAAAAACATACAATTAGAAATTGTCTTCCGCAATCTCAGATAGTATCTCTTTTAAAACCAAATATATTATGTCCAAGATATCTGTTAGTATATCTATCAGCTACCCTTTGGGAAACCCTGGAATTTGGGAAGGGCGCAGACAAGCTTGAACATGGAGTTAGTATGGATGCAGACATTGCTGCTCTGCTTTCATGAAAAGAAACTCGAATTAAATAGAGCACAGGCGGCCAACACTTTCTCAAATGAGGTACATATCACTATGGTTTGTGGATCTTAGTAGAAAGTGAGAAGTTGCAATTAATAAATTAATAAATACTACTTGAGAGTTTAATATACTTGCTTGTTCGATCACGCTCTTTCGAGTTTCGGTTCACATTCTAGAGAATCACATGTGGTGACAAGCCAACGAACATCTTGTGACTCGTCCAGCACATAACCTGCTGTTATTTCAAAGCATAATAAATGCATGTAGTTGCGCCTGACACCAAGGAAACAAGTACATATCCAGACAAACGAAGAATCACATTGTTTGCCCTTCACTTCTGGAGCATGCAGTTTGAGAATCTTGGTATTTGGAACTTATCTAACTTTGAGGTCCTGTCCCTTTATCAAGAGCTGTAGAAGAACTGAAACCTCGTCAAGTGGACAGATAAAGGACATCAAAGCGTTCGAGTCATCGCGACCAAATTGGATGGTCAGAGAAAGAGAGCACAAGTTGACACATTATCCACCATTGTCCCGAGGGCGGGCTCCAAGCACCTGAAAGGTCAAGGGCACAGCTCAATGGTTGATATCAAGCTAAAGAGAGAAGAGAGCTATAGGAAGAACTGCCTCTTAAGGAAGCAGTTCTTACTAGTGCGGCGCTATCGCTTCGCTTCAGCCTTGGCATTCAGCCTCAGGGTCAAGGCCGTGACACCATCTGAGGTCGGTAACTAGGGAGGGAAACTCCAGAGCATAACCGACCATTCGGCCCTTAGCAGCAAGAAGTAGATGGATTGCATCTCTTTCTCTGAATCTCAACTCCTTCACACAGCGGTGTCCAGTATGACATCGAGGCCATGATCGAAGGAAGAAAAAGAGAGCAAGAAGCTTGGTGCCAATGGAGGCGTGAAGGCTGCCGACGATCATGTGAGTGGAAATAAACCCAGGGATGAGAGAGAGAAAGGCCATTTGAGTAAAGGGCTATCGTAGTCGTAGTATCGATTACGCAAGACCTCGACCGTGGATGCTACTCTTGACTTCGAGACCTCCGTGGTAGAACTCAGCCCGTCTCAGTCATAGCTTTTGTCATCCTCGTAAGCATACGAAGTGATCATGCTCAAATCTACACCGAGCTCCTTGATTTCCTTCGTATCGATGGTCTTTGCTGCGGAAAAGTGGTAACCCCCTTGAGTGGGTCTCCTCGAGTCTCGATACAACACCAGATTGAAAAAGTTGGGGGCCCCATATCGGAAGTCTCCATAGGCCAGAACCTTGAGGTTCGGCATGCCGCCTTTTTCAAAGGCCCAGTGTGCAAAGGCAAGAAACTGCCTTGCCTTTGCCTTCTGGCCAGAGACCACCGTTGACATGTCCCGACGGTGCCACACATGGGGAGCGCGCGGATAGATAACAACCCAAGGATGGTAGTTCGGGTACTGAGTCATGATATCCGTTTGTTCGGCACTTTGCTTGAGCGGGTATCGGTTATGGAGAACCTCCACTGTAGCTGCTGTCTGGGTCACGCTGAGGAATTGCTTCATGTTCTGTACTGAGACATTAGCATGGGAACTATTTTGGACTAGAGAAAGCTTGATTAGACTTACGAGATCTTTGTTGTCTTTGTATTTGAGTCCGATCTGTCTCAACTTCGACCCAGTCATAGCTGTAGTGAGCAGCTCGACCCAGCGTTTCCGAGTCAGAGTCGGGGGTGCTGGGTTGAGAGGGACAGATTCGGGGCCATCAGACACGAAGGTTCCTAGGGAAGCAACGTTGTGGAGATGTGAAACTAGTCTCGGGCAAAAGAACTCTTCAACCCTTCTCAGCATCTGGCTCTTAATCAGAAGTCGGACGATGCGAGGGTCGAAATCGAAACCCCCGGCTTGGAGAGGAGTCAATCGAAGCGACTCGAGGTTCAAAGCTTGGTCGGCCTTTGAAACTTCGCTCAAGAGAAGACCCGCACCCTCGCATTGGGTGATGGTCAGCTCCTTCAGACTCGCAAAATTCGAAGCAATCAACGGGCCGCCATGGAGCTCCCCCAACGCAGCTTTGATGAGCGTGAGAGAGGTGAGCTTTGGGAGGGGAATTCGATGTAAGGGTGTCGTCACTAAAGATTTCGACGCGTCCCTACCATTCTCCCTTCCAATGCGGTTCAGGTAGAAGCTCCGCAGGTGAGGCGCATTTGCATGGAGCAACGCGGTCGCTATCGAGATATGTAGAGCATGCAAGTCTCCTTTCACCGAAAGATGTTCGATCTTGCCAAGAGTTGTTGGGACAATAGTTCGCTCAAAGCTTCGGTCCATCCCAAGGAAACACCTGCCCTCCAGAACTAGAGAGAGATTGCGGATCTTCGACTGGTTCGCCAAAGCCCCGCCCGCATGATCGAAAAGGGTGACCAATCGGCAGGAGCCCAGTTCCAAGCTAGGAAAAAGCGAGGTCAGTGAGTTCCAGTTTGCGAGAGAGTATGTAAAAGAGTGTCACGGCGCGGCAAGGGTCGCAGGTGGGGATTAAGGTAGACTTGTATTGTAAGCTAAAAAGGGAAGCTCTCCAGCACTGGCGCACAGCCATAAGGGCTGCCGGCAGGCTTCACGGCGCTAAGGGCATATAAGATTA
The DNA here is from genome assembly GCA_037179335.1 of Cyclaneusma minus. Taxonomy (NCBI): domain Eukaryota; kingdom Fungi; phylum Ascomycota; class Leotiomycetes; order Marthamycetales; family Marthamycetaceae; genus Cyclaneusma; species Cyclaneusma minus. Next base: position 311,577 of record JAKZHN010000035.1, on the reverse strand, counting down.
TATATAAATGCCTAAGGCTAAGGCTAAATTAGTACTATAATAGTATTTTCGGTCTAAATCGCTATTTGTTTTAAATAACGCTAAAAATCGGTTTTTATTTTTAAATATTCGTAAGTTTTTAATTATAAAATATTTGTATTTTTACCTATAAAAACCATATAATCCTTTCTCCCTTTATTATAGCTTTAAATGCCAAGAATTTCTTTTATAGCCTTTTTTTTAAAAGGCTTGAATTATAGCGGTTTATATTATAGTAATTGGCTATATTATAATTTTATTATATTATAAAGCTTATTTAACCAAAAATTCCAATAGGCCAGGCTTATTTAAATATTGCTAATATTATTTTTATAAATATTTTTTATATTTATATAAATCCGCTTTTAGCTACCAGCTTGGCCAATAATGTTTTTATTTAATTTGGTATATAAATGTTTAATTTGGTTTTAAATTTTAATTATAAATATTTAAAATATTATTAAATTTCCATTTTTTGTTTTTTTTTAAATACTCGGCCTTTAATATTTTTATTTTTTGCCTTATTAATTTTATTTAGGCCGGATAGGCTTTTTAATTTTAATTTTAGCTTAAAAAATATATAAAATACTAAAAAAGAGTATACCTTTTAAAAGCTTTAGGCTATATACCCTTTAATAAACTTTATGTATTAGCCAAGGCCTGGCCTATTTTTTTTATAAAATAATTTATTTTTATATTTTTAATATTAATTAGCCTTTGTTAAATATTAAAGCCTTTAAATAATATTAATTTGCAGTTTTTTTATATTTATTAATAAATTATTAAGCTAGGGCTTTTAATTAAATATAATATTTTTTTATATAATTTGCTATTATATTTGCTTTATAAAAATCTTGTTTTTAAATAGCTAATATATTTAAAAAATAGGGCTAAAAAATTACTTTTATTTAAGGATAATATTTATAATTTGCAAAAAATAATATAGTTTTTATAATTTTAAAAATTTGATTATTTAATATAAATTTTGCCAAAAATAGCCAATTTATTTAATTATTTTATATAAATAATATAAAGCTTTAAAAATACTATTTTAAATATGCATTTAGCCTTTTTATTTAATTATTAATTTTAGGGTAAAATAAAAATAATGGTTTTAAACCAATTTTAAATTATTTAAATAAATATTGTTAAAATTAAAAAATAAATTAGGTTTTTTTATTTAAAATAATATTATTAGAAATATTAGAAATATAATAAATTTACTAAAAAAAGGCTTTTACCAATTGTTCAATTTTTAGGCCTTTTATAAAAATAAAATATTTTAATTTAATTAGCCTATAAATTACTATTATTATATATCGGTATATTTGCCCGTATTCTTTTGTCACACGGCTTAAATATCGGGTGCAAGAGTATTTCCTCGTTCGGGAATATTACGGGCTTTTTATACTCTAGCTTAGCGGTAGCATACTGCACTATATTACTCTGTAATAAAGTGTTTCCGAACCACAATTAGCAGGCCGGGGTTCAAATGTCGATAAAAGCAAAAAGCGGTTTTTGCAGCATGCAAAATATCAGAAAATAAAGGGCTGTAAAAGCTTTAAAAATAGCAAGCAAAAAAGCATTCAAATTAAAAATTAGGGCTTAAATCCCCAAGCCAATTTAGCTAATAGCCATTTTATTTTATAGTCCGATTTTATAAAGCATAATTGGGGGTTTGGTATTTTAATTATAACAAATTATTTTAAATGGCGCCCAAATAGCATGGGCCGAAAAAGCTATAAAAACAGCTTCTTTATTAAGGCTAATAAAGGCATAAAGGGGGGGATAATTATTATACGGCTTAAATATTGGGTGCAGGAATATTCCCTTATTCGGAAATATTATAGGCCTTTTGTGCTCTAGCTTAGCGGTAGCATGCTGCACTATATTACTCCGTGATATTTTGATATTTAAATAAAGGGATAATATAATTTATAAATATATTTAATTAGGCTTTAAATCATATTAAAAAAAATTGCAAATATTTTAAAAATAATAATTTAAATGCCTTAATTTTATTATGAAATTTATATTTCTTAATATATTTAGCTGTATTCTTTAATATTTTTGGCCATTAATAATATTGGCTAATATTAGCTAGATTTTTTTTTAAATATTCAACTAAAGCTATTAAATAATATTTATAAATAATTTGAGTTATTAAATTAAATATATTAAAGGGTAATTATATCCGGGTTATTTTTTTTAAAAATTTTTTAATATATTTTTTTTCTTTTAAAATAAAAAAATCGGATATTTATTTTTCAAAAATTAAACATATTTTTTTAACCAGGCTTTAGAAATTTTATTTCCCAAGGCCGCTAATGCTAATATTGCAATATTTAATATTTTATAGGCTTATTTAATATTTTTTAATAGGTTTTTTTATTTTTTTTAAACATTTAAAATTAATATTAAGGCCAGGTAAATTTCTTTTATTATTAAATTATATAAGGCTTTAAATAAAAAATTTAATTTTAATAATAATATTCTTAATTTATATTGCAGCCTTTTATTTTTCATATATTAAAATTGGTTTTTTAAAAGCCTGCTTAATATATTTGGTTTAATTGCTTAAAATTCTGGCTTATAAATAGTTTTAAAATTAAAGCCAAAAAAAGATTTAAATTATTAAATTTATTTTTAATTTAGCTGCTTTATTATTATAAAATATTTATTTTTATAATTATTATAATTAAAAAAAGCCAAAATCGGGGCTAAAATAAATGCTTATTTAAATTTATTAAAAGTATTTTGCTGGGCGTTTTTCCATTTCTTTTTTTAATTAAATTATTTAATGGTTTAGTTATTTTGAAAAAAAAAATTGGTAAAAATTGGCAAATTTTAAAAATTTTAAAAATTTTAAAACTTTTTAAATATAAATAAAAAGAAATTAAATTAAAATAGCAAAAATCTTATTTAAATTTATTTTTATAGTATTTAATATAATATAAAGGCCTAGATATTTGGTATAAATAATTTTAAATTTATATTTAAAAATATCAATTTAAAGGCCTATATTTTTTAAGCGGTAAATTATTTTTTAAATATATTTTTTATATTTTTTTAAATTATTTAAATAGGCTATACATATTTTATTCAGTAAATTAAATAAGATATTACTAATATAATATTAAAAAAAGGCCAAAACGTTATAAAAATTAAAAAATATAATTAATAATTTAAAAAAACCAAAGCAAATAATCAATTTTATTTTTTATTTATTTATTTCCGCTATTTTTTATTTATTAAATATAGCAATAATATTAAATTTAATATAAATTTTCGCTTTATATATAGTATTTAGGTTTTTTTTTAATTAAGGGCAGAAAATAGCGATTTTTAATAATATTATTATTTAGGCCTTTATAATTTTAATAAATTTTAATTTTTCCTTTTAATTTAATAGCTAATATTAGTAATATAATATATTTGGATTTTAATTTCTAAATAAATTTATAAAAAAGCTGCTTATTAAGCTATTTTTTTTTAATTTTTTAAATAAAACAATCGGTTTTTATATATAATAAGGTAATTTTATTTTAGGCAATAATTTAATTTTATAGTTCTAAAATTATTTAGGGGGCAATTTATTGGCTTTTTTTTAGAAAAAAAGGCATTTAATATGTTTTAAAACCATTTAAAAAATTTATTTTAGAGTTTTTATTAGTTATATTAATTATTTTTTATAAATTTAACATTTTTTTTTTAATTCTTTTGCTTAATTTTTTTATATTTTAAAAGCTATAAATATTTTTTTAACATAATAAAAGGCCAGAAAATTATTATATAGTAACAAAAATAAAAAGCATAGCTTATTTAAATATTTTTGGCCGATAAAATATTTTTTTTATATAAAATCTGGTAATTTTAAAAATTCTATTTTATATATATATAAGTTTTTTAATTTTAAAATATTATTTAATTTTTTTTAAATACTTTTTATATATTAGATTTTGTTTTAATTGGCAAATATAATAAAATTAATTATAATATTTATTTTAATATTATTTCTATTTGGCCTAAATTAATAATTATTTAATATTAATTAAAAAGCAGAAACAAATATATTTAATAATAAAAATGCCATTTTTTTATTTTTCTAATAATAATGCAAATTTTATTAGCTATTTTTTTTAGCGAGGTAAAAAAGCTTTAAAAGGCTATTATATATTATGCAGGCTTTTATTTTTGATTTCTTTAAATTTGTATTCTTTTTATAATATAAAAATCCCGCTTTAAAATAAAAATTTGGTTAATTTTAAAAGGAATATTTTTTATTTTTAGGCGTATTAATTTCTTATTTGCATTTTTATAGTTGGTAAAATATATAATATAAAAAATGCCGGTTTAGAAAATATAAAAAATACTGGTTTAAAAAATATAAAAAATAGCATTATAAAAATTGGCCTATTTTTTAGCTAATTTAAAATAATATTGGGATTTTTAAAATAGGTATTATTTTTAAAATAAAAAAAATATTAATATTAGCTAATATTAATATTAGCTAATATTTATAAAAAAAGCATATTTTAGCGTAATATTTAACTTTTTAATAAAATGCTTTTTTTATTTAATTGATGCTAAAATTATGGTATTTTAATTATAAAAATTGAATACTTATTAAAATAAAGGGAAATAATATTATGAAAAAAGAATTAATATAATTATCAATAGCGATTTTTGCAATTAGAATTTTTATAATTGGCGGCGCTAATTTATTATTAGCTAATATTAGCTATTTTAATTTAGAAAATAAAAATAAAAATAAATAATATTTTTTAGTAAAATTCCGATTAATAAAGCCGGTTTTAAAATATTTATTATTAATTAGAATAATTATAAAAATATATATATATTTAAAAAAAAATAGTATTAATTGGAAATTTTTATTAAATTATAGCCTTAATAATATATTATTTTTTAAATATTAACATTATAAAAATATTATATTAATTTATAAAAAAAATTATAAAAAATTTTAATTGCAATTTAGGCTAAAAAAATATTTTCCGGCTTTTGGTTATTATAATTAGCGGTAAAAAAGGTTTAAATTAAATTTTTATTTTAATAATATTTTTTAATTTATAATATAAAGGCGATTTTAATATTTTTTATGGCCATTATTTTTATATTTTTTTTAAATTATTATTATGGTTTTTAAAATTATTACCGCAATTTTTAAAATTATTATTATAGGTTTTAAAATTATTATTATGGCTTTTAAATTTATTATTATGGCTTGTAAATTAATTATTATAGCCTTTTTTATTATTTTTAATATTAGCTTGCTTTTTTTTATTGTATTTTATAATAATATATTTAAAAAATTTATAATAAAAATATAAATTATATTATTTGCAATAATTTTGCTGCTATTTTTTAAACATATTGCGCAATATTTTTTTTTAAAAAAAGCAAATAAATTTATATAATTATTATAATTATAATTATAGTTTGCGGTTATAATAGCGGTTTATTAAATTTTATTTAAAATAAATTTAAAATTATTATATTTGGCGGTTTTAATATTAAGCTGGTATTTTTTCTTAATATATTTTTTATATATATTTGCTAATATTTTAAAAACGCTTTATTTATTAATTATATACTATAAAATTAAATATTTTATATAAAAGCTTAATTTTATTGGCCAAAATATTTAAAATTCTAATATAAAATTTATTTATTTTCAATTTTAAAATAAGCTGGGCTTAATTTACTATATAGCTATATTTAAATTAAAAGGCTGCAAAAATGATGTTATTTTGCTTTAAAATATAAAGGTATTGCTAAGCCTTTTTAATTTTGTTTAAAATAATAATTGTTTTTTTAATATATTAAAAAATATATTTAAAACTTTTTAGGGCTATTTCTTTTATTAATAGGATTGCTAATAATTTGGTTAAATTAAATTTTATATTAGATTTTATAATATTTTTTTAATTGGCTAATAATATATTAATTCTTTTTATATTTTAAGCTAAAAATATGTTTATTAATAGCTATAATGCATTAAATTTTAAAAATCCAATTTAAAAATATTTTTAGCGCTTAAATAGCTAGGTTTCATTTTTGGAAAGTTTTTTAGGGTTTTTAATTTTTTAGCGAAAATATAGGGCAAAGGGATAAATATAAATAATATATACTATAATAAATATTTTTTTAATTTATTTTTTAAATGCTTATTAATTTTTTTAGCTTATTATTTTTAATTTGCAATTTAATATTAGTAAATTGCAATTTGGCTTTAATAATATTCGCTTGATTTTAGAAAAAATAAAAAACTGCAATATTTATGCTTTATTGCTTTAATTTAAATTTTTTATTATTAATTTTGCTATTAGCTTGCTATAAAAAATTATTAAATATAATAAAAATATATTAGAATTATATAATTTTATTTATAATATAAATAATAATATATATTTTTTGATAAATTTTTAAATTAATTTAATAATTAGCAGGGCTATTTTATTAATTTATTTAATAGTTTAGGCAAAATCAAGGTATATATTTTTTAGAATAATAATAGCTATTATTATATAATTTATAGCAAAGCTTATAATATTAATGGTAATTAGGATTTTAAAATTTTGAATTAAATATAAAAATAAAATAAGGCTTGGCAAAAACAGATTTATATAAATAACGCTAATAAGGTTAAAAATGCTAAAATTAAATATTGGGATTGGGATTATATAATACGCTATTATTATAAAATAAGAAATTGTATTTGAATTTGTAAAAGTTAAAGATATTTAAAAATTAAAATTTTTAAATTAATTAATAAAAAAAGCTTATAAATTATTATAGCGCGGCAAGGATTGCAAATAAAAATTAAGATAAATTTATATTATAAGCTGGAGAGGGAAGCTTTCCAGCGCTGGCGCGCAGCTATAAGGGCTGCCGCCAGGCTTTACGGCGCTAAGGGCACGTGAGGTCACGTGTGGGTGCCTGAGGCTAAGGCTAAGTCAGTACTGTGACAAAGAGGCTTACTGGAGCTTGACGATGTGCTGGGGGAGCAGGCGTCGACCCAGTTCCTTGATATGGACTGCCATCTCATGACAAGTATTGTATTCCAGGCAGTCCTGGTGTAGTGTACTATCCCCGGCTGGTCCTTTGACGATGCTGAGTTCGCGGACAAGTTGAAGTGGGCTTGATTCGATGATTTTGAACACGGTTGGGATTTCGAGGAGCCGCGCGCTGTAGTTCGGCAGGCCCAAAGTCTCGTCCGCGAGTTGAATGTGGATTCTTCTGAATATCTCGCATTGCGCCGGGAGGAGAAGCTCCTTGCAGGTAAGTGCGAGGTTGTTGTAGTCCTCTTTGCTCAGCTGCTTCCGTTAGTGGGTGAAGATGAAAGAGGTCGTCTAGCTTACACTCTTGAAGATCCTTGCAAGCATCTCTGCTGGCATCTTGTGCAGAGCAGGTTCGGCTTGAGGAAGAGTCGCGAAGGACGACATCTTTGCGGTGGATACCTGGTTGTGGGTCAAGGCCAGAATGCCTAGTTGCGCAGAACACCTTGTACAGAAAAGACTCGAGAAAGACTCGAGGAGCTGATCCGTGGTTGAAGCTCGAGACGAGGATAGCCACGAGCAAAGCGTCGACGGGGAAGGCGCCAGGCAAATCGTGCGCCAAAAAGAGATACCTCCGAAAAGAGGCTAGCGCACGCTTCTGCTCGAGGGACGAAGGAGGTCGACTCGGTTGGGCATAGTCGTCTGTCGGTCACGTGCTCGGCCCACGTCCTGGTCAGAGCTCAAGTGCTAATCTCAAGGCTACGCCTACCAGCCGTGTAATGATGAGTATCGAGCCTCACGACCCACACTCTTCTTCGTACTCCATGGCTGAATACAATAACCTTTGACTTCCCTTTGAGATCGCAGAGAAACACCTCCTATAATCAACAACTCCATCCAGCGAATGAAGGCAAGAGTTGCCTCAGAGAAGCGTGTCGGGGATGTGGTCGAAGACAGGTCTGGAATGTCCGCATTGTAATTGCTACTTTTTTTTTTGTGGTGAACAACAAACGGAGATGACGGAAGCCCTTGGAAAAAGTAGATCTTTCTTATTGAATCGCAGATGACGGCCGGCAAAACTTGACACCTGTTGAAATTTGTTAAATAAGAGATAAAGCTGAGAGCACAACAGAAAGCAGCGAACCATTGAGCCAAAGATACAGAAGCTTTTTTTATGTAATAACTTCTTACTAGCGTATAGGATCACATATCATATAAACTAGAATGCAAAGCCGTACAATATAAGTTAGATTATGTAAATGGATGATTTGAAGCTGGGTAATATGAAATTGGCTGTTTTTATATAAAATTCCAAGCAAACAATTTAGTCACTTGAACAGGACATTCTGCTGCTCTTGTATATAGGCTGATAAGATCTCATGGTTATTGAAGCTGAAGCAACTAGAGCTTCTGAGTTGGACAAATGACCATCCAAAAAATGCCAATAAAGTGCCCTTCAAAAGCGTGACATAGAGGGGTAAAAGCGAGGAATAGAATTCCTGAAGGAGAAGCCGACAGAGTCCCATCCGGGCCATTCAAAAGCGTGATATAAGGAGTTGGAAGGGAGCAATGGCAATCCAGGCACACCAGTAAGCTGCCTTTCCGAATTCCAAAAACCCCATTCCGGGCACTTCCGTCTGCTTTTTACAACGACGAAGACAACATAACAGATAGAATCAGAATGCAGGCAATCGTACAATGACAATCCGGAAAGGGAAATCCAGTACACTCATCCTCCGTTCAAGCAAGACTTTTGTAGTCTCACTCTCCGGATGACACCATCAAAGACTGGACAGAAAAGCAAAACGCCCGAAGTAATTGGGACTGAGCCACCATTAAGAACTGAGCAGTGAGAATCAGAATTCACATGTACCTTAATCGTTGGCTCTTGATTTCCCGCCTCACCCAGACTCCAGTGGTGGGGAATCAAGGCGTTGTGAGTGTGGCGTCAAGGGGGTGGCGGTGCCGTTGTGGCGGTGCCGTTGTGGCGGTGTTGTTGCGGATGGTGGAGAAATCATGCGCCACATCACGTGCACTACCCACTCTCTGCCTCGCAAGAAAGGCCACCACAACATCTGCCCGCACGGCGGCCTGGCCGCGGCCCAAGCACGAACCAAAACTTCGGAGCTCCGCTCTTGAACACCAATCGAATGACAATCATCACTAACACCGAGAACGCATTGATTGAGCCCGAAACATCAATCCAAAAGGTGGGTACTTGTATAGTGCAGGTGGGTCGAATTAACACTTCTATTATAAATCCAACACATAGTGTATATGTTCCAACTGCTTCTCCTCTTTTCATACTCTCATTCTCGTTGAACTACTTTACGAACTGTTTTCCATACCTACCGACACTATCAAAGTTGGACGAGCACGCAAGCTCGAGACAAGATGGCAGAAATCAAGCAATGGGAAACCAACCAAGATGGCCTCGACAACCTACGAATGTCCACAGCGCCCATGCCTAAGCCCGGACCTGACGAAGTACTGGTCAAGATCAAAGCCGTAGCGCTGAACTACAGAGATACGGAGGTTGTGATGGGATTGTACAACCACCACAAGACGATCGGACAGGCTGCTGCTCTGGTGCCATGCGCTGATATGTGTGGAGAGATTGTGGAATTGGGCGACGGAGCTTCGGATAGCTGGGCGAAGGGCGAACGATGCTTGAGTATCTTTAATCAGACGCATTTGAAGGTATGTACTACGTTTTACGTGCTTGGTGGTATGGGAGGTCAGGGAAATGCGGGGTAATGATTGAAATACTGATGTCTTGGGTACAGGGTCAAGTCAAGGAAGAGGATATGGCGAGTGGGTTGGGTAAGCCGCTCCCGGGTGTTCTGTGCGAGTACCGAGTCTTTGCTGCGAATGCGCTGGTGAAATGTCCGAAATACTTGTCGGATGAAGAGGCTTGTACGTTGCCTATTGCGGGAGTCACAGCATGGATGGCCATGAATGGCATGAGACCTCTAGGCCAGCCCGGAGGAAAAGGAGAGAAGGTGTTGATTCAGGGAACTGGAGGAGTGGCTATCAGCGGTCTGCAGATCGCGAGCGCCAGCGGTGCTGAAGGTCCGAAATGCCACATCAGAATCCTCGCCCGAACCTGTGTACTGATACTGACTGTCGACTAGTAATCATCACCTCCTCATCCGACGCCAAACTCGAAAAAGCCAAAACTCTCGGCGCTTCCCACACTATCAACTACCGCACCAACCCCCAATGGGCCGAAGCCGTCCTGTCCGCAACATCTGGCAAAGGCGCCGATATAATCTTCGAAAACGGTGGAGCCAAAACTCTTCGCCAGAGCTTCGATTGTGTGGCATTCGGCGGACTTATCAACTGTATTGGCTATCTCTCTGGCAAGGAGGATGACCCCGGTGACAGGATCAACACCAACGTGCTGGCTTTGCGGAGGAATGTGACGCTGAAGGGGATTCTTAATGGGCCGAAGCAGAGATTTGAGGAATTGGTGGAGTTCTATACGAAGCATGAGATTACGCCGGTGGTTGATAGGGTGTTTGGGTTTGAGGAGGCGAAGGAGGGGTTGAAGTATTTGTTTGAGGGTGGGCATTTTGGAAAGGTTGTGGTTAAGGTTGCTAGCTGAGGTGTTGATCACGATTTTGGAGTGTCATGTTCGGCTAGATATTGCGGCTGGTAGATAATCGTGGCCTGGAATAGAAGTATGAAACAAATTATGGGCCCTACCATGACAAGACCTTGGATGAATTGGCTTGTGCTAACGCAAAGTTATCGGATCTTGGCTCGATGGCAGAGTTGGTGTGTTCCGCGGTAGCACAATCTGGCTCCTCGATCGAACGCACGGTCTCAGCCTTCGGCTTCGACGAAACCTACGGTTCACAATCTGTGAGTATTGGAGCAGTCGTCTTGGGCCGCCCAGGCCCAAAGTAGCAGCCAGAGCAGACCCAAAACTGTCATAGCACATATACAAGCGCAGGGGGACGCGAGACGGACAGAAAAGCAATGCTCTTGTAATGTCAGCTCTGATCGCTCATGGCAAAGCTGTGGTATCACAATATATCCCCTCCATCACCGAACGCCAAGCGCAGTCCCAAAATGCAGAATAAACCTCAGCGGCATCGTCCCCAGGATCATCGTTTGCTCTCCCCCTGCTCCCTCTCCAGCGCACCCTTCAACCTCTCCTCCTGCTTCCTCCAATGACTCCCCTCCTCATAATCCCTACTAATCCCCAACGCCCTCCTCATCCTCTCATCCTCATGAATCTTCGCCTCCGCCAACTCATGCACCTGATGCATCTTCAAATTCCTGCCCTTGCCCGCGCCAGCGGCATTCTTCCCACCCTTCTTCGCATCCCGATTCAATTTCTCCCTCAACTCCTCAGTCTGCTTCTCGATCTCCTCCTCAGCAACCTCTTCATCCTCAAGCCTATCCCGTAATTCGAAAATCTTAAGCTCGATTTCGCGTTTGCGATCGTGCTCGAGGATTTCGGCGTCGGGCTGCCGGCGGTGCTCGCGGAAGGTGGAGGAGGATGGGGAGGGGTAGGGCTGCCCGGGCTTGTTGTCGCGTGGGCGGAGGTGTGCGAGGTTGCGCTGGACGTAGCCGGATGTGCCGCTGCCGCGGGGGGTGGTGAGGCCTACGTTTGAGGACATTGTGGAGGTTGGGCTGCGGTGCAGCTGTGTGGAAGTGGGTTGGAAGTCTGCTGGTTGGAAATGCGAATGGTGGAGAATTGAGATTTTCGGGACGGATGGATCGAGACGGGAATGCCTGGATATGGACCGAGTAATATTGGACGGCTATGGTTGAGTCTTGGGTTGTGTGTTGGAATTGGTGAAGGAGGTTGGGGGTGTCTCTCGAAATTGGCGTCACAAATGTTGGTGCCTCGAGCGCAAGGCTGAAAGTGGGAAGGCGGTGTGCGCCCTCAGAGACGGCAGAAGTTTTTATGATCTTGAGTCACCAGAAACACTTTGGGAAAGAGTTATCAACCTGACATTCCGAAGTTTCGTCTTGTCCATTCTGTTTCTTCTTCAACGTCCGAACGAGTTCCATTCTTCTCTGCCAAAGTATCTCGACTCACAAACCCGAAATCACAACAGTATCTCTCATCTTGCCGACAACATGCCCGCCATCGAATCCCGCGAAAGCACTCCTCCCGAAGAACAATTGACAGAGCTACCTTTCAAACCCATCACGAAGAAGAACATATTAAACTGCTCGTACCATGCCTGGTATCCGAAGTACGTTTTGTTATGCCTCTAAAGCCATACAACCTATTGAATCTAATCAAATTCCAGGTATCGCCATCTCTCCATCGAGTCCCGCCTCATCCCCGTAACCCCCGCCTTTCTGTCCTACCTCCACGAAGACGGCGTCTGGATCCCCGACGACGACGATGACGAACCATACACCGAAACCGAGTGGTCTTCCGAGAACGCCCACAAGCCAGAAGACCCATCCTATCTCGGCGAGGCAAAGCCCAACGACGCCACTCCCTTCTCCGACATCCACGACGCCATCAGAGATACTATAAATGAGTTAGGAGGAACCGCAATTCCGAAATTGAATTGGTCAGCACCAAAGGATACCACCCACATGATTCCACGCCAGAACACTATGATCTGCGACAGGCCGAGCGATGTGTATATGTTGCTGAAGACCAGTGTATTCGTCCAATTTGATCTCCAGTGTGCTTACAATGGATGTTCTGATTGGGCCGACGGGGAGAGGGAATTAACACTGGATGAAGTGCCGTATACCATAGTGCTGCGGAAAGAAGAAAACATGGATCCCATGTGGGAGTTTAGGTGTTTTGTCAGGGACAGAACACTGGTCGCCATCTGCCAGCGAGCGAGAAAGCGCTTTGGCTACTCGGATCCGTTGATCCGGCGACTACAAAACAAGATTGAGGATTTCTTCGTACAGAACTTGAGATCGACTTTTGAAGACCCGGATTTCGTGTTCGACATCTGGATCCCGGAACCGCATGATCGCGTGGTGCTGATTGACATCAATCCATGGGCGCCAAGGACAGATCCGATACTATTTTCGTGGTTGGAGCTTTTGCAACTTCAGCCACCGCCCGCCTTACTAGGCGTTCCGGAATCCGCCAACACACCTGCCATTCCTGAGCCAAGTGACGACGACATGGCGGAAGATGACGATGATGACATCGAAGAGATGGGATACAAGCCTGAATTCCGCGTTGTGCGAGCTGGAGATCCCGAGGAGTCGATGGGGGCCAGCCCTTTCGGTGCATACAAGGTGCCAGATGAAGTGTACGTTGCGGGAAAAGAGGGTGGGCCGAGTGCGGTCGAATTGCTCGCAGAGCAAGTGAGGGCGATGAATGGAGGGCCATACGAGAGTGACGAGGATTGAAAAAGGTGGTGTACAAGAACCAGATAATGAGTTACGCTAGGTTACTATAGGCAGGGCCAGCACATAACGGGGTTCGAGCGGGAGACGGGAGTGGCTTGTGCTCTCGAGGGTCGAGTAGTGCCGGCACCTGGGGCTCCCAAAGCATGATTCCACCCCCACCATGGTCACATCCATGATCCAGCGTAACAATATTAACACCCGGTGGGTCGGTTCCAGCCCTAGGATCATCGGATCTGTGGTCAACTACATGTCACACATGACGTTCTTCCTCCTGTGTCTCAATATCCATTCGTTCTGGCCAAGGACTGGCGATACCCGGCGATAGTTCATATGTCGCGAAGAACCAACGAGCTTACTGCATTTTGATACTTCGCCAAGCGGCGAATACAAGGCGTCACACTTGCTTAGTTCCAACCATTCATGGCATTCAAGCTTTGGCTTCGATGATCCGACGACCGGGGCAATCTCCGGGACATTTCCCCCGCGTACCTCATCTCACCGTAGGTTTCTTTTTCAGTTAAACTTCAATGTTCCAATGCTTTCTAGCTTTGTGGCAATGACCTCAATGTTCGCCAGACCCGGAAGATATCCTATTCTCCTACACAGGCACATAGGCCACATGCAGGTCATGATATGCATCAATGCATTTCACCATTACCACCCACATGAACCACCTACTCGGAGACTTCTGAAACATCGTCCGGTATCACGAACCCCGGTCTGTGCTACTTAATGGACGTACCCTCTCTGCCCCCACGAGCATGGCTACGTGCCATTTTCATATTGGGACCTCGAATTCAGCTCATTTCGCCCTTCTCTTCTCACCGACGCACTACTCGCAGCAAGCCGTGGTACAGCACAGGTACCAAGACAAATATCGAATATGACGACTCCGCGGTGTAAAGAGTCAGCTCGGTCTATGGCTCGGAGAAAGTCAATTCCTAAATCCTAATTATGATCGCCACCTCCGGAATTCTATTACTCTTTTACCAAGACCCGCTCCAGTGTCTGACAAACACGGGCAGATAATATTTGCTGCGGCCTGCACACAGTGGGGTGCATCCTCCTCTGTCCTCTCGTTTTTTCTTGCGGTAAGCTTGTACCAATATTTCTTGGGGACGGTACTGTAGCTTAGCAGGCGCTGTGCTGACTTCCTTCTTTGCTCTCGAAAGAGCCTGAGATGATTCATGAAAGAGAGGCTCGCTCCTGGAAGTTCGCGAACTGATTCATCGTGTTTCAGCAAAATTTTGGTTTCCTCTCGAAAAAAGATACAACAGACGCCGCTCCCACCTCGCGAATTGATTCATCTTGGCATCAGCACGGTTTTGACGCACGTGGATTCCACGATCAAATCATGCATATCACTTCTCGTCTCCTAGCCGGGCTTTTGCTCTTCATCCTCTGTTTTCAAGCCCTTGGCTCACCCACTATCCGCCGTCCCCAAGGAGGTGGAGAAGGTCTGATCATCAATGCCAACTTCCCCGACCCGGGCATTATGCAAGACTTCGACGGCACGTGGTACGCCTTCTCTACCAACTCCGGCGGCCGCAACATCCAAGTCGCCGTGTCCCAAGGCACTGTCGACGGCCCCTGGGTCCTCACCAATTTCGACGCTATGCCTCTCGCCCCTCTTTGGGCCAGCGGCAAAGACATCTGGGCTCCTTTTGTCTACAAACGCAAAGACGGTCTCTACGTTCTCTACTACGCCGCCGCACTTGCATCACATCCAAAGAAGCACTGCGTCGGCACTGCTGTATCGATTTTCATAACCGGCCCCTACATTCCCATCCAAGTCCCCCTCGCCTGTCCTCTTTCCGAAGGCGGAGCGATCGACCCTGCCGCTTTCGAAGACACGGATGGTACGTTGTATGTAGTTTACAAAGTCGACGGCAACAGCCTCACGCCCGTCAACAACACCTGCGGCAATACCGGGCGCCTCACCCCCGCCCAGCCCACGCCCCTTTTGCTCCAAAAACTTGGTCCCGACGGGCTCACCCGCATCGGCTCACCCGTCCTGCTACTCGACCGCACCGACGTCGACGGCCCCTTGATCGAAGCTCCTTCCTTGGTCCTGCACGCGGGCATTTACTATTTGTTCTACAGCAGCAATTGCTATTTGACGCCAAACTATGATGTGAGATATGCGACGGCGACGAATGTGGGAGGGCCTTATACGAGGGCTGGGGTCGATTTGCTCCGCACGGGGATGTTTGGGAATCTGAGTACGCCGGGAAGTGCTTGTGCGACACAGGATGGAGAGAGGATGTTTTTTCATGCAAAATGTCAGAGTGGGAGGTGTTTGCATGAGTTGCCGTTGACGTTGAATAGTGGGGTTGCTGGGATTCTGGAGGAGGGGTCGGTGTTTTGAGCGTATGGTGTTTGAGCGGCATGATGTTTGAGCGGCATGATGTTTGAGCGGGTGTTTGAGGCGCTACAGTTTTTGATATTTTGGTATACCGTTTGGCAACTATGTGGGACGGCGTTGGATACCCTGGGCGGAATTGAAAAGAGAAAGGAATCTCTGGATGGAGCGGTGCTGGGTTTTATGGGGAGCATGCTGCGGTTTCTGGGGAAATTTATCTTCTCCGCACCCGAACATCGTGGAGCAGGCGGTGACTGTTTTTCTTTTTTCTTTTACTGTTTCCTTTTCTTTCTGTTTCGTTTACGATTTCATGTGGTTATGGATTAGCTTACTCGAACGAATGAAGGTTGTTTTTTACTGTGGGTGAGTGTTGCCATCACTATCAGCGTCAGAGGCGATCCACTGATTCTCCTTCGGGGATTTTGATGACTTCCAAGTTCCAGGCAAGGAGGTGGGAGGGATAGGGGGCCCAGGGTCAAGCCCAGGGTCTCCATCCGGCCTGGCAAAGCTCTAGCCAGATACAGCATGAGTCATCATGTGACCTAGTCACGTGATTTCCATTCACGTGCCGAGACGAAAGCGTTACTTATCCCTTACGAAACAACAACACAGCTTCAGTCTCCCATCTACCACTCCCCTCGACTTACCAAACGAAAAACCCCCAGCTACCCCACCTATCCGCAGCAAAGCAACTCAATCACTCCTCAGCCACCGCCCAACGCCCCTTGCGGAAAAACAGTCGCCTCAAACACCCTCCGATCCTCAAGCACAGCCGGCTCCGACCCAACCATCACAACCGCAACAACCGCAATCCTACAAACCTCAGCACCCCTGTTAAACCACTCATGCCCCGCCCCTCCCTGTACCACCACATCGCCCCGTTTCAAAGCCCTTTCATCGCCACTTTCGAGGCTGAGCACAACTTCGCCTTCTGGGATTATGCAGTAGTCTAGGCTGCTGGTGCGATGCATGAGCGCACCGCGATGGTTGGGAGGGAGGGAGGTTATGCAGAAAAGCGCGCCTGTTGGTGGGCGGTGAGGGAGTTGAGATGTGAGGGTGTGGAAGGGGGCGGAAGGGTGTGGTGTTGGGGGCTGGGATGGTGGAGGTGGTATGGATGGTGGCGAAGCTTTGGGCGTGGGGGCCGAAGGGGCGGATGAGGGTGATGGGTGCGTCGTGCGTGATGGGGGAGGTGCCGGTGGCGGAGTCAATGCCTGAGACGATGAGACGGGGGCTGGGGGCCTGGGAGGGTATGTCCGTGTTATCACTGGAGGAAGATATGGTTATTGCTCAAGTTGCGGCTACCTGTGCTGGAGCTCTGGATTACTACTGGAAAGTCTGATCGGCTGACTTCTAGGCAGCCCAAAATGCCACCGAACAAGGCAAATGTTTTTGCGATACGAGGTGGGGTTAGAAGGACTGGTTATTGGAGCCTTGCAGGAAAGGGCGCTGCACCGGCTCTCAAATTGGAAGAATACCCTTGAATGAGGCGTTTCATGGCTTCATTCGCTCCAATCAACCGACTCGGCCCCCAAACAACAGCAGCGCCAAGACCAAAAGTTACACATCGTATGATTGTAGTCAAGACCAGGTTCGGGAATAATGGCCACGCGTTATTGTCAACTGGAGTACTGTCTGAATCTGGAAATATGAATACATCAGGAATTATTGTCAACAAGAGCCTCGGTCACTTATAGTGAGCCAATATTGGGGCCGGGTTTCTCCCTTTCTCTAAGTAGGTGAACACCAGCCTTGACTATACCCGCAGCTTGAATCCACCTTGCCGCCTAATGCAACGTGGCGGCAGAGCTGAACGGACCCCGACATAGGCCTCGGTGCGTGTGACCACTTTCGTCGCTCGCATCAGATCCCACCGAATGAGGCTCTGTACGTAGGTAGGTATATAATACTCGGTTGATCGCTACTTGTGGTCGGCAGATCAGAGTCTCCCCTCCTCTCATTCCGTGGCCATCTTGCGACTTCCACCTCGCTACAACTTCGTAAAGAACCATCCAACCTCTTGAATATACACCCAAATTCATCCGGCAATTTCCCTCACAGTTTCCTTTTCCGCACAACTATCCGCTCTCTCGCTACATCAAATCCTTCTTTTCACCGAGTTACGCTTTTCCTCCCGGCTCCAAAGTGCTCAATATCATTCAATCCAGCGACTAGCACATACCCATATTCCCGTTCCTCATTATGTCTGGCGCTGAAGGCCCAGTTGTCATCGGCCTTGTTTCCGGTACGATCGCGATCGCCAAGACATTGAAAGAAATCCACAATCTTGCGAAAAGTGCAACAGACCTCCCCCAAGCTTTCTATGAAGTCAACAATAGGCTGCTTCTTGCCGAGGAGATCTGCCGAGCTGTGAGGAAAGCCAAGCCCAACGCCGATGCAAACCAGGCCACGAAAACAGTTCTTGAAGGTTGCGAGAAGAAGACCAAGACACTCAAAGTGATCTTTGAGAATGTGGTCCCTCCGTCAGATACTTCCCGCTTGGTGAGATACCGTGCAGCAGTGAAGTCGTTCGGAAAGGAAGGCCAAGTTGAGCGTTTGATGATGAATATTTTGAGAGACCTCCAGATGATTGCTACCCATCATGCGGTGGATGCGGCTACTGCAGCACAGAAGGAGCAGATTTCGAAAGCTATCACGGACCTTGAGAAGCTGTCGTCATCTCTTCCCGAGGTTGCTAACAGTGGCGGATTCCATCACAGCGGATCTGGTCCACAGAACGTGAACCAAGGGCAAGGGGATCAAAGGAACAACACCATGAGTGGTAGTGATGCTCGCATGTACAATATGAGTGGTAATGGTGCTCGCATGTACAATGGCGAGAGGCAGAACATCTCAGAGAGTACGCATTAGTCTTTGACAACGATGGACATATGTTGACCAGAACTTTAGCTCAAATAAATCGTATGCGAGTCATTACAGAACAGATTAATGTGACTCACCAAGCAAGTTAGTGACCTTTAAAACTCCGTCATGCGACCTCCAGTCCTTTGCTGACTCTGTGTTCTTATGACAGCTCCTCCTCCGGCTCTCACTCCCAGGGAGAAAGAACAGATCACTGCGGACACAATAACGCATGGAAATTACTGGAGGGTACCCAACAAGCGCGTAACGAGATTCATTGACAGAAAAGAGGTTCTTCTGAAAATTGAGGGCTACTTCTCGGACTCGACTACAGACAAAGAGGTCCCTAAGGTGATGGTCCTCCAGGCACTCGGGGGGCAGGGCAAAACCCAGATTGCTCTTCGATACTGCCGGAAGTCAAAGAAAAATCATCACGGGGTTTTCTGGATCGATGCGAACTCGGAGGACACCACTACCGAAGCCTTCGCGGCTATTGCTGATCTTTTCGGCTTTGAACGTTCTAAAGAGAAGACCCAAGATGTCATCAATACCTTAGAGCAGTGGGAGAAACCCTGGCTCCTAGTTTTCGACAATTATGATCAGCTCGATAAGTTTCCAAGATTACAGAAGTTTTTCCCTGAAGGTATTTCCCTCTGCATATATCATTCACGACACGTTGATGCATTACTGACTAAGATACGCAGCGGGGCACGGAGAGATCGTCATCACGAGCCGCAATCGGACTTCGAAACGACTTGGGGGGAAGTTTCTTGAAGTTCCCCCAATGACAGACAATGAAGGTCTTGAACTACTTTTCCGCGAGCCCCCCACACGCCAGGAAGACAGAGACGAGGGAAAACGAATCGTTGAGAGACTCGGCGGTCTAGCATTGGCGATTGATCAGGCTGCAGCGTACATCGAGAAAATGCGGATCGCGATTACAGATTTCCTCACCGAGTACGACCAAACTGCCAGAGAGATCCTCCTTCATACACCCGTCGATTTTGGTTGGATATATAGTAGGATGCAGATCCAAGGTCAGAAAGAGAAAGACAGGGCCTTAAACGCCTTCACTACGTGGGAAATGTCTTTCCAACAACTGTACGCCAACGATCAGCGAAAGCAAAGAAGCGCAACTCACGTACTAACCCTTAGCGCATTCCTCGATTACTTGAACGTCGAAAAAGATCCGTTTCGAATATACTGGGAAAGGGACTGGGAAGGACAGCCCAAGCCAGACTGGTTGACGACCCTTGTCAATTCTTCCGAAGATGACGATAACAGTAGCGGCTTGTTGAAACAAAACCTCAGCTACAGCTCGTTTCGCAGCATATCCGAGGACAGTCCGCCCGCTAGCGAGGACTCTACGGAGCAAGGGCAATCGTCCGATTCGAAACCTGACCATTTGCCCACGGACAACAACGCTGCCCAGCCGGGCTCTGAGCCACTCAAAAAGTGGGATCGCCGTCCCTTTTGGAAGCTCCAAAGAGATTGCCTCCAGCTATCCTTGCTACGAGAACAGAGTATCGGAGTACAAGGTGACGATGATCAACATTGTCGACCGACTCAGATATACTCCCTCCACCCACTCATTCGAGATTGGCTACAACTACGGCTCGACAACAAGAAGCGGTCACGTTACTACGATGAAGCAACTGAGATCATAGCCTCAAGTGTGAAGTTCTTCGAGGATCATAAAATCCCGACAACGGCAGATCAGAAGAGAGCACTTTCGGCCCATCTGGACGCTTGTCTTTCGATCGGAGAAAAATTCCCGGGCGTATTCTATCTAGATGTTGAGTATGTCCTTCACTTTCAGCTTTTTTACCTGCAGCAAGCTCACTACGGAAAGGCGCAACGCTTGCTAGAAGGAGTAAATGAATTGTACTGGAAACTCCGCGGTGACGAGTACATAGCCAGCTATATGTTTACGATTGCTTTATCAACGGCGTTCGTGCATCAAAACAGACTCGAAGAGGCCGAGAAATTGCAAGCAGGACTAGCGAAAGCAAGCTTAGAAACCTTTGGAGAGGAGGATCTAGCTTCGCTGTTTTCCATGGGCTTCCTAGCTAGAATATTCCAACTTCAAGGTCGATTGAAAGAAGCTGAAGAGCTAGAAAGACACGTGGTGGAGTTGTATAAGAGGATTTCGCTCGAAGAGAGTGTACAGGCACTGTATTGTATGGGTGTCTTGGCTGATATACTCAAAGATCAGGGAAAGTTTCAAGAGGCTGCAGAACTGCAAACGCAGGCGCTAGAGGTTCAGAAGAGGAGATTTGGACATGAGGATCCAGGAACACTGAAAACCATGTGTGATTTGTCTGGGGTGTTGGAGGCCCAAGCAAAATTCGAGGAAGTAGAAAAACTGCGAACACAAGTATTGGAGGTGAGAAAGAGGGTCTTAGGCCTGGAGCATCCAGGCACGCTTCTGAGCATGCGCGATTTAGCAATGCTATATCTAAAGCAGGGAAAGTTTAAAGAGGCTGCAGAACTGGAAACGCAGACGCTGGAGGTTTGGAAGAGGAGATTCGGACATGAGGATCCAAGAACACTGAAAACCATGTATGATTTCTCTTGGGTGTTGGAGGCCCAAGCAAAATTCGAGGAAGCAGAAAAACTGCGAACACAAGTAATGGAGGTGAGAAAGAGGGCCTTAGGCCTGGAGCATCCAGACACGCTTCTGAGCATGCGCGATTTAGCAATGCTATATCTAGAGCAGGGAAAACTGGAAGAGGCCACAAAGCTGACAACAGAAACTCTGGAATTACATGAAAAAGTTTTCGGCCAGGAGCATCTTGCGACGCAAAGGACCATGGGTAATTTGGCAAGGGTATATGAAAAGCAGGGAAGACTGAAAGAAGCCGAAGAGCTGAGATTGAAAGCATTAAAATCGCTGGAAAGGGTTTCAGGCGAGGCGAATTCGTGGACGCTAAATGCTATGAGCAATTTGGCAGTGGCATATGGAGAGCAGGGAAGACTGGAGGAGGCCGAAGAGCTGGCGTTGAAAGTGTTGAAATTGAGGAAAACGACTTTGGGCCAGGAGCATCCAGACACGCTTCGGAGCATGCGGAATCTAACTGGGATATGGGGGCGTCAGGGTCAACTTTCCAGGGGAATATGGCTCGCGGGTTGGTGCGCTAAGCTATCAGACAGTTTCTTGGGTACGGAACACCCCTTCACGAAAGAAGTTCTTGAGACCCTCCATGATATGGTAGCTGTTCGAGCTCGCAGTGCGGAACTTCCTACTGGTGTCCCCTTCACACTTCAATTCACCCGAAGTGTGCCAGAAGCCGACGATGTCGGAGAACAGCGATTACCACCTACACGTCTGGAAGAACTGGCGAGTCTCTCGCAGGAAGATGGTCCTTATGGGGGTTTCTTCATCACAATTCAAGTGGGAGAACAGCGATTACCACCTACAAGTCTGGAAGAACTGGCGAGTCCCTCGCAGGAAGATGGTCCTGATGAGAGTCCCTTGGAAGATGCGGGAGGACGGCAATCATCGCAGGAAATCCCAGAAGAACATGGGGAAGCTGCGAGAGGAAAAGCCTGTGGCCATATCTTCAAGGTCGCCGAAGCCATCTACCGATGCACAACTTGCGGCAACGACATCACCTGTGTGCTTTGCAGCAGATGCTATAAAGCTTCCGATCACGTGGGCCATGTGGTGTACATGAATATCTCGAACGGAAGAAACGGCGGTTACTGCGATTGTGGAGATCCTATGGCTTGGAAACTGCCTGTACAATGCTCTATCCATACTGCAGATGAAGCACACTCGAAAAGAGCTGGCAAAGCAAAGCAAGCTGCACCTTTGCCGGATGACTCGATCGAGAGCATGAGGATGACTATTGCAAATGTTGCTCGAGAAAGTGTTGGACTCCCAAGGCCTGGACTAGCCCTAGGGCTTGGACTAGCCAGGAGCTGGAGCTACAGACCATAGATCACTATCGCTCTCAATGTGGCTCTCACTGGGTGGTTGATAGAAAGCGATAGCGACATAGACGAAATTACCTTATTACTGGATGGGTTTTCCTTCAAAGACAGGGACAGACGTCAATCGTGACGAAGGTCTAGAAGAATTTGGAAGGGATCGCAGAGGCAAGAGCTACTGCAGCCGGTGACAGCTCGACATGAATGCGAAGTGCAAGAGGTCGAAAGGAACGGAACGTTCGAGAGACAGAAATGAGCTTCCAAGGAAGGCTGTTGGAACCCGGGCCTTGAAAGAGGTCTCTTCTGGACACTCGCGGAAGACCTGCTTCCAAAAACTGTCGTCTTGGAGCTACTACGAGCACATGAACATTCTCCCCTAGCAGCGGTTCTTATCCGGCTTTCTTCACCATCTTCGAATCCGTCAATATCACCTACGGAAAGCGTATCGTCCTTCGCTGCATCCGCAGCCCACTTTGGAAATGGGATCTGCGCGGGGAACGTAGGCTGTTGGAGCTCTGTCCCGGTCTTCTTTCAGGATCACCAGTCAACCGGTGGGCTAAGATCGGAGAGATGAATCTGTCCGGCGATATTGAGTTGAAGCACAAGCTGGTACGCTATCTCCATCCGATCTTGGTACATTCCAAGAATCACTTGGAGGATATTTACTGATTTGGAGCAGCCGGCATCGGTCCAACTGTCCTCATCAGACTTATCAAAGCCTGAAAGCAACTCTTCCACCATTTGGTACCATTTTCAGACATCGCATTGTTCGTCTTGACCGGTGTGATGAAAGACGATAAAACCCGTGGATCTATGCGAGGTAAGATTCTCGCTTCTTCGCTCCATCAACGATTTTCTACCGCCCCCAACTCTCGGCGCATCCTCAACTTCACCCTTATATCCCATCTCTGCTGCTCTCGAACTCATGGATATCGCCGACGGCCGTCAGCCTTTCCGACTCCATCTCAATCCTACCCCTTGTTCCGGCTGCTCTTGCTCCGTTCCGATCCCGAGGGTTGGCGGGCGAGCTCCCCGACCCTGAGCTCACCACCTTGCCACCTCAGGATACTCACGCTAAGCGCTGGGTATATCTCCCCATGCAGGGAGCTCCTCCTTCGGTACTTGGTCATCTTGAATAGAGCCAATGCTTGCTACCTACGCTGTAATGCCGTATTTGATTTGATGCTGGTTTCTGCTGGATTCTCTACTTGATGCCTGATTGATGGTGGAATTGGGAAACCAAAAAGCGTAGTCCTAGCCTCTTAGGAAACCGTCAGCGAGACTGAAATACAACACTAAAACAGTATAATCTTTCCTTTTCAGAATGGGTATCTCACAAGTAGTATTCTGACTTCTGAGCAACTCGCAAACTCTCAGCCCTCATATCAAACGCCCATTTCAAACACTAGGTACCACGCTGACGTAGCCCAACTTACTGTCGAAAATAGAACTCAGTTGTATGCTCATACAGTCTCACGAGCCTCACGCAGGCTGCCACCTCCCAAACTATCCGGCGTGCCCAATCCAGCTCGCCCACCTTCCACACTCTCGCCTTCCGAACTGCACTTCTCGAATTTCGGCATCCCATCAATCTTCTCAGCCAACATCTCTCGGCTTTCATCGCGGCTTCGGAACGGTGATAGGAGAGAGCGAAAGCTCTTGATCCAAGTGCCTTTGAGCCATCCTTTGGGGAACAAGGGTGCCAAGGAAGGCAGACTTGCTGCTACAATAGATACGCATGGCTCAGTAATAGAGTAGCCAAGGATGCGGATCAGAGCCGCTGTGACAAAGACGTTAGCTAATGGTTAACTGATGAGAGTCATAGGAGCGAGAAGGAATGTGCTTACTGGAGTACAGGGATGTGAATTCTTCACTTGGAGACATGTAGAGAAAGACATATTGTTGGTATATACGGATACAGCAAGCGACAACCGCTCTGCCAGCAATCAGACTTCGTCAATAACGAACAGGGTAGGAGAAGTACTAACATGAGTCCTAGAGCGAAAATACTAGCCAAGGCGAGCCTTTTCTGGAGGCCCAGATTGAGCTTTCTTATTTCGTTGAGCGGAAGAGACATGATGACGAGGTCAAATGCCAAGTCGATAATAAAGTATGAGAAAAGAAAGGCGGAATCGTTGATGAGACTGTTATTGTTTCCCATCGCTAAAGACCAATTGCCTGAGATCGGCCATATCTGGAACAGTTGGCACTGCATATCGTCAGTTAGTATCGTCTATTTAGGGGTAAGTGTCCGGCAGGTATATATACCAGAAGTGAAGCAATCGTCCACAAGATGACGCTGGTCAAGAGAATGTTTGCGACGAGACGAAATGACCTCGATATGAATATGCGTTTGTAGAAACACAAGACCGACATTTTGACTAGACCCAGAGATGTGTCCATGAAGAACGGGGCGATGTAGTTAGTCTTGAACTTGCGTCAGTTACTGATCTCCCTCATTATGTGGCCTCGTACCTTGAGTTCGCAAATCATTTCACTCTCAGTAAGTTCCGAGGTGATCCCTATACAGCCTTTGTGGATGCTCCAAAAGTAAACACCGCCTTGCGCAAGTACATTCATCTGGTGAATCATTAACAGAGAGCAGAGCTCATCAGATAAGATTGTAACTTACGAGAGAAAGAACAATAAGCCAGTCATCGGCTTTAATGCCCGCAGAAATCTTGCGCCGGGTATAAAAGCGTGCACAAACGGTGAGAAGTGCTAAGAGGGGAAGAGAAATGGTCAGAGCAAGAACCCAGTTCGCTAGGCTCGAATACATGGTGGTAGAGACGCAAAAGCAAGATAGAGGGGTGTGAAAGGAACGAACTTGAAGGCGGGATCAGGAAATGTTTAGCATAATATCATCCCCTCCGCCGCTGATGAGGCTCATGGCTCGTACTTATGGTTGTAGCGAATGAGCGTCCCGGCCCCCAACATCATATTCTGGACTGTGGAGCCATGCAAGTATCTCCGGGAATAAATAGAATTGTCAGCCATGCCAAGTCTGCACATAGGTATGGGGAAAAACGGTAAACTATAACCGAAAAAGCGAGCTCCCCACCAGAATCAGGGCTGAGTGCGGCGGGCGTTGGGTTTGCGGCTCTTGCACAGGGCGGAATTCTCATTGTTGGTTGCTGTATATCTTTGGAACTGAGGCTAGACGATCATGCCAGGGTTGAGAAGTGGGCCTGCGGCGCAGTAGGCCACGAGGAGGGTTTACTCCACCAACGGTAATCGTACCTAAGCAAGCAGTTCGTTTGAGTCTCCAGGGTCGAAGGTACCATGGGATTGGGATCCGGCACTTTGCGGACGATCAACATGCTGATGTTTATTCCTGGCTGTTGTGGGCCCCCTCAGCTAGCCAAGTAGTATCCATAAGTTGTTATCAACATATAAATTCATTTGGTGCGAAATCCGAGCAGGGCGTAAGTGCGGGGATGTGGCCATGCTCCTGGCCCCATCACCTGGGGTCATTCCGGTTGATGTTGTATCAGTTGATGTACAACAATCACTTGGGATCCTGACGAGGGCCTCCGTAAGTCCAGCAGTGACGATGGCGGTCCGGTGAGCCCATGCGGTTGGTCGGCTCCCCTCAATTTTGATCGTCTCGGCTGTCAGATATAATCTTAGGAAACCGATTCGTCCAACTGGCCGTGAGTTGAGACTGTGTTGATTTGCGTGTGATCAATTTCGATTTAAGTAAGGTATGTAGTTGAGAGTCCCTCGAATCGCACAAGAAATGACAGGATCAGTAAGCCGCGGAGCGGAAAAACGTCATTGCCGAGTCGCGTCCAAACGCGATTGCCAATTTCGACGACTTGCGACTTTGCGCCGAACAAGGTATATATCACCACTCCACAGAAAGGATTCGGACTTGCTGACAATTCTTCAAGTCAACATCCTCTACCATGAAACGCAAGACTCGCTCCCAAGACGAGTCCGACGACGGCGAAAGTGCTGCTTCAAGCCCGAAACGAGCGCGATCCGCCACGGCGGCCAGCCGAGAGGATGCAATTGCTCCCTCTCGATCCATAACTAAGGCCAAATCTCCACGGCCTCGGGCTGCGCGGCAGACAAAGGCGTCATCGGCAACACGGAATGGGGCTGCTGGCTCGGATGAGCTGCACAATGGCAAAGGCTCTGCTGAGGGTAAATCTACGCGCTCTACCTCGCGCCAAACTTCCATTCGCAACCGCACTGCTGTTCCGAGAAAGTTGAAACCTGTTGAAGGAGGGGATGAAGGCTTTGTTATGGGAAGTATGCAAATGCGGGGGGAGACACGCGTTCAAACTAGCGAAGGAGATGGCAAAAGAAGGCCCGTCCCAAGGAAAATAAAAGCGCCTATTGTCGAACAGGAAGAGGAAGAAAGTGATGCATCTTCTGAGGAAGCTGCTGGCGCTATCGAGGAAGAAAACACCAGTGAGCCGGGTTTTACGACCCCTAGAAAGTCTGCTCAAGGTCGAGCGAGTGCCAAGGGAAAATCGAAGCAAGTTATACCAGAAGAGGAGCAGGACGATTACACAGAGGATGTTAATGGTGACGACGACGATGATGATCTGGTGGAGGCCCAATTGATGGAGTCCCAGGCGAATGTCACCGAGAGCCCGGCTATCACTCCTTCAAAGAAGCACAGGGGAAGGAAACCAGGTAGCAAGAACAAGCCTAAGCCCGCAAATGCCGAGTCGACGCCAACCAAACCCCCTGGTAAAAAGCCGTTCGTGACACCTACAAAGACGACAAGAACATTGTCCTTCCAGTCTCCATCCATAGTACGAAATGCCGATCGTTCAGCACGACGGAGGAGCGCTCGTGCTCTGATAGACGCCACGGTTGGGGATATCAGCGATCAAGACGAAGAAGAAGCCGAGTTTGCCGAACGGATTTACGACGACGACGAAGCAGGCGAGGAACAAGGGGAAGACGAACCTCCTGAATCAACCCCAGCAGCCACGCCCACCAAACGCCGCGCAGGCCGACCACCCGGTACCAAAAACCGCCCCCCCTCCCCCATCCCCCCCGACGTCCAACCCCCCGAGCGCTACTTCCGGCAAAACCAAACCGGCTTCTCGCGCACATCCAACAACAACCTCTCCTCCTTCACGCCCATCGAACACAAAGAATATTTCGACCTTGTCCGCTCGCACACCAATCCGCACACCGAAGACATTTCCTTCCTTGAGACCCTCCATTCGCGGTCTTTCAACCAGTGGGAATTTGAGTGTTCCCAAGGCTTCAACATCTGCCTCTACGGTTACGGGTCCAAATCCTCGCTGCTCATGAAATTCGCTCACCACCTATCTTCTTCTTCTTCTGCCTCTCAATCAGGCTCATCTGGAGCACAAAGTAATCGCAAAATCGTCATCATCAACGGCCATGATCCGCGAATCTCCATCCGACAAATCCTCTCCACCCTCGGCACTGCCATATCCCCCACCACCCGTCTGGGTTCGCAACCCGCCGAAATGCTCGACACCCTCTCGACCCTCCTCTCTTCCCCATCCCCCACCTCCATCCACCTCACCCTCATAATCCACTCCTTCGACGCCTCCCCTCTCCGCCGCACCTCTACCCAAAACCTACTAGGCCGGCTCGCCTCCTTGGCGCAAATCAGCATGATTGCAAGTGTAGATACGCCAAATTTCCCCTTACTATGGGATTCGTCGCTCAAAGGCGCATTCAACTGGGTATTCCACGACTGCACTACTTTCAAAAGTTATGAGACCGAATTGCAGGTTGTGGATGAAGTGCACGAACTTTTAGGGAAACGCACACGCAGGATTAATGGACGTGAGGGTGTGATGTACGTGTTACGCTCCTTACCAGAGAATGCGAAGAATTTGTTTAGGGTGCTGGTTGGGGAGCAGCTTGCTGGGTTGGAGGTTGGTGATGTGGATGGAGGAGGTGGACAAGGGGGAGGAGGCTCGCAGCAGGGTGGAGTGGAATACAGGACGCTTTACCAAAAGGCGAGCGAAGAGTTTATCTGTGGCAATGAGATGGCGTTTCGGACGCTGCTGAAGGAGTTTGTGGATCATGAAATTATTGTGAGTCGGAAGGATGCCATGGGGACGGAGGTGTTGGGGTGTCCGTTTGGGAAGGAGGAGTTGGAGGGGATTTTGGAGGATTTGATGGCGTGATGGGGCGATTGGGGTTGATGATGAAGGTCTGGGTTTTGTTAGATGAATGACACATGACAGGGGCGATGAAAAGGGGAAATTGAAAATGATGAATCCGAAGTGATCGTATCTTGGTCCTTGGATGTGATATCTTTCGAAGCGTTTTCGAGCACCGGCTTTTGAGAGATCAGGGGGTCAATCCTCCAAGGTGGATGTTTTCTTGGTTTGTTCAGAGGGTGATTTGCAAGGAAAAGCTCCATGATGGACGCATTGACGCCATTCGGATGGTTTGAATAACATCAACAGAGAAAATGCCCATGGGGGAATGAAGTGAGACTCGACAGGCAAGTGCCGACCCATCAAATCGCTAGAAACCCGAGCATGCCAAGATGCTCCATCAGGCAAGTAGGTTCCATGGCATAGAGGATATACAGATAGCAGAGCTACTAGCCACCGAATAACCAATCCCCGACACCGGCGCAGACAATGAGATGATGCATCACGAGCTCACAGCAGTCCCCCAATTCCATCCAGCCCATCTCTAGAAATAAAGGCTCAAAGGTGATTTAATTTAGCAGCTACATACTGCCTATCTCGTCCGCAACCCCCGGAAACGCCAGTCCAGTGTCCCCACCCCCAGTGCCCATTTACGCCAGTCCAGCCCCCGTAAAAACAAAGCAGAAAAGCCAAACACAAAAGAATGCAGAAAAGAATGCAGAAAAGAATGCAGAAAAGAAATGGGAATGAGGCGCCCAATGTGCAGCCTGATGCTATGCGCAGCGCTGCCCGATTCTCCGATTTGACGCCGAAGGAGAAAGGACCGGGGCGACCGCGCTATGCTATGCTAATGCAGCCGTTTTAAAACAAAGTTGCGAATTGGGAATCTGGGAAATCAGTATGGAAGTTGGGAATTTGGTGCTGCTGAAGTTGCGCGTGGTGGGCGAAACTGGTGGAGGATTGAGGGGTGGCATGTGCTGACACAAAGCGGCCTGCTGAAGGAGGTAAAGAAGCCGTCGTCCGTGAAGTTCACACAGACCGGAACTCCTCGAACCTGAAGATATCGCTTTACCACTTTTGGATGCTGTGGGGATCGATGTAGATGGAAAGGAGAAGATGCCCCTGGAGGTGGAATGTGTGCGGTGGGAGTTGCTGGTGCAAGACTGGGAAGTTCGCGGGAGAGCAGATCGCTTGGTGTTTGGTGCGTGTGACTGAGAGTTTACAGCTCCTCTTCTTCTTCCTCTTCTGAGCCCTCTGAGCCCTCGCCGTCGGAGCCTTCTTCAGCATCGGTCATGAATTCCATGTCACCATCTTCGTCATCATCGTAGCCTGTCATCTCCTCGTCTTCATTTGAGCTATCGCTACCTCCAAAGTCCTCATCTGCGTCAGATTCTTGCCAGAACGAATCGTCTTCAACGGGCTTGGCTGGTGGGGCTTCCTCGAGAGTTGTGGGCATCACAAATCCTGCGGGGATGTCCTTCTTGCTTGCCTCGACGCAGTTCTTGGCCTTTCTCACGTATTGAGCGTGGTCTTTGCGGAACATGACACCAGCATCGACGTTGGCAGGCGACGAGGTTTCGGGAGAGTCAAGGAGCAGCAGGATTGAGCGGAGAACGGACTCAGCACCTTGCAGCGGAGTCCAGCGCTCAGTGGCAGTCTCACCTGACGTGAGATCTTCACCGGGAGCATGCAAGATCGAGATGCAAAGTTTGCCATCCGGGTAGATGTTCGGGTGGAAGATCGGGCGAAGAAATTTGAACGTAGGGGGGTTCATCGGGTAGTCCATAGGGAAGTTCAATTCACACTGGCAGACAGACAGTCAACATCACAAATTCACGATCCGGAGTGGCGTGAAGGACTCAGACGAAACACACCTTGAAGTACCCGCCGTCGAAAACGCTCTCGGAATTGACGACCATCAGAGCAACCGACCACTTGAGCATTTGTGCTTCATCAATCTGCGACAGACGTTAGCCGGGCAAAACATGTTTGTGAAGGCGGGGAAGCAACCTCGACGTTCACCCACTTCTCCTTCTGAAGGTTGCGATACTCCTTCATGAGCAGAGCCTTTGCGCCAGATCCATTGGAGGCCATCTTAACTGATCACTTTGGGACTGAAGATGCTGTTGGTAGGAGCGTGGAAAGGAGACGTCGGCGCGGAGGTTGGTCAAAGGTGGGTGGGTTTGCAGAGGCGCAGTTCACAGTCGTGAATTTGTAAGAGAGTGGATCGGTCCAGACGACACTGATGGCGCGCGGGCGTGTCAGGCTTGAGCGAGGGCGGCAGCAGAGGACAGTTCAGGACGGTCGGAGTGTGTCGGATGGCGTTGGTTGTTGGCGTGAAGGCGCCGTCAGGCATTGACGACTGACGCATTTTATGGCCGCAGCCGTGCGTCTTTATCGGAGCCTTATCGCACCTCGAGTCAAACACCGGGCGCCTAAGAGGGTTTAGCTTCAAGAAATGCCGGTAATAAAAGGCCTGGATGATGGTCCTTTCCACCTCGTTCCAACAATCAGCCCAGCAACTGCGACATCTATCCAGAACACAACCAATAATATTCGAGTTCGACCTGGAAGCCACTGCAAGAATCTGGCCTTGTGGTCTCCGCTGGAATGCAGACTTCAAGACGCACCACGAGACTCTCCGATCCAGGCCCGCCGGTAGACGGTAGCACAGCGCCCTTGACTGGTACTGGTAGTCCAGTCTCGAAATAGTATCTTGTCACGTGTACGAAGGCATATTCACATTTCACCGATGACACGCCGTTAAAGTCAATATTCCCTGGAGGATTCTCGGAAGCTATTCGATGGTGATGTTGAAAACCCAAAAGACCTGACTTGCAAGTTGCAACGACGTCGCTTGTCCCGCTTAACATCGCTGGAAACAAGACTTACCCAAGGCCCAAGAAAGTCGATCTGAATATCGGAAAATCTTTGGAAGACTCGATCTTCTTGGCCCAAGGTTCTTTGAAGCAGCACGACCAACTTCTGGCGACCCCGAATCATTCCCTTCAGTTCACACTACTGTAACATGTTATGAAGTTACCAGACTTGGCGATTCCATACTAACAGAGGCCTGTTGGTCGTCGACCCTTTGTTTTTCAACACCGTGTGCTCAGCATACTGTGTTCTTTCCGTCATGTTGGCTCACATCTGGCTCTGTCCAGCGAGTGCTATGGACTGGACATCAAGTGAGTGGGTAATTTTCCTTTACGTTGAACAATTTTCCAATTGGAATCTCTGCTAGGTGGCTCATCAAGTACAGGATATCCATTGCGACATACTCCGCAAAAACGACAAATCCTCTGTGCCCATCCGCCCATACGAGGTATCGACCCGGGAGCTATTGTGTTGGATGATGATACAAGAACCTTCAGCATTTGCGGACCTCTAGCCAAACCCAGGCTCTGTATATTGATTGGCAGGTACAGCTTCTATTCTCTCATCATTCATGTTCCTGCCTATGTGTCGGAAAGTATATATTCTTCAATCCCCGTCGAGCCCGTCTTTCGAGTCAAGGCTGCCGTATAATCATTCTGTCGACCGATCCCATTCTCCTCATCAGGCAGCTTGCTTAATCTACCATCCGCCTCCAGCCGGTCCAGGTCAGCGTCCCGAGACTTTGAGAAGCCCAGTCTTCCCTTCACAAAGCCGGTAGCTGGTGCCACGAGCGAGTTCAGCGCTGGGACACTGCCGATCAGAATGGCAATGTTTCTCTCCATCCCAGACCACATGAGTCCCATGACAGTACTGTATGATACATCGGGCACTTCTTCAGGAGAGAGATGAAGTTCGGTGGCACTCTCAGCTGTTCGTATAACGGCGAACACGCCCGTTCTATCAAATATCAGTCGGCGGTTTAGCAAGCCGGGTAGATATACTTACAGCACTCCTAGCCCCATCAAGCCAAATATGAATACCTTCATCTTCAGTTTGGCCGGCAGTCTGTTCAAGAAGACGATAGGATAGAGCGCCAGAAAGAAGTCAGAGAAGGCAGAAAAGGCTATTAAATATTTAGCCATCGTACGTTCATGATTTTATCAGGTATGAGCAACTGCCAACTTACCCCCCTGAAGAATCACAAATCCCAATTTCTTGTCAGTAGTCCAACACGTCCCACCAATTTCCGGATTCCACGCTTTCTCATTCGGGCTGCAACTTGCATAGAACGTGATAACAACCATCGTATTCACAGCCAGAACCAAAATCCCCACAGTCCACAAGACCACCTGATGGAAGCGATTCCCCGAGCCACGCAGCACTCGCATGTACGAAACCACAATCGACAACTTGGCGAAACTCAGCGCTTGTACACAGAAAACTTGCGCAAGGAGACTGTAGTATTCCTGGTTTACGTCTTGGGACCATGCAAGGTAGTATGCATGGCGGCCTAAACCGTCATTCACGGCAATGAAGTCGAGGATTGTGGCGACGAGAGCTTGGAGCTGTGGGCATGTAAGTGTTTGTTACGAAAAGTCGAACTCCGAGGATCTCGGACGGGAAAGCTTTACCAAGGCGAAGACCATCAGGTAGTCGTCCCAGCCTCTGTTGGCGAACTTCCATCGTGTGAAGCAGCGGAGTGTTACTACGATGGCAGCACATAAAAATGTTACCGTGGTGCCGACTTCTAGTTTCCAGCCGATATCGATGTCTCCACTAGAGGGAGGATGGAGAGTTGCTGACATGGTTGTCGAATGAAAGTGAAGGACTAGGATAGTCAGAGGAGAGTAATCTTGGAGATGAACTGCGAGTGACAACGAAGACAGTAGAAAACCAACTCTTGTCAAGTTTTGTCTAGTGGTACTCGGCTAGTGAACCCACCAACTCGTTTTGATTTTTTTGAAAAGAGGATGCCAGCTTCTAGAACTCGAAGAACCAACAGTCGCGCTTCCCATAGCTCCTAGGGGGATCTTAGATATAAAACAAATTTGCCTGTTAATACGACTATCACTGTGCGCCAACCATACCAAGTACAAAGGAACCAACCAGCATACTGCATAGTTGCATCAGACTAAGTTCCTCATTTCGATTTGGCGGAAAAAGAGAAATCTTGCGGATATAGCTGTTAGTTCCCAGGATGTAATAAGATTAGGGAAGCGGGCCAGTGCGTGACGGAGTACGGACAGCGGGGCTTCCAGGACCCTGGATGCATTTTGCAAGCAGCGGAGCGGCTAAACCCATGCTTCAATCTTTTTTTCCAGCATTTTGACGCCGGAGTGGAGCCTGAACAATGTGAAGACTTGGTGCAGCCTGCAGTAGTCTCTCAAAGATCTGCTTAAATCAATCATTGATTCCTTCACGGCCTTCCGGTCCCCGGATCAACGCCCGCTCCAACTCTCCTATTCCCCACTGTAGCCTACATATGACATGCATGTGACATGAATCATGTGATCTGTGATCCTATATGGTATCGTCTTCCTCCAGCTATTCCCAGACAAAAGACAAGATAGTATATAATGAAATAGTTTATTTCCTCATGTGATCATCAAGATTATACTCCTCCTTTGAAGCATTTGATTACAATACCCGCTAGTTGGCTCATCAAAACCATGGCCCATTATCCCGTAGCTATGCAACCATGTACAAGGGATATCTATCGCTAAGAACTCCTCAAAAAACCACAAATCCTCTATCCGGCACTCCTATTC
Source organism: Cyclaneusma minus (assembly GCA_037179335.1). Taxonomy (NCBI): domain Eukaryota; kingdom Fungi; phylum Ascomycota; class Leotiomycetes; order Marthamycetales; family Marthamycetaceae; genus Cyclaneusma; species Cyclaneusma minus. Next base: position 277,277 of record JAKZHN010000035.1, on the reverse strand, counting down.
CTGTACCACTATTCCGGCACCGGTGCGAACTTCGATTTCTTCCTCAACGCCAACCCATACTTCATAAAGATAAACGGCACCGGTATAGCCAGCGCCGCCACGGCTCCCAAAATGCTCATCGCTGGCCCCACCCCCAGCGTATCAAACATAGGAATAGCAGCCATCGGCAGCCCGCCCGCAAACACACTCCGCAAAAACGTATTCGCCGACACCGCACTCGCCGCATAAAGCCCATACGTATCGACCAAAAAGTTTATGCACTGCTGGAAAATCACATTGAATCCAGCACCTATGAAACCCGCTGCGATCACAGGGATGATCCAGTGGAATTTTGGGTCCGCGGTCCAGCCGAACCAGAATAGGCCGATGGTGAAGAGGATGCCGCCGATGGCCATGGGCGGACAGCGGGCTTCGGGGATAGGGCGGCCGTTGGCGGCTTTGGCGAGGCGGACGTAGCGCGGTTGGTTGGCGAGATTGATGATGACGGCGAAGAGGACGCCGATGAAGAGGGCGAGGAAGGGAAGCGTGGAGACGACGGTGCCCCAGCCGCGGTTTTGGGCGAAGACGATGGGGAAGACTTCGAGGGTGAGGTAGAGGAGGGCGTAGACGAAGGAGGCGTAGAAGGCGATGCAGGTTACCATGGGTTCGGTGGTTAGCATCCGCAGGGGGCGAGTGAAGTGCTTGGTGACGATGGATTTGGGGTCGAGCTTTACTCGCTCGTGGGGGCTGTACAGAGCTTGGTTGCCGGTCTCTTTGCGGAGACGCTTGGCTTTCTTCTTGAGCAGGACGGGGCCGTACATTTCGGGGAGGAAGAAGAAGCAAATGGCGAAGGCGGTAAACACCCAGATGGCTTCGATGTATTCGGTCCAGCGCCATCCTAGATTGGGGTTGTTGACTAGTGCCGCACCGATGATAGGACCCAGGGTTGGACCTCCAACGACGCAGACGGCATAGAAGGTCACGGCGGTGCCTCGAGCAGTTGCTTCCCACATGTCTCCCAAAGCTGCCGAAACATTTGATACAGGGGCGGAGCCGAAGAGTCCCCCAAAGAATCGAGTCAGGAAGATGGCGGTCGCGTTTTGACTAGTTGCTGTTCCTATGGAGAACAGGCCCAAGCAGAAGATGGCGGGCAGCATACTCCAGCGCCTACCCCAGATTTCGGAAATCGGGGCCCATATCAGTGGTCCGAAAGCAAAACCCAGGCTAAGCCTTATGTTAGTACATGTTCATATATTGCCAATGACTTGCATGCCAAGCCCTCGGCCAAGACATGGTTTGGAGCTAGGTAGGCGCTCTAGCATAGGGCTGATATGGGGAACTCACATATACAGAGATATGCAGAAGACGGTGACCTCGCGGCTGACCCCTATGTACTTGGAGATATCGTCCTCGGCGGGAGAGATAATGCTGGATCCCAGACTGGCACTCAGGGCCATCTGGCCCAGCAGGAAGGTACATAAGATCTTGTAGTTCGTCGACCAATTGCGAGGGTTGTCGGGGTCATTGGGTTCCCAGTCGACGAGATTTGGGTCGTTCTCGGTCGATGACAGACTCTCTTTCTCCGACTCAGAATGCGGGGGATTCTCCTCGTCATTTTGCAGGCTACGCCCCGCTGGGGGATAGGCCATGGTCGCGGAGCTTGCGCTCGAGGGAGCGGCAGACATGTTGACAGCGGTGAGTTCGAAGAGTGGAGAGGAATGCTACATGTACCATGGAAGCATTCCGGGAGATCGTCGAAGCCAAGAAACAACGACCACGAGGGTTGACGATGACAGGTTGACAGCAGGATTGGAAATGGACAAACCGTGGAAAGTGCGATGCAAATCTGCCATTACCCATTTTCGGTTTCTCGCACAGCGTCAGCACCATTGCAGATCTGTTCGCCGGCTATCGGCATCGCTTGCCACTCTTTGGCCCAAACAATGCTTTTCCTCCTTCATATGACGACATTTGTAACAACTGCCTCACCTAAAGCCATCGAAAAGCCCGGGCTGCATCGGCTCTTGAAGTCGGGCTATGTGGCCAGACACTGTGTGAGGCTGTACAATATGTACGTCGGTCCGCGGAACTGTCATTGGCGATTGAATTTTCTGTCATCTGGTCTGAAGAGCATTTTGTCGGATCATGGAGACATACAGACGAACTTGACTTTCCTGTACCTCGCGCTAGAGCCTAAAATAGACTAGCGCTAGCGGCAAGATCTCCGCAAAGCTTATCCGCTTATCTCCAAATAAGTCCGAGCATCGAGTCCGAGCTCCTCCTCAGTCTTGAAATCACCTGTCCACAGATTCATCAGACAGCCATGCCGCATCCATGAGCTCGAATAATTCACTTCGCGACGAGATCGCTGATCTCGAAGCCCGTCTGGAGAAGGCTAGGGAAAATTTAAGGGCACAAGACAGTGGAAATGCTGTCGTTTCCGTGTCAGCCGGAGCCCCGATTCCGAAGCTATTCCCAGATCATGGTGAGTGCCACCAACGCTCGTGATATCCACACATAACAACTTTTATTTTGTTCAAGAAACCACTACCATAGCGTCACCTCTCAAATCCAGCTACCCATCCCCTAAACACCTACTTAATCTAACCTACCACAGCCCTCCTCTCCTCCCCCCACCACTTCCTCCTCCTCCTCTCCGACTCCGCCCTCCCCCTCGGCTCCTTCGCCTTCAGCTCCGGCCTCGAATCCTACCTAGCCCACACCCGCCCCCCGTCCTTCCCCACCTTCCTCTCCCTCTCCCTCTCCTCCTACGCCTCCACCACCCTCCCCTTCGTCCTCGCCGCCTACCGCTCTCCCTCCTCTCTACTCTCCCTAGACGATACCCTCGACGCCTCCATCATGTGCACCGTCGGCCGCCGCACCTCTGTCGCCCAAGGCCGTGCTTTACTCGGAATCTGGGATCGCTCGTTCCTCCCCTCCTTACCCCTGTCTGTTTCCCAAACACCAGACGTCCAGGTTGTCAAGAACTTCAGCGCTGCGTTGAAAAGCTCGAACCAGGCATCATCAGTAACAGACAACGAAGTTCCGGCAGCTTCTGCTCATCTAGCGCCGCTGTTTGGCATCATCGCGAGAATTTCGGGGTTGACGGAAGAACAAACGGCATATGTGTTCATGCTGAGTCACGTGAAAGCGTTGTTGAGTGCGGCGGTTCGAGCGAGTATGTTTGGTCCCTATCAGGCGCAGAAGGTGCTGGCGAGTGGGGGTGTGCAGGAGGGGATTAGGAGGGTGGTGGAGAGGGAGTGGCGGACGGAGGTGGAGGATGCGGGACAGTGTGTTCCGTGTGTAGATTTGTGGGTTGGGAGACATGAGATGCTCTACTCAAGAATCTTCAACAGCTGATCTGGCGGTACGTGACGAAGTATGGAAAACCGTTCTCATCGCATGCAACTTCTCGGAATCCCCGAGGTCACCTACCGAGACGTTTTGTTGCACATCGACTGCGATCGAGGAAGGACCCCGATTGCCCATCAACTTCGATCACTGGGGTGCAATAAGGGGGCTCCTGCTGTTGCACTTCGATAGCAACATGGTCCACGTTCACTCCATTGAGGCTCTCAATCAGCGACCTGTAACAAGTCCTTTGGCGTGGGCCATACTAGGAAATTGTTTGAATACTTCTTCTCTCTCAGAGAGATACACAAACTCGTGGATCAGGTATCCAATGTCTCAATGTTGAACCTTCCCAGCACTGACAAGTCTGTGAACCCCCAGACGTGCTGTTGGTTTGCTCTCATTCTTCGCCTTCTCAGACATACCCCTATTGTAGGATTCCAACATCAGGCCATCGATGCTAATCAACGAAGCATCCGCCCAGACGTCGACCTTACTCGATGCGGTTCTCGTCAGGATTGGATTGGAAATCTCTTCCTCTTCAGCCTCCCCACCATCGACTAGGTGGGGTCGGTCGCCAGGCAAGCACACTTCGTTGTAAGAAGTCTGCTCCCTTATATCCTCAAGGATGTATTTCATGGGAGTGAGAAGGGTCCTCTCCCCAGGCTCGTGTCCATACCTACCCCAGAGCATACCATACACACACGTCGATTCAGATCCAGAACCAACAATCCAAGCTCCACTATCGCCACCCTGGCCCATTCCACTACTCGTCCAGGCTTCAGCTGTGTCAGAATCTTGCTTGACGATACCCCACTCCCAAGTTCTGTGATCTTCGTGCTGAACTAAAATTCGCATAGGACTTGGTATCTGACCTTTTTGGAAACCACTAGTTCGCCCTGTGGACTGGACTTGTGCCCCCGGTACGAGATCACTAGCTGTGAAGCTTCTATCAGTTTCCCTGATATGCTGTTCTAGTGACCAAGGCCAATCTCTCACGCGTATCAAGGCCCAGTCGAACTCGATAGAAAACTTTTGGTCCTTGTATGTGATCTCCTTGCATCTCATGCCTGAAAGGTGCTCAATGGGCCCAAGTGTGACATCGCGGAAGGGACGCAATTGCTCGGAAAGAATCGCATCGAGTTGCGGGCAGCTTTTGAAATTAAACTTCTCCCGGATTCGATTTGATATCGCACGGCGCATATCGGCTGCGGTGAGGTGATCGGTGCCACTCAGGAAGTTCCTGCATGTGGAACAACACGGTTCTATCGCTCGAACTGCCACTACCTCCTCCTGTTGTGCGACGTGGGTCACGAAACTCCCGGGGTCCGGCTCTTTCTCGGGCATCAAATGGCTGACAGTCATTGCAAATAGCTGATTGTCTAGCATCGTATATCCGCCCAGTGTAGCTGCCTCCATGGTCATGGAATCTTTGATCCCAAGGGACGCTCCGCTTTTCGGCAGTTCTTGGAAGTGGTTGTTCTTTGGTAAATATGCTGGCCCCTCGGATTCGGAATCCATTGTCCGCCGGAGATTGTGGACTTTGTAAAGTATGGTGAGTGCAGCTCGAAATTTCTCTGGAATCGCCTCTGAAATAACCTTTCTGATATCCAGCTTATCCAGGTCACCGAACCTTTCTGGAAGAAAGACAGTTATTGTTGGCTCGGACTCGGATTCCTTCCTGCCTCTCCGAAGTAAATCGATTATACAGGGAAATGGGCCCTTCTGGTCCCTCAGATTCCAGATGTCATCCGAGATGCGTGGGAGAAGCGTTTCTTCCCACAGTTCGGCTAAGTCTTTCTCTTCGGGGCGCAAGGTAAAGACACGCATGTTCTGTTCAGGATTGGCAGCAATACGCAACAAACTCGGCGCTCTGCTAATGGAGGGAAAAGAAGTCAGCGCCGATCAAGTAAGCTTTTTCCTCATTGTGTGCCGTGGTTTACCTTAGGGTGCTGCTATCCCCCCGAGTTCTCTCTAGCTCAAGAGCGTCCCCAGATAAATCGGGATTGTGCGAGGATCGACCCCCGTTTCCGGCTTCTGATTCGAGATTTTGCGACAAGCTCATATCTTGCACCTGGTAGCTGCCACATCTGTCATGAGAGCATGATGGACAGGAGTCGAGATCGATGGTGATGCCATCTTCGCCGCACTGGCTACACGTCCATGCAAGGCTTGGGTGGATGACAGAAGATGAGTTGACCTAATGCCCCAGAAAGATTAGTGCCTGAATTGGTTTTGAGGTTTATAGCAGCCACGAAGCCGGGAACTTGACTCAAAGTGGAATTGGAACTTGACAGACCTTTTGAGCATAGGAACTCAGTTCCTTCTCTTTGGCGGCCTTCTTACGCTTGACGCCCTCAAGATGGGCGGCACTCCAAACCTTCGGCGGCTCCTTATTCTCCACAATCAGGGCCGGATTGATTGTAGTCCGAGGGACCTGCAAAGAGGCGATTCCTTCGAACACCCAATACTGAAGGTTAGAGACGTCTGCATGGGCCCGAGTATGTTTCACGTCCTCAAAATCGTAGTCCAGAGCTTGTTGAATAAAGCCGAGCGTGAAGGCAGCCCAATGCTTAGCATCCGCGGCGGTTTCGACACCTGGCGGCTGCCTGAACTCCACGGTGCCGCAGCGGTTGGTGACATTCCAAAAGTTCCAAGCTATGAAGCGGTCTTGCCCTGCAGTTGGATAGACGTTTTGTTGGCATTTGCCCACACGCTTCTCGTAGATGCGGAAAAGGGGTTCCCATGTAGCCGTCTCTACCGTGTTGTATGCCTTGACCACATCAGGGACACGTTCCGCGACCTTCTCGTGACGCATGTTTGGCATCGCCCATGGGTTCAGCATTCGTTCCGCTGGCATGATCCTGGGAATGGCATCATCGAAGTAGGCAACAGCCTTGAGAATCCTGACCAGCTGATGCGGCTTGTAAGGGGTGTCAAGGCTAGGTGACACGTGAACATGCATTCCGCAGTCTTTGGTGAGAAGGACCTCGAAATGATTGGCCACCATTTTGAAAATCACGTCGATTTCGGACTGCCAGGTCTCGTCGCCTGTCTTCAGAGTCCTTGAGACGATCTCGACCCGCCCTGGTATAAGCTATCAGCTGTGGATTTTTCAATAGCGAGCTGTTTCCGTATAATCTTCTAATTTACTCACAATAATGACGTCCCGTCGGCGTCCCAGGTACTTCATCGAGTGACCCATCGTCTACTATGGCCCAGTCTCCGTCTCCTTGTGTGTCAACTCGCGTTGTAATCCCATAATCATCCGTCAAGATTTCGGCAATCTTATTTCGAAGAGCGAGGCGGTTGACCTGTCGAAGACGTTCGAGGTTGGCATTCTTTGGTTCTTCACTTGAGTTGGCTGGCGAAACCGCTGGATTCCAGTTCGACTTGATGTCTGAAGCCAATTTGGCTGTCATTCGCTCATTGGGATGAATAAGGAGTTCCAACTCGACCCCAAAGGAGAGGGTTGGGCGGGTAGATGAGGGGGGCATGATGGAGGATATTGATGATGGTTTGTAGGGGATAAATGAGACAGTGGAAGATGCGTAGCAAGATATGAACGAGGAGATAGAAGTGATATACGGAATGTGGTGAGAAAAAATCGAAGCTCGGAGAAAGTGAGCTCTTATAAGTTATGAAGGAAGTCCTACCAGACCTATTCAAATCATGGAGGAAACTCCTAAGCGCCATCGATCCGGCTCGCGTTTCAAATTCAAGGGAGTTGGAACGTCCCGAAGGGCGTCGGATGTGCAAAACATCCAGGAGCGCAGTATGTTGGTGACCTATGCAGGGTCATGGCCAGGTCATGGAGTGGGCTTGAGGGTTTCGAGAGACATGGAGGCATGCTCGCAATCCGGAGCCCTGGCGTGGCGGAGCTGACTTTCATAGACCCACTCGAGCGCTTCTGCTCGGGCGTGCCGCATTCACAAGATGGTGGCGAGTTGCTAGGCACTAAAGGAACAGATAATGGCCTACTAGACCTGAGGCAATGGCCTCTCACCCATAAGCCCAACGCAAGGAGACATCTTACCTGGGCCCGCTTCAGCGCTTCAGCTCAATCATGGGGAGAAATTCGATCCATCGAGTTTCATAGCCGCAGGGCGGTTAATGGATGCTATGTGTGGGCTGAATGCCAGGTAGCAACTTGCTAGACTTGAGCGGTGATTTGATCTGGAGAAGTTCGTATTAGCGATTGACTGACCCAGCGCCGTGGGACTGGGACTGCCCCGCATAAGGTAGACCCGCTGCGGCGCTTGTTCTCAAGGTTCAATAGGAAATCTTCTTGCTGAGAGATAACGTGGTGAATGGCGGATGATAATACATATGGTGTGATAAAGTAGGCGCCCACCTGCAGGAATTGGGGCAGTGCTTTTATAGGTATGGTTCCAGGGCGGTGGAAGAGTGGGGTCTTGGGACCCACTCCAGCGCTTCTATGTGGTCAGCGACCAGCGTCACCGTCAGCCTTGGGAAATGTCTAGTCCCCAGAGCCATTTGAGTGGTTGATATGATGTACCGACGATACATCGGTGACCTGCTACTCTAGGCCTGGAGCAGTGTTTTCACAAGGCCATAGGTAAGTGAGACCCGGCCCCCAGACCCGCTCCAGCGTTTCTGCAGTTCTGCTCGGCGAAATACTCGGCCAGGGGGACGTTTTATTTTTGGTAAGGCGGGTGGTGGATTCAATCTAACTTGGTAGCTGGCACGAGGATAGTAGGAATCATTAATCAATCTGTAGGATAGTTCTAGGTATGTTTATGCGGCGGAGGCGGCACGGACAACGGCACGGACAACGGCACCGGGACACGGTATGGTAACGGAACGGTCCGCGGGCGGCAAGCGCTTGAAACTACTTTATTAAAAAGGCTAAAACTACTACCTCGGATTAGATGTTTTGTATATCTGCCAGTTGCCACACAATTTCCCATCATAGCAATCCGGTCGCTGATTCCGGGACCGGAATACTACTAAATAATGGTCGATACTACTGGTGTTTGGTTCCAAGATAAGAGGAGGTGTGCCCTCGATGCTCTCGAAGTCGATCACGGTGCCTACCGTTTCACTGGACATGAAGGCAAAATCGAGAACGAGTTACCCGAACCACCATCGGCAATGGCTTGGAAGTTCATGACATCCAGAGCAGCCTATATGTATGGTTGGATGGACGGGAAGGAGCAGAACTACAACATCATCCTCAGATCTAATGGTCCCATCTCCTCGGCTGAGAGGTTGCAAGAACTCCTTGATTTGATCTTAACGCCAAAAAGAAGGTCGACCGCAGTCCTCGAGAAGGACGCGGATGAAGACAAAGCTGAGCGCAAAGCCTTCCCAGTATGTGAGCTTGGCGAATATGGATTCTCCAAGCTCCGCACTTGTGCAGAATATCGCCGTCATCCCGTCCGGATAGGAATTTTGAGAGAAGATGCTTTGGATGTGATTCGGATTGTTCCCCAGGGCGAGGGAAAGGAACTAGAAGACGGAGACTTGGATTTGCCTGACGCAGGGCCTGTTGGCAAGGTCGAGGAGAGAGAAACGAGCTCAGGTAACTTCACACCTTCCTCTGGCCACTTCACCTAATCACTTCTAGCGGAAGGCTAACTGAGCTTATAGACATTGGTTGCAAAGAGGAACCCGAAATACAGCAACGACCGGCACACCCACCGACCACAGTGACAGCGATGCAAACTGGCTAGCCGAGGAAGATAGCACTGAAATATTGTTGGAGAGTAGAGACTGATTATTCAGATGAGGAGCGTGGTCAAGTCGAGATGGACGAGGATTGTTTCGAGGAGCTCGGGAATGGCAAGCACAGTGCTCATTGCAGGGTAAGAGTCTCGGGCGGCCATGCTGGTAGGTTGATGGTCGCGGTGCAATTGGTTGTGAGGTGTGTTGTGTGTTGACGTCGCAGGAGTGAGCATGCACCTTGGTCAGCTGGTCTGTGGACTGCGGTGTGCGGTGATGAGCTTGGGCCACATTGAAGGTGGTGTGTTTAGATCATTTTGATACGCACTCCCCGATTGGTCACGTGGGAGGCTCGTAGATCACGCTTTACACGCGCCTCCCAATTGCTACAGCGCCACCCCGCCGCATCGGCATGAGCTTCGCTGCTTCCCGTTTCGACGTCTGGTGTCACGTGTGCCTGGCGCGTCGAATTGAAGGCGACCATGAATAACATTACGCCATCGGACCTCCAATTGACCAATAACATGAGGGCCCTTTATTTGGACATCTGCCCCTTTTAATACACGTCTTCTTCACCCACGATCCCTACCCCAAGCTCTCGAAGGCATACACGCCCGAACTGAACGCCCGACCTGAAACGTAGGTACCAACGACATGGAGGCTACCGCCATGCGCCACCCAACCACCACCAGACAATCAGAGCTGGAACCTCGATCAATGAATCTATGGGACCGACGCGGCGCTGCCTTGTTGACCTGTTTGAAGACGATGGGGACGATGAGGCTTAGTGTGGCGAGGGCGGCGACGGCGACCTATGATGGAGGTTGTGACTGTCTGAAAGAAGCTAGGTTGGATTGTTACTATGCATTATGCAAGATTGGTTCCCTGCCTTGAATTTTCCATTTCTCCGCATGCAATTGAATTTCCCATCTCCCTCCTGTCCAGCCTCTCACTTGGCTGGAAAATGGGATAGTCCCTGCAATTTTTCTTGCTTGCTTGCGAGATGCTCCACGCCTCTCCAGATGGGCAGTTTCATGTTCCCGTCCATTTTGTCAGGCACGGCAGGGATCAATAGCATTGTCGATGATGTTGTATTCTACGTGCCAAGCGCTAACGCTAAGCTAAGCTAGAGAAGGGCTACCGTGTGACCAAATACATTTCCCTCGGTGAGAGGGCCCTTCACTTCTATTGTCTGCTGTTTTCTTTCCGTCTTCTCCACACCACGTGTAAGATGACATTGATTTGTCCCCGATCCTCTGTCCGGATCTCTACTGTTCCAGGTCACCGTGGCGCGTGGCTTGGAGTACTAGACCGTCTATTCCAAAATCTGATCTCCCGCGCAGATTCTCGATATAGGGACCTTAGCTTCGCGCCGGCGCGCAAGACTAAAGTGCTTACTTGGGATAAATTGGGTTGGAATAGTTCGCGGGAGCCCCAAGCTCTAACTGCAAAGGGGAAGACGCGATCTTAGAACGTGGCCAGGCCGCCAGCAGTCCTACCACGAAGTGGTATGCGTATGCGTGCTACATTAGTACGAAGGCTTGGAGCTGATTTCGTCCTTCGGGACCTGGCGGTACTAGTAGGTTTCCGACACGTATCAGCGATGTGATATCAAAGCCTCGAGACCCCTTAACCACTGAATCCGCCAGATCTTATTGGTTGCCTGAAATCGTGGCGCAGGTTCGTGGAGATGGTTCGCAACTATGTTACATCCTAACGAGGCGGCCCTCAAAGGACAAATTTGTGTTTCGATTTACATTCTAGACTCTCTCCCCCATCCCAAGTTTCCTTGAGTTACAACTCGCATCTCGGCCGCAAATCCTACGATATCGACGACGTGGGCATTGATATGATTGCGGACGCTCCCATCTCGAACCCTTCTGAAAACACGGGACCCACGCTGCTTGCTGTCGGTTCTGTCTTCCTGGCTATAACCTGGATACTTGCAATCACGCGTTTCTATGTTCGCCTCTATATCACCAAAGGCTGGGGTTGGGACGATACCTTCCTTCTCTTGAGCCAGGTACGCACAGTTTCCCGTTTGCTCAAGTCGCTTCTAAGATCATCCCAGTTAGTCTTCACGGCCGAGTGTCTCTCCATCCTCATCGGTGTCCACTGGGGCATTGGTCGTCATCTTCTCGACATCAACCCGCCGGCTCATCGAATTATCGCTTTCAAATGCTGGTGGCTTCTTGAAGTCTTCTTCGTGCTGACCGCCAGCTTTGTTCGTATTTCCATTGGTATTCTGCTGTTCCGAATCTGCAGGGCCAAATGGCAACGCCTACTTCTCTGCGTGACCTCGGCTGTTTATATTGCCTATTCGGTCTTCTTCGTCCTTCTAGTCATCTTTCAATGCCACCCTGTGCAGCATTTCTGGGAACAGATTGGCGGATCGCCAGGGACATGCATTGCGGCTCGTGTTATTCCGGATGTCAGTATGGGCCACGGCGGGTTGAGCGCCTTCGTCGATCTCATTTTGGCTCTGACTCCTCTCGTCCTTATTGGAGAACTACAATTAAACACGCGCTCGAAGCTGTCTCTTCTCTTTGTTATGGCACTCGGTGGTGTAGCCGCCATCATTGCTATTATTCGAGTCATCAGCATCCGGGCGGCCGCCAGTTTCCAAGCAGACTTCTTATACAGCACTACCGGTAAGTCACTCCCCTTCTCCGCCGCTCTCATGCCGCTAACAGCCCAACCTAGACATTGTCATCTGGACCTTGACCGAGCCAGCTGTCGGAATCTGCGCTTGCGCCCTCGCCGCCATGCGTCCGCTCTTCAAGCGCTTCTTCCAAATCTCTTCCGACCGATCAGACCATGCTCGGAGTCGGGGCGGACCCCACCGTCACAAAAGCCAATTCTCGCAGGCTGGCATGTTTGCGAAATTCGGTAACCACGGCGCCGAGAGAGGGCGCGGCAGCGGCCACTTTGACCGCGACAATATGGATTCTGAGGCGCACGAGTTGACCAGTTCACCGAGCACGGACAAGGAGGCCAATATGCACACCACCGTTGTTAAAGCCTATGGGAAGAAGGATCGCCAGGATCCGGAGAAAGTCATTGGAGGGCCGTCCAACTATGCCATTATGAAGACGCAGACTTTCGAAGTCTTGGAAGCCGATAAGTTCGGTCGTTAGATATGAAAGGGGCAAAGCGGGCTTTCCTCTTTGGGCCATGAGGTGTGATTCGAGTCGGTTGGAGTGCGGTAGTGTGTTTTCAATGTTCGTGTAATGCCGCATTTGGAGGCTGGAGAATAGCGGTTCGCATTTGAGCATCATCCGGCGCAGATCATTGTTACGGGGTTAGCGGTGGAGGCCTGAGGCATCCACTCCTCAGGCAGCCACACCGTTCCTTTGTCTTCCTAGCTTCTTTGTTAGAGTGAAGCTATGTAGGATAAGAAGGTAGAGCTCTCCGGACCTCTCCTTCCCTCCTTAGCTTCACTAATCCAGTCTTTACCTACTGCTTGTTCGGGCTCTTGGCTAGAGGCGTTGAAGGAAAGTCCGGGAGCATGTGTCACTCAAACAGATAGAAAGCATATGTACAAAATTAGAGAACAAAATATCACAAATTGACATGTCCTGGTGGCGCAGTTGGTTTGCTCTTTGATTGAAAAAATGTGTACCTTTACTTAGCTATGGTGAAAGCCCGCTGGCTTCTTAAACATCGGCGCTAAGATTGGGGTGTGGCTTCTGGGGCGGCTTCCACAGTCTTATTCTTGACAGCTGCGGCTTTCACACGAACTTGAGAGCTGTTTCGTCCCGCAACACCGGAACCTGCAAGATTCTCAAATACAATTTATTCATCAAAATGGAATCTGAAAATAAATATTTTAAGTTGCAACGCTGTCTATGCTATCCCCGCTGAATCCAACGACAAATTTACCCAACCAAGATCCAAATTGCACAGCCCTGAAACAGACAATCCATCACAGAATTCAAGCACTTCCAACCCATCCCTCAACCCACTTCTTCATCCACTCCCCCTTCACCCCCTTCACCTCCTTCAACACATCACTCGCCTCCACCGCCTTCTCGCAACTCATCGGCGTAAAGCCACTTCCACTAGCCCCCAATCCCTCATAAAACCCAACCAGCTTGATGCCCGGATTCACTGCCAACACCTCCTCGCTAATTTCCTTGACGCCATCCGCCTCCCTCCTTAGCGCCTTGACCCACTCGCCAAACGGCTTCGTAACAACCTTTTCCTTGCCGTGCTGCGGCGCTACCTTGTTCAGTCCCTCCACCACTATCGGCATCAACACATCTCTCCAGCTCGTGTTAACTGGGTTCACCGGGTGGTAGAACTTCGCTTCCGCTTCGCCGCCTTGCGCAATGCCGTTGAAGAGCAAGTCGAGAAGCACGTTGGCGAGGATGTCGATCGGCACCCAGTCCACTTCAGTAGTTTCCTCGCCACCGAGCGATTCGGGAACGATGCCAAGGTGCAAGCTAGAGGTGACGAGCGAGGGCAGCCACTCGTGCTTATTCCAAACGCCATTTCCTAGCACGGGACCGCTGACTTGACCGACGCGGGCAATTCCGATATGCTCGTTCTTGAGAACCTTGGCGGCGTGGCAGAGGATGCGTTCGGAGAGGTATTTGGACTCACCGTATCCCATGGGCATGGAGGAGAGCACATCCGTGAGTTCGATTTCGGGGATGGGAATGTATTTTGTGGCGGCGGAAGAGGAGACGGAGGAGATGAAGAGGAAGGAGGCGGGGTGGTGGGGCTTGGTGGCGGCGAGGGAGATGAGGTTGACGAGACCGTTTAGGTGGGGGCGGAAGGTGGCGAGGGAGAGGTTAAAGTTGACGGGCCAGGCGTTGTGAATGATGTCGGTGGTTGAGTTGGCAAGCTTGTTGTAGGTCTCGTTATCCAGACCGAGGTGAAGTTTGGAGAGGTCGGCTTGGACGAAGGAGACACGGTCGACGGGGAAGTCGGTAGAGAGGCCACGGGCTCCGCTACGCTCGGCTTGTAGGAGATGTGAGTCGGCGGCACGGTTGATGCAGTAGATGTGTGCGACCTTGGGGTTCTTGAGCATGTGGTCGAGCATGTAGGAACCGATACCACCGGTGGAACCAGTCAGGATGACGGTCTTCTTGTCGCTGCCGTTGACTCCGTTTACGCCATTCGTGCCGTTGGTGGCGGGCTTGGATGCGGCGAGTTCGTCGACGAGGCCTTCATACTCCTTGAGAGTCTTCTCCAAGTACTCCCTTCGGTACTCAGCGTTGGACTTGGTGTTCTCTTCATGCTTGCCTGCAAGACCCATGATGGCGTTGGTCAGTTGCTCAACAGTAGGGTTGGTGTAGATGTTTGAAATGTCCAAATCAGGAATGGCCAGGACTTGCTTCAAGGTCCTGGTCAACTGAAGTGTCTGCAAGGAGTCCATTCCCTTGACGTAGAAGTCCTCGTCATCCTTGAAGTCCTTGGTGTTGGTCACAGACTCGATAGTCTCACGGACGAAGGCTTTCACAGCATTCTTATCAGTGACATCGACATTCTTGTGCACGTGGCTGCTGTCCCCAGAGAGCATCGAAGAGGACATCTTGTCAGCATCCTCGTAGAGCTGGTCAATCTCCTTGGAGTAAATCTTCACGGTCAGGGCGCGCTGAGGAGTTCCCTTGCCAGCACGTTCGAATGGCTTCTCAGGGTCCGCAAACATGATGTGCGATTTCGCAACCTTGGCGTGCTGGGGGCATTCCTCGTTCGCTTCCTGGATGATAGGCCAAAGCGTCTCAATCATGTCGGCTTTCTGCTTGGTTGACAACTTCTCATTGCTTTGCAGTTCGATCAACAGTGCGGCTTGGAATCTCTTGGCTCCGACCACAAGTGCAGAGCGTACGAGTGGATGGCCACCAACGTGCTGTTCCATGGAGGTCGGGTTCGTCTTCTCACCAGTCAAGAAAACAATGATGTCGTCATTCCTGCCACGGTATTGCCACAAGTACGGCTTGGTTGGGTGACGAGAAAACAGATCCTTTGTGGCCCACTCCTTCAACTCAGGGAAGATCTTGAAACAAGGCTGCTCACGCTCGGGATCCTCGTAACGGACAATGACAGCTTCGTAGAGGTCGTCGTAGCGATGCCTGAAGTCGATGTTCGCATCGGGATGGAAGTTGTAATCATGCCAATCCTCTCCGGGCCCCTCGTTGGCCGACAAGATCGCTGGCAGGAATCCTGCTTCGGTGGAACCGAGACCAGAAAAGAACATGGGGAATCGCTTGCTGAGCTTCTCGCCGAGTACGGCGGGGATGTCACCACCCCCGTACAACAAGGTCTTCAAGTGCTTGGCCGCGAGGTTCGTGAGCTCCTCACTGTTGCCGATCTCACCGACAAAGGGAGGTGCGAGGATAGCGCCATCGACTTTGACGTGTTTGAGTGTTTCGCATACTAACGCGCCAGAGGTGGGTACGCCCGATAGCATATAGATCATGGTCGTCTGCATCAAGACGGAGCTGATGAGCGAACAGAAGATGCCACCAGCGTGGAAAGGGGGCAAACAGCAAATCAGTCGGTTTCTAAGCACTTCGTTAGCCTGTTATAGAGCACGGATCTGGAGAAGCATACCCAGTAAAGTGGCGGAAGGCGGTTTGGTAACCCTCTGGGGGATCAAGACTGGACCACTGGACGAAGGCAGTGGCATAGTCGTGTGTTAACATCATGGGTTTGGGGAGACCTGTGCTTCCAGAAGTGTGCAGAATGACAAGGGGGTCCGATCGCGCCTGTGCGAACGTCTTGGGATAGGAGTAATGAGGGTATCTTGTGTCGAGGAGCTCTTCACAACTCGGGATCTCGTAAACCGTCATGTTTTGACCGGTTGTGATGGTCTTGACGGCCGGGAGATGAGGGCTCGTCGTGATCAATGTGTTGCAGTCAAGCAGCTTGAACAGGTTCAGATGAGCAGCTTGGCTGTTGCGAGGGGATGTAAGCAAGGTCTGAGATATCGTATTAGCATCATCTTGTTGTTCATTGTGATAGTAGGGGTTACCAACCTTGTAGCCTGCTTTGACGGAAGCGAGAACGAAGGCATTGTAACGGAAATCGAATGGTCCAAGGTAGACCAAAGTTGGGAAGTCCTTGCCCGGTCCCATTCTCTCGTGGATCCACCACGCAAGTCCATTGATGGCATTCGCAAAGTCGCCATATGTGATAGTTCGGTAGCCCTGGCTGTAGTCCGTTGGCGAATTTGGCTGTTCCGCATAGATGGCAAGTGGCTTTATGCGAGCCATGCCATCAACGATGTTGGGCATGAGTTGCTTCTTGAAGACATGGTATGGGCGACCTTCAGTCCCCTCCTCGAAGATCATAGACGCCATGGTGTGGGATGAGATATCGTCTGGACGATTGGATTTGGAGACTTGGCGAAATTGGATGAAAACTTGAAATCGAGGAGGAACCGGCCTTTTTTTAAAGAAATGGGAAAGGAAAGAGACGAGTGGCACTCATGTCATGAACCCCACAGTCTGACGTTTCTAAGAATAAAGGAATTGAACCCCTGTTTACCATGCATCGTGGAGTAGTAGCCCCTACAATCATTGTCTGGAACTAGTAGCCGAATAACCGTGATGGCATGCTCGTCATGGAGCGAAGACGGAAGCATGCATTATTACACAAGCGCCGACTTGCATGAGGGAACAGGGAAGATACATGTAGATGAATCGACGAGACAAGCCTTTCTCGAAAGTAAAAAGCTACCACATACCTGGTTTGGACAAGTACATGTACTCTGGAGCAACGATGTCTATTTGATGTAGCCTTGAAAAATTGTGTGACACGCGAGGTGGGTCCCACGGCTCGCTAGAAGCGGCAGCTAGTCCAGCCAACTCTTATTTTCACCAATTGTCCAACACAAATATCAATCAGATCTCGGTATGTGGGAAGCATGGCGCGCGCCGTCCACCGGATTTAAACTCGAATCACGGTCGTGCCGTCATAGCCGTGGTAAAACCAGGAAGTCGGAACTGAGACCATGCCGGTGGAGCCCTCGTGCCCGTGGGCAATAGGTCGCTCTCGGCGTTGACGTGCGTGCGAAGATGAAAGCGAGGCCGAGATTGTAATCACCGAGCATCGTCAATCTCACCATCACCACATACCATCCACGGACTCTCCGAGTCGGAGAGGAGGAAAGGTTTTTGCGCGGAAAGATGATAAGATCTCGCTTTTACAAGAGTGTTGGCGCTGAACGCTTGCAAATACATGTACAGCGGTGTGAAAGGCTAAAACTCGGTGGAACAGGAAACGGCGCATATCGAATATTCACTCACAAATATCTTTGTCAGATACTATTAGAGGCCACTAGTGCAACTTCAGTTGTAACCTGGGGCGGATTTTCAGGGCGGTGGGTTCAATGTGGGAACCCAGGGGCTGCTAAAGGAATAGAGGCGACTGGCTGTAGGAAACATGTAAGTGCTCTCAGGAGATTCTTTGACGGCTCCTGTTCCTAGCTCTCTAGTAGTGTTACCATCTAGGAACCTCGCTTCAAGCCCAGATTCGATGGAGGCTTGATATTGAGAACTCGGCCAAGCTTTGAAGCTACCTCATGTATTATTCTGGGCCAAGACCAGTGCCCCTGCCACATGGCTTCGGTAGTTAACCGGGTGTGCCTGTGGATCGGCCCGTCGCTGCGCCGCTCTGTTCCGCTCCGAAAGTCGAAACACCAGACTGCATTCAATCTGCTGCAGCTTGCAAAAACCCCCCATATTATTCCGCATATTTCCGCCCAGTCCTGACCAACTGTTCCGTGGCCGTCTGTGCTACATATATGATATGCATAGAGCTGCTTATCGGAGACCGTAAACGTGATCCATTCTTCAAGAAGCTCGGGGAATTCTCGCTATTCAACGCCGTCCCTATGACATGACCTTGGCCTCCCTCCATGTAAATGCTTGGAAACCCAGACGCCACCGGATGATGCATTGAATCGCCTCTCACAGTTCCGGAAGCACGTCTTCGGCTGTGAGACCTATCTCCTGGCCAATCCGCCTCACAACACCCTTCAGCGCCGTGCATGCTGGACTGTCGGGGTAGGAATCGAAGAAGCTCTCGCCATAGTCGCAGGCCATGCCTATGCGCGGATCGAGCGGCACGGCTCCCAGGAAAGGGATATTCATCTCTTTGGCCAGCGCTCGCGCGCCGCCAGTTGTGGCTTGAAAGATCTGGCTCTCGTGAGTGCACTTGGGACACACGAATCCCGACATGTTCTCCACAATGCCGAGGACTCGAATTCCGGCCTTGTGGCAGAAGTCAATCTCTTTCCGCACGTCGAGCAAGGACACTTCCTGGGGCGTCGTCACCACCAATGCCCCGTCTACCCCGCTTTCCTTGAGAAAGGAGTTGACGCTCAAGTGCTCGTCGCTCGTGCCAGGTGGCGTGTCCACGAGCAAGAAGTCCAGCTCGCCCCATTCCACGTCCTTCAGAAACTGCTTGATCAGGCCGTTCTTCTTCGGTCCTCGCCAGATCACAGCATCGTCTCGGTTGGGGAGCATGAATTGTACGCTCATTACGCCCAGGTTGTCTGCCACCCAGACTGGACTCCAGCCAGCTCCACTGACGTGAATGGTTTCCGTCTCGACGCCCATCATCTTTGGTATACTCGGCCCGCAGATGTCTGTGTCCATCACGCCCACCATATTCTCCTCTTTTGTTGCGAAGGCATGCGCGAGGAGCGATGTAAAGGTCGACTTTCCGACTCCGCCCTTGCCACTCAGAACCAGCAGCTTGTGCTTGATGCCAGCGAGGCGCGCGGTTATGACAGGAATATCGGGATCAGGCCCTTTCGGCGCAGAGGCGCAGATCTGTTGATTTGGACAGCCGGCGCATGAATCGGCCTTGCCAGCAGCTTGGGATTCGGGGCCAGGACAGTGTTCGGGTTCAGGAGCGACGAGTGCCGGCTTGGCCTTGAGAGGATTGTCGAGAACATCTTCAACGGGCTCGGGAGCTTCTAATGTGGGCGCCATAGTCTGCAGCTGAGGTGAGTGATGCTGGATCGTGATGATTCAAAAATGATGGAGACTGAAGCCTCGAGCTTGATTGATAAGAGGGTGCTTATCAAGCGGCGCTACCGGGAAGCTTTTGCCGAGGCGGAGTTTGTCAGCGGAACACTGAAGTGACGGCGGAGCGGAAATTTTATGAAAAGCCTACTATAAGACTGGGGACATCTTTACATGTAATGTACTTGAACATTTTGGGCTGCTACTAATTCTCAAATGCCGAAGGGATCTTCTATTTCGTTCGGTTTTCGCCCCGGTACATTCTCTGACTATTAATTTATTGCTCCTAGTCATTACATTAAACTTGGTTTATATTTCAAAAACGCTTCTTTTAAACATTTTAAGACATGATCAAGTTCTGCTGACAGGAACAGCGCAGCGCACATGCTCGCGGCACGGGAAATCCCCTCTTCCCTGCTGCAGATCTTGATCACCAGTCACCATCCCCCACGCCCCAGATTCCTGCATCTCCGGAAATACACAGCATGGCCTCCAGCGGCTGAAGACGAGTATGCCGGATTAATTAAACTCAACTTGTTGTTTTGCTCCAAGAGGGTCCGCTAGCAAGAAGCTCAAGGTTTGCGGCGATCCCTTTGTCGGCGACGGGCGTATGAGCGCTGGCAGGAACGACAGCTTGTGTTCTGGGCCATGCCATTTGTCCATCTGGCATCACCGGCGCGCGTTTAGACGCGGTCCTTAGAAATAATAATGCGTCGCATTCAACAAAGACCAGACCTTCGCAAGTTAAGCAGCCTCTCAGCTTGATCTGTTCCCCACCGCAGAAGTGGGCCGCGCCCTGGAAAGCCCCTCTTAAGGCCAGCAAGCTCCAATCACCTCGACGTCACTCAACTGCCGCGAGGAGAAGTGAGAACTGCAAGCTTGCCTGGGTCTCAACACCCCTCAACGCATCGCAGCAGCTGTCCCAATTCTTTAACGAGGGACTCCCGCACTCCCTCGTCCTCCGCTGCTTCCCCCAGTCCTCCCTACGAAACTGCTGCCATGGCATCGTCTGTGGAAAACCCCTCAGATGTCGAAGGCCTCAGAGGCCGCCATGTCCCTGCCCCCAACGGCGATAAATCCGAGGCAGAAGCTCCAATTGAGACAAGCGATGATGCGCCAAAGGAGAGGAAAACCGTTGGAAGGACACCAGACAATACGGGTGCGCTCAATTGCTGAAAATAACCCCGGAACTTGCTGTTGAATTTCAACTGCTGACCTGTCGTTTTCTCCAGTCTTCACTGTGCCCCAAACACATGACATGGTCTCCCAGCTATTCGACATCCGACAGCCTAAAAACCTCTCGGACGCGGTCGTTATCGCCGTTCTCGCCCTTCACGTTTGCTTTCTCTACATCCTCCCGAGCTCTCTCAAACGGCCTGTCTTCGCCTTTCTCTTCCTTTTCTGGCGGACCTGCTACAATGGCGGTATCGGATATCTGCTACACGTTCAGTCGAACCACCAAAGACTTGTCAATTGGGCAAAGAAGTATCAGCTCTTCGAGAACCCCGCCACAGGTAAAAATCCCAGGCCTTGGTTGTACAAACTCCTGAAGAGCGAGATGCAGACCAAGATCCCCGAGGATTATAAGTTTGAGGAGGCCCCAATCGAATACAATACCTGGCTCGTCTTCCGCCGCGTTGTCGATTTGATTCTGATGTGTGATTTCGTGTCGTACTGTCTCTTTGCCCTGGCCTGTGCTCATCGGCCAGCTGGCGAGGGGCCTGTCATCTTCATCCTGAGATGGATGGCCGGCTTACTCTTATTCTTCTTCAACATCTGGGTCAAGCTTGACGCTCATCGGGTGGTGAAAGATTATGCTTGGTACTGGGGAGATTTCTTCTATCTCGTCGACCAGCAGTTGACCTTTGACGGTGTATTCGAGATGGCTCCTCATCCCATGTATTCAGTGGGATATGCTGGCTTTTACGGTATTTCGTTGATGGCTGCGAGCTACAGTGTCTTGGCAATTTCCGTCATAGGCCACGCCGCTCAGTTCTTCTTTCTGGTCTACGTGGAAAACCCGCATATCGAAAAGACGTACAACTCGCCCGCACCCCGAAAGCGCCCATCCGTTCCTACTCCAGACGACGGGTCACCCACACGCGATACTGTGACCGAAAAGGAGTCTACACCAGAGACGGTGGCGGCGGAACCTCGAAGAAACTCTTATTTCCAGCCTTCGGAAGTCCACAATTTGATGGGAATTACCAATGTCGATCTTTGCAGAAACACAGACGTATCAGTACTTCTGCTCCAAGCCTATGTCTTTCTACTCGCCATAATGACTCCTTCGACGCCTCTATTCCAGACCATGTTTGTTATTCATGCTATTGCATGGCGATTGTGGTACTCTGTAGGTCTGGGTGTTATCTTGGACCTGCAATCCAGAGTAAAAGGATGGACAAGACACTTTTTGAAATATGGTGATAGCCATAAAGAAGCCTGGCGCCAATGGAAAGGAATGTACCATCTCAGCATGACCATGTGCTACGCCAGTTTCATTGCCGCCTGCTACAAGTCCTACCACCTTCCGACGGATTGGAACTACGGACTCGCCCTCTTCAAACATGTCGTTGGCGCAGGCCTTGTAGCCCTCCAAGTGTGGACTGCTGTCAGTATCTACGATTCCCTGGGCGAATTCGGCTGGTTCTTTGGAGATTTCTTCTGGGATCACTGCCCGAAACTCACGTATGGCGGGATCTACCGCTATCTCAACAACCCCGAACGCATCATCGGATTAGCAGGAATATGGGGAGCAGTTTTCATTACCAGTAGTCCCGTGATCTTCTTCCTGGCTCTTCTAAGTCACATGCTCACTCTGGCATTCATCCAATTCGTCGAGAAGCCGCACATGGAAAAGCTCTATGGACGGAATCTCCGAAGAGAAGCAGGCATCACCAAGACCATCAAGCGCTCCCTGCCTGAACCTCTGAAGCAATGGCAGGGCAGCGTCGACAGAGCCTGGGGCGAAACAGGCCAATTCATTGAAGACTTCTTTGTCAGCGCCAAACCCATGCTTGCCAACGGCGTAACATCCATCATCCGCGACACCTCCTCCCTCTTCAACCAATACCCCGCCCGCCTAACCATCACGCGTCTCGCCCCCGACCTTGCCGGCTTCGACCCCAAAGACTACTCCCTCTCCGTCTCCGGCACACCCTCTTCCTCATTCCCCGACAACGAGAAATCCTCCGGCAAAGAAGGCATCCCCGGCCGCCTCGGCATCGAGCGCCGTTCCGACTTCACCCCCCTAGTCTTCGAATACGGCGCCCCCCTAACCGTAACCTGGACCGCCCCCGTCGCACACAGCCGCAAGGACTGGATCGGTCTCTACATGGTCGCCGACAACAACTCACGCGAAGTAACACGCGTCTCCTCCGCCGGCCGCTGGATCCCCTGCTGTCCCAACGAATGGGACGATTCCAGCGCCGACTGCGGTATCATCTCCTTCGACCAACTCGTCTCCGGCGTTTCCCGCCAAGACGGCAGCAAACAGGATTTCGTAAGAGGCGAAATGCGCTTCGAAGGCGATAAGTTGTGGTGGACACACGGCGTTTTCGAATTCCGCTATCACCACGACGGAAAGCACAATGTGATGGCCATTTCGCAACCCTTCGAAATTCGTTTGGGCCGCTTTGTTGAAGATGAACACGCGGATACTTTGTCGCTTTCGCCTACACGGAACGCAGGTAGAAACAATGTCATTCGCGCTGAAGTTGAAAAGGCGCTGCTTCCAGTGGTACGAAACTGTTTCGATCGCGATCCGGAGATTGCACCTAGTACCGTGGAAGAGCAATTCGGCACGCCGATTGAGCGGGATGGCAAGTATGCGCGACGCGTGGTATGGGCAGTGCGAGAAATGTTTGGCATCGAGTTTGCACCTGGTGTGGTGCGCGCGGATGGGAATGTAAGGAATCTGGCGTGGAGGATTGTTAATGCTAAGCAGGTGCTGGTAAGTTGCTTCTTGGTTTATAGACTCTTTTTCTAATTCTTGTTATGTGTGTGTGCGAAAAGGAAGTGAAGTGCTTGATGGTACTGAAGGGATTGGGGTGTAAGGGGTTTTGCTAATTGTTGTAGGCGCCGTATAGTATGTCGGCTGCTTCGAGGGGGACGAGTACGCCGATGGAGGAGGAGGAGGTGAAGGCTTGAGAGGTGAGTGGGTTGATTGAGCTCGTCGGGTGGGATTGTGAAATAGGGGGTGTGGTGAGGTTGGGGGAAGAGGAGGGAGCATTTGTTTGGTGTTTGATGTGATACCACACTCTCGGATATGGTGGAGAGTGTTTACATTGCTACGGGTAGGCGGTGGTGGAGTAGGGGACGGATTGTGGTGTGTGAAGGAGTGCCGGGAGAAGAACATGGAACCCAGGGATAAGAAAGTGGGATGAATTCAAAAAGTTATTTTGTGAATTTTCATGTGCTTCACTGCCTTTCTACCTTGGTAAAGTTGTCGCGTTCAGCTTTCAGGTCGCCAGGCTGTCAGCGTGGTATATAATTGAGGTTCAATTGCTGCTACTTCTCACTCAGGAATTTGGCCAACGGTAACGACGCTGGTTTTGCAATTTGCAACTGCAGGCTGAACCACTCTACAGTGGGACGACAAAAGTCTGAACCCCCTTCCTGAATGCAACGCCTCGATCTTCAAGAACATACTCAATCTCTGAGGAAGCTCCTAATTTCTGGGAATACTCTCAGTCTTTGAGAATATTCCTAAGGTTTGAGAATATTCCCAAGCACTGGGGATATCTCCAATCATTCGAAGGGGGTTTCAGACTTTTGTCGCATAACTGTAGGTACCCGAATTCAACTCCTGTGTCGCTCCTGGCACCGCGGGCGCGTCCCTGACGCCAAAATAGCAAATTACTTGGTTTAGGAATTTCTCTGAGCCCTCTTAGCTGACCACTGAGGGGAAAAGTTCTTATTGCTTTTCTCGTGGATGTTTTTTTGGGCATTTTCCTCTATTGTTTTTGGTCTTTTTCTTGCAAGTTTGGGTGGAGAGGACCGCATCTTTTGCGATTTTTGATTCTTTTCTGCTGGCGAGTACGGGAAAAATACAGTGGGATGACAAAAGTCTGCACCCCATTTCTGAGGTGAGTGCATCCAAGCTGTGGCAGTAGTCTGCTGTCAGATTCAGACTCCAAAATTTCATTTGTCTTCAGTTGAAATTTCCGCGTTCTTCGGAGTATTCCTAATATATGAGAGGACGTTTTCAATCTCTGAGAGCGGGGATATGTTTAATCACACTCAAAGTCAAATCACTGGGCTAGTTTCATTCATTGAAAGGGGAATCAAACTTGTGTAGTAAATGGGGTTGCATCTTTCTATATGTGATAGTGTAACTTCCATGCTTTCTTTGACTCCTGACACCTTTCCTTGCATCTCCTGCATCTCCTGCAAAGTAAGCACACCAAAACTGCCCGCGAGTATCAAAATCTAGCAGGGCTAAAAGCTACATGTCGTTCAGGCGCAGTAATCGTGCCGGATACGAATAGGAATAGGAGTAGAGCTTCTGGTGGTGAATTTCTTGCACCTGTGGGTAGGGTAG
Source organism: Cyclaneusma minus (assembly GCA_037179335.1). NCBI lineage: Eukaryota > Fungi > Ascomycota > Leotiomycetes > Marthamycetales > Marthamycetaceae > Cyclaneusma > Cyclaneusma minus. The sequence goes on along the minus strand of JAKZHN010000035.1, from coordinate 252,737 downwards.
CAGAGATGAGAATAGCAAAATTGGTGAAGTTCGATATTGTATGCTGCTGTACTGCCGAAGATGGATGGGAAATTCCTTGTCGATGGTAGCGTGTAGGGACGTTGATGATCGCCTGGTTCGAGAACATCGTGGACAGGAATTGCGTGATATGGGAGAAAACCAGGGGATAGCATGCTGCATCGTACGAGGCTGTGAAATCAGAGCCTATGGTTCTGTTCCGTACTAGTCTCTCCAGCACTTGGATCTGCTGGAAAAATTGACCAAGAGCAACTGGGTATATCCTCGACAACAGAGTAAACTTCGAACCTCAACCGTGCCCTATTCCTCGTATCGGCCGACATCAATCATCATAATCCATGTCATCCGGGCTGCAAAACAGATGCCATTCAAGATTTGCCGTAAGGAAGCTGAGGTCCACACCAAGCGTCTGCATTCTTTGGTCGTTGGGCCGCTTGGTTGCACAGAGGTTCGCTCCCTTCGCAGGCAACCGTGGATTGCGGAACAGAAGAATATTGCAGTCTGAGACTGACCCGATCCCATGGCTATATGGATGGAGGTGCACAAAGTCTCCGTAAGCCAGGACTTTGAGTTTCGGCAAACCGCCCCGGATAAAGGCCCAGTCAGCGAAGTTGAGAAATTGTTGTCGCCGCTCCTTTTCTTCCCCATATACGTCATTCGATAATGCCCATCGGCTCGGGTTGATGGGGTCTATCTGCAGCCAAGGTTTGGGGCAAAGATGCGACTTATATCCTGGTGTGGCATGTGCTCTGAAGTACAAAGCTTGCAAAGTCGATTGTGCTTGCGTTCCACTTAATGAATTCCTCTTTGCAATCACACATGTTAGCCTGAACGTCACAAATAAGTAGTGGGAGGGTATCAGTGATAACTCACCGGGTAAAGCCCTCCTTCCTCGTTGTCGGCTTCGAGGCCCAGATATTTGAGCTTCAAAGCCTGCAACGCATGTCTTAGCGAATTCTGGCCATCAATGGGGCTTGTTCTGTGACGGTAGGCTACGAATGTTTCCACTGAAGCTGGATGTTTCATGGCGCGTAGAAGGAGACGTGGACAAGAGAGCTGGTAGACTTCTTTCAGTCCTTGGCGATCTTGTATGAAGCGATGGAGAAATTCGAAATGGTCCAGTCTACTTTTCTCGTCAGAAAATACGCCGACCGGGCTGTCGTAGGCACCGAATGCGAAAGACTCCAGCTGCAAATTCCGGTTGCACAGTATCAACTCCTCCAAAAAGGGTGATGATTCAGTGCATCTGTCAACCTTCAGTCTTCGTAATCTTGGAAAGTTCGAAATGACTACTGGAAGGCCCGCTTCATCGATTAGTCGGACTTTCTTGAGATACAGATGCTGCAGGCTAGGGAAAGCAATCTTGAGAAGCGGTAAAGACAATAAAGTCTGCCTGGCCTCATTGTATCTATCGAAGCCTACCTCCAAACTCAGCATATGATGCGCATTGACGTCGAGAATCTCTTTGACAACCCGGACGTATAAGGGAGTCGACGACCCTTTTAGCGACAGATGGGTCACGCAACGAAGATTGCGCAAAGAGGCGATGAGATAATCTGCCCCGTAAGTGCAGGCACCCCGGGAGAACAAAGATATATGGCTGATATTTAGTTGCCGGGGTTCGAAGGCGTAGAAAATTTCGTTGAGTATACAAGGGCCCAAATCGCAGCTATTCGGAGAGTGTGATCAGTACGGTCAAATTTGGGTCTCGCGCTGCTTTCGAAACTCACACAAACTTAAGCAATCCGGCAGGCATCAGGCGTCGAAACAGATGTTCAAGTGCCTTCGTTACGTGGAATCCACGTTCCGCTTCTAGGCACAAGACATGCACATCCCGAGACCCATATGAAGGTACCGTCATGATACTGAGCTCCCTGGTGTGCTTGAGCGGGCTGTCGGTCTTGTTGAACAAGCGTGGGATGGCTTTGAGTCTAGTATTGGACAATATACCTCCTATTTCTGGGACTATTCGAAACTTCACTTCTCTGAAAAGCTCTGGCTGAACTATGTCATTTAGTTCCTTGCAAGTACTGGCCAAGTTCAGCAAGTCCGACTTATCCGGCAGCTGATTCAGTCAGCGGAGAGAACAGAGGGCAAAAAACCTGGGACTGTCTTACCAGCTTGCAGATGTTCGAGCTAAGCTCCACTGGAAAACGAGACAGAGACATATCCACGTCGTGCCAGAGGAATTGAGAACCAGCTGTGCTCGGAAGAAGAGCGTGATGATGCGGGTGAAGAAGATGTCGAGTGGTAGAATCTCGGGAACGGAGAGGATGAACAGAGATGCAGCTTGCGTTCAATCCCAAATCCACAAACTCGAGGCCGGGTAGGCGACTCTGCTGCAGCAACTCCGACTGCTTCACCGAGCTTCGAGGATTGGAGTTGACCTTGTGTGGCGTATGAGGCCCCGAATCAGACCAAAGGCTGACAAGTCATGGGGAAGTGAGGTTCGGTCGCTACAAATGGTCGGGGAATTGAGGTGCACGGGTGGAAAATCTGCGTTCATGGTCCAGGCAGGAAGGAGCGTCCCTCGAACTCATCACGTGCAGATTTGTCTGCAGAAACCGGAACTCGACGAAAGCCATTGAAGGTTCAATCAGAACATATGCTGGAGCTGAGGAAAAAGAGAGTCACGTCATTCTTGAATTCGATCGACATCTGCCAATTGGCATTTGGCAATGCCACAGTTGAATTCAACTTTCTCAGCATACCACCTGAGACCTTCCCTTCACACCCTCTATCATCAACTCGTGTTCCTCATATGGTCGGTTCATGGATTTGCCAACTTCCAAAGAAGAAATACAAGAAAAAGACATTTTGACGCGTTCTTGCTGACGATTGTGGTGTTGCAGTAACCAGTGAGCAGTGAGCTGCTCCTTGTCAGGTACTACTACTACATAGTCAGCCTAGAGTCGTACGCATAGTGCATACCACTGACCCTTTCCGTACTCATCAGAAGTCACGTATCTTCGAGATAACTTGGATTTTCTCTAATTACTTGAATTGATCCAATTACTTCAGTTAAAGCAAGTACCTAACCAAATGTAATTCCAATCATTTTAAATGTTAGCCGCAACACGGAATTGGCTAGAGCTTAGGATAAAAGGGTGTGCAGACCTTTTCCGTGTCACTGTAATTACAAACAGTTGTAGCTTTCTAGACACAATTGATTATTTCTAAGATCATAAAAATGTCACCATTACCACTTTTATAAGCTCAAATCACGCAGTGCAAGGTTTATATAGCTTAAGTCATTGCATTGAGATGTGTACCTAAGCTATTCCTGGTAAACAGGGAAGGAGGGACTTCGTTGGCCAGTAAAGGACAAGTTCTTCAGTCATCAGTAGCTCGCTTAGGGAGTGAAACGCAATAGATCGACGGCCGTGAAAGAGAATTTGCGCTGTGAAGTAATCCAGCAAGTCACTGGAAGGAGAGCGTTGTACTGGAGTCCCTGGGGGTCTAGCTGCGGCAAATTCGGGTAGCACTGACGAGACTTGAAAGATTGACAAAGATGGGGAATGCGTGTTGTCGGATTGCGGAAGCTGATGGAAAAATTTTAGGGGTGGTGATGGCGTGCAGTGGTGTCCCTGAAGATCACCTAGTCCCGGGAAATTGTTGGTTGGGGGACATAATCGTTCAGGGGAAATCATCGTTAGTGCGACTTTGTTGTTCCGGGGAGATGATCGTTCAAGGAAATCATCGTTCGAGGGATGTCGTCGTTCAAGGGACATCATGATCCAAGGGAAATTATCATGGCTTGAGGGAAATTGTCGGAGAAAACTGTGCAGAGGTGCCCGGGAGACTTGAAAGCAATGCAGGAAATATATCGCACGAGAACTGTAGGTCGTGGACGCGGAGCGCTCGGTTTTATGTCATCGCGGTTGATGAGAAAGACAGGGGCTTGTGGGAAGCCGGGACTTGGTAGTTGGCGTGGGAAAGGAAGACCATATCAGAACGACTCTTGAACATTTTCAGTTCCTCCTTACCATATTTCGAAACTCAGCTCATCTTCGGTATCGGAGTGAGTGTCTTCGGCATGCTCGGGAACGTCCACCCATACTGGGCATGCTGTAAGAAGACTGAGGTCCACCTGGAGGGCCTGTATTTTCTCGTGGTTCGGCTGGCTGGTTGCACAGAATTGCCAACATCCTTGCGTAAAGAGCTCTATACTACGGGGCTCTGATTCGTGGCGAAGCCCTCCACAAATGGTTCTCTGCTCGCGGAATAGAAGGATGTTACGACTCGGCTGGTTATCTTCGTGTATAAAGTCTCCATAGGCCAGAACTTTGAGATTCGGTAGGCCTCTCTGGACGAAAGCCCAGTGAGCGAATTCGAGAAACTGTTTTCGTTCTCTTTTCTTGGAGCAATGCTCTGACTTGGCCCATTCAGAGGGGCGGTTGGGACACATCGCCAGCCAGGGACTGTCGGGCAGACAAGGATCATATCCCACACTAGCATACGCTCTGAAGTACAAAACTTCCAGAGTCGCCTGTGCCGAAGTTCCCTCTAAACCGGCACGCTTTACACGCAGAGATGTCAGTTCAAGCACCTTGATGGCCTACTGCATATCAAATAGAACTTACAATGTCAAATCCTCCCCCAGTGTCTCCAGATTGAATCCCCAAGTTCTTCAACCCCAGGTCTTGTAAGACGCGAAAAGGCTTCCTATTGTTGTGAACATAGGCCCCGAACGTTTGTACTGACGATGGGTTTTTCATAGCCCGCAGAAGTAGGTTCGGGTGACCGGTCTGATAGAGTTGTTTGAGTTGCCGACAGCCTCGCATAAATGGATCGAGAAATTTATTTTGACCAGCAATTGTTTCTTGCTCGGTAGGACCGGATTCAAAAGATTCCAGGTGCGAGTTTCATCCGCATAGCATCAGCTCCTCGAGTAAACCTTTTGCGCCTATACAACCAACCACTGCCAGTTTCCGCAGCTTTGGAAAATTAGAAACGATATTTGGCAACATTTTGTCGTCATCTAAGACCACTCCTCTGAGAGAAAGATGCTGTAAATTGGGAAATGCAGTCTTGCAGAGCGGCACTGCTATTAAATCATGCCTGGTGTCGTCATCCCAAGCCTCGAAGCCGAGTTTGAGCTCCAGCATATGTCGAGCATTGACTTTTAGGATCTCCTTGACTGCTCGAATGTATGAAACTGTTGATTGCCCTCGGAGTGACACATGCGTTAAGCAGCAAAGATTGTGCACCCAGGTACCGGGATGATCTACTCCAAAGGTGCAAAAGCCCCCTGAAAGCAAGCACAGATGTTGAACCCCCCACTGCTCAGGAAAGGTACGCAGAATTTCCGCGAGCATGCAAGGGCCGAGATCACAACTATTAGAGAAGAGCGGTCAGTACACATCGCATATGGACTAGCAGCCTAGCAGCGACTCTTCTAGGACTTACCGGAACTCCAGCAGTCCGCCGAGTGTCAAATGTTGGAACAAGGGTTTGAGAGTCTCAAGGAGTCGTAAACCAGTTCTTTTTTCCAGACAGAAGAGGTGTGTATCCGAAAGTATGTCATCCGAATTTGCAGTCGTGATAAAAAGCGCTTTTGTGTGCTTGAGCGGACACTCGGCCAAGTGGCCCAAGCCGAACAATCGAGGTACAAGCGCAAGTCTGGTATTAAAGTGAGGATTTCCAGGCGTTATTTCAATCTCGACAACTCGAAAAAGTTCCGGTCGAACCGCTTGGTTAAGCTCTTTACAAGTGCCTGCGAAGTTCACCAGGTCTGACTTCGGAAGCTGCTTTGGTCAGCGTAAAGAACTGAGCGCTGTCATATGGAGTATCCTACCAGCTTGCAGATCTTCTGGAAGAGCTCCACTGAAAGTTCGCTCAAAGACATGTTTAACTTCATGAAAAGAGTCTGTAAGAGTCGCGGGTGGCACGGATTGGCACAGATTGACACCGCAGTCGTACTTGGCAGATGTTCGTAGAGAAGAGGGTCGTAAGAGTCGTAAGAGAGTTCTGACTCGTGAAGGGAAATGTTCGTGAAGATGAATCGTGGAGATCGCGAAGAGAAGTCGAGAAGATGACAGTCGTAAGCCAATAGAGATGGAGATGGAGAGGACGAGGATGGCTAAGATGAGTCGTGAAAGGAAGGCTCTGATACTGATGGAGACGGAGACGGAGAGGAAAAGGAATATGGGTCGTGAAGATCCCAAGAGGAGGGTCGACAGCTGAGGAGATGGAGACGGAGACGGAGATAATGAGAACGAAGCTGGCTATCTGAAGGGTACAGATGTCAGAACCCGATAGATCGACGTCCAAACCCAGGTTCACGAGCTCATGGCCCAGCGCCAATCGGTCAAGTCAGTTGACACAAGCTCGATTGCTTTGATCGAGGGACGAGGATGAGAGTCGATCTTGAGAGGTCACATGTGAATATGCCGTCTCCGGTGCTCTCAAAGAGTTGGAGTACAAGTCCGATGTTTGATGTCCAAGAACTACAGGTCGTGATAACCCAGGCCTGCTGTGGTTGACTGTGATTGTGGTGATCACGAAATCGTGAATTTGCGTTCATGATCCAGGCGGGGAAGGAAGTATGCCTTCAGATCACGTGCGATCCGGGAAGTTTAAATAGCACGACATTTCATGGTTTGTCAAGGCTAAGGGCTTATCAGTACTTTGAAGTATGACTCAAAGGCTTTTTTTAACTACTCTTCCTAACCTAGGTTCTCCTAAAGTCTATATCATTCTTAGATTGTCTTGATTTGCCGAACCAAGCACCTTTATCCCTGCTCAGCATGTTAACCTCCGACAATACATTAATCACGCTCACAAGGGGACCTTCACTCCCGTAAAAAGTTGCAGACAGTCAGATGCCAAAAAAGGACCTAAAAATCATTTGTAAAAAAATACAAAACATACAACAGCAGGTATTCGCTGGTGGTCACCCACCCAACTACTAATCTGCCGATCTGAGGCTTGTGTATGCAAGAGCGGACGGGTTTGCCAGTTCTCCTCAGTCTATGGTCGTATGTGCTAAATCTTGTCGCATGTGATTCCATGAATGAGCTTTTGGCGATGGGTGTGTGGCAGGGTGAGCTAGAAATGGTCGGTGTTGGAGGAGGAGGGGAAAACTTTCAAATGTGACGGAGCTGTGGATGTGAAAGCCGCGGACGTGGAAGAAATCATGACGCGATACTACCTGGAATGAAAGCAGGCAAATTCAAGCCGAGGTCAGGTGTTTCGCCATCATCAGACGGCGCGTTTCAAGCCCACCATCACCAGCACCCCTAACCTCTCACTATCACACCCGGCTGGTAGCAAACAGTGTGTAGTATATATGTCCCTACGCTGTAATATATACAACCAAAAGTGCCGTAGCATGAAATCAATACAATGCCATGCGCTCGATACGACGATCGCCGCACATCAAGAAGCTATGCTCTCTATGCATGTTCCCGCTGTGCAACCCGAAAAAAGGAAAAGGTATGTACCTCTGACCACACCCAACTATCTGCCTTATTTTCCTCACTCGTCGTCAATCAGCCTCTTGCTCAACCACTTCTTCCTCGCCTTCTCTCGCAGACTGTCTCCTTCGCCACTCATGTCACACATGCCGGCAAAGACACCTGTACGGATGGTCTCGCCAGCCTGCTTGGTACTAGTCGTGCTAGCCTCTTCATCACTGCCACTACCACTGCCGTCTTTTTTGCTTTCCTTCTTTTCGGGCTTCAGCAGTTCCCAAGGCTCTCCCCACTCCTCCACCCTTCCCTGATCCAGCACCAAAATCTTATCATAGTCCACCACCGTGCCCAAACGGTGAGCAATCGTGATGACTGTGTTGCCACTCAGTTCCCTGATAGTCTCCTGAATCAGGCCATCCGTCTTGTAATCAATGCTCGCCGTCGCCTCGTCCATCATCAGCACCTTTGGATTCTTCAACAGCGCTCTTGCCAGACACAACAGTTGTCTCTGGCCCTGAGAGAGGTTGGAGCCGGATTCGGAGACTGGGGATGACAGGTTCAGGAACAAGTTCTTGTTAGTTCCTGATGCGGCTCCAACGGATGAGACCGAGTTGACTGTTCCGCCATTAGCGGCACCATTTGCTGGAGCATCGGCTGAGCTTTCAGAGTTTGCGAGTGCATTGCTCGGTGTCTGGGGCCTACTACCCTCCACCGGAGTCGCTGGCCCTGTTGCAGCCGTGCTCGCCGTGCCCGCGCCTCCAATTAAATGTACTCTCCGCAGCGCCGTGAAGATCTCCTCGTCTGTAAACAGATCGAACGGATCCAGGTTACTCCTAATCGTGCCGGTAAACAGCGTGGGGTCTTGCGGTACGATTGTAATGTTCTGGCGCAAGTCCTGCAGGCCGATTAAGCCAATATCGACTCCATCGATCAGGATCTTGCCCGTTTCGGCCTCTAGGCCGCGGAAAAGCGCTAATGCGAGGGAACTCTTGCCTGCGCCAGTCCTTCCCACGATACCAACTTTCTCGCCTGGTGCGATCTTGAAGCTGACATGCTTCAACACAGGGTCCAGGTCTGGGCGGTAACGTGTCGAGTAATCGTGAAATTCGACAGCCCCATGCGAAGGCCAATTACCCATCGGTTTCGTCTCTTCAATCTCCGGTGCCGCCTCTCTCTCCACATCCAGGTACTCCTTGATGCGCTCCATAGAGTTCATGTTCTGCTCGTTCATCGCATATAGACGAACAAGCCAGAGCACGTTCTCCGTGAAGGTGATGGCATAACTGAGCGACAAACCGGCAGATCCAGCATCAATCTTGCCAATGGACAAGATGACGAAGACACCGGCGAAGAAGGCAACAAGGTCACCGATCATATCGATGCGGAAGGCTAGCCAGCGGTTAGCGGCCCAGAGATAGATGAAAGGTCGAGAGTGCGTATTGATTCGCATCATGTTGTCGCGGATAAAGCGTTGTTCATCGCCATAGGCACGAATTGTCGTGATACCGCTAAGAGTCTCGCCAAACTGCTGGAATAGAGGACTTCTTTGAACAGACTCCAGTCTCTTCAAGTCTCTCGATGAAGCGAGGTAGAAACGTCCAACGAAGAAGTAAAGCGCTGTAATAAAGACGCCGGCAACCAGGAAACCAGGAGTGACGGTACTGATCAAAATAACAGTAACAATGATCGCCAAAGCGCAACTCATCACACCAATAGCGATGGGTGCGATTTCCTGGTCGACAGCCTCAAGGTCCTTGGAGAAGCGGTTCATGATCTGTCCCAAAGGAGTAACATCGAAGAACTTAAATTGAGCGCGGGTAATCGAGACCATAAGATCTTGATGAATTTTCCACGAGGCCTTGATAGACCCAAAGAACAGCCAGACGTCGCGGAAAAGTGCAATGAACATGCCAGCAGCACCAATAAGAGCGTAGATGGTAAGATAGTACTCGACATCGACATCAGGTGCGATTGTTGCAAGAATAGAGGTTTGGCGGGGATCGAAGTATGGCACAATGTGCTTGTATCCAGAGCCCGCGGCTACCTTGACAGTCGAGATTGAGTTTCCGATGAAGGAGTTGGCGGCGGCGTGATGAACCTGGGACGATGGAGCGATCTCATATTGATTGGCCCATTGTCGGATCCAGAGGTTTGCTCCCAGACCACTGACTTGCTGGACTGCGAAGACTAGAACGGCAAGAGCCCAGAACCACCATGGACCCATGGACTTCAAATAAAGAGCCATGACACTCCATTTGACTCCGCCCTCTGCCTTGGTTTCTTCCATGGCATCTTTCTTGGGTGGCTTTTCAGAAGCCTTCTTCGAGTCTTTGCCATGCTCCCCACTCGTGGTGCCGTTTTCATGGCCGTTATCCTCGCTTCCAATCAGCGTGGTGGATTCGCTCCTCCTCTCCTCCCCAACACTGGACGGAACACGAGAAGGCATCCTTGACATCACAGCCGAGCCGGGCAATGATGCTTTTTGGACATCTTCACCGAGCTTGCCAGATGCAATGATCTCGTCTGCCGTACCCTGAGCATCAATCTTTCCATTGTCCAGAACCACAACATGCTGAGCATACGGGACAGTCAGTGCAACATTGTGGGTGACGAGAATGCAAGTACGATTTCTCATGAGAGGGCCCATGACACAGTTGTCGAAGATCCACTTGGCGGTGTGCGAATCAACAGCACTCAGGCAGTCGTCCAAAAGGACGTGTCTTGCGTTGGAGTACAACGCTCTGGCAAGTGAGATGCGCTGCTTCTGACCACCGGAGAGTGTGATACCCTTTTCTCCAACCAAAGTATCATCACCATTGTCGAGGATTTCAAGATCTCGCTCGAGAGCACATGCCACAATGACATCCTTGTAACGCTTCTCGTCGAACGGGCTGGAGAACAAGATGTTATCTTTGATGTTGGCGTTCACAAGCCAAGCTTGCTGAGCACAATAGGCGACACTGTTGATGAGGCCAGTCTCAGGATCTGGACGAGCATCTTCTCGGTGACCGCCAGGTAGGAAGACCTTCCCTTCAATGCGTGTCATCTCACCGAGAAGAGCCATGAGCAGTGAAGTCTTTCCGGACCCCGTTGGTCCGGCGACAATATTGAGTCGGCCCACAGCGAATCTTATGTTCATCCCCCTGAGACGGAATGCATTCCCTTGATCATTATCAGTTTTCTCGTCTCGGCTACCCCAGGAGAATGTGCCGTTCTGGAAGCCAATGATCTCGTTTCCATCCTCATCAACGTTATCGTGCGCCAATTGCTCGTACTTTTCTGTCTCATCCTCGTTCAAGAACTCCTCGACACGGTCAATCGATACCTTGGATTCTTGGACGTGAGCAACCATGTCTCCGAGTTGGTCCAATGGTACACGAAGAATGTTGAAGAGAGAAATGGCTGTGAAAGCAACCGAGGGATATAACGGTTTCTTCTCCACAAGAGTGTAGACCAGGAACGAGAAGAATGTAATCAAAACCGGGACACCGTTCCAGACCATGACGGCGCATGCCCAGAGGATGTACTTCTTCGTCAAAGCCTTAAGCTCCGCAGATCGCTTCTCGTTGACAAGGGAACTAAAGCGCTTCTCCCAAGCAAAGAACTTGATGATTCGAATGTTCTGCAAGACCTCGTTGGTAGTGTGGATACGTTTATCAGTAGCAGCCATGATCTTCTTCTGGAGCGCGCCAAAGCCTTTGGCGAAACCAATGTTGACCGGGAGGAGAATGACTGTAACAATCATGCCTGGAATAGAACTGAGGCCCAGAATGCGGTAAAGAAGGTATACAGCCACGAAGAGTTGAGTTGGTGCGGCCGCAATCAGGAAATGAAGATAGGAACTGATCTCGCTGACTTTGAAGGAATCCACAGACATCAAGTTGATGATAGTTCCAACATTGACTTGCTCATCCGAATTGCCCTTCGAAGTTGGGTCCGGTTCCACCGTGTCATCGTTGACTTTCTTGGCCTCGTCCTTCTTCCCACGAATGCTGAAGAATTTCTTGAGTTTGCTCTTCTTGTCAGCATCTTCCTTATCTTTCTTGTCACCCAAAGTGGTTTCACCAGCAGCAGCAGCCTTCCGTCGCAGAGCTTTGGCATAGATTTCTCCGATGATGATAGCCCTCAAACGTATGCAGACCTTTCGGCCAATCCAGAGTGCTTGCTGATCTGCCAAGGACCTAATAATGTCGGTAAAAGCCAGAAGAATAACGTAAAGCCAGATGACGTTTCGTGGAGTCTCATCCGGATCCTCGATATACTCGAGAATAGCCTTGAGGAGGAGCGTAGGCGCAAATGTAAAGAGTCCCGAAACCACGGCGTACGCACATTGAGCGAAGATGCTGATCTTGAAGTATTTCAACAAGTGCAACGCGAGCATGGTCGTCTTCTTCAGTTGACGGTAGTCTGCGAGAACAGATGCGGCCTGGTCCTTTGGGATGAGATTCCAGACATCCGAAATCTCGTAGGTTTTCTTGTATCCTTGCCACACAATAGCATCGACCCATGAAAATGTAGCGATGGAGAAGACGCTGGCCAAAGGCTCTCTTGATGGCTGCATGTTTTCTTCCCATTCCAAGACCACAGCCTTGTTGCCCTTTCTAGTAGTCAAAGAAATTCCCCAAAGCAGTGATACCAAGGCAAAGTCGGTAATAACAAGTACCTGGGTTAGTCTTGACCGAGGATGGATAAGGACCGAGCGGAACAAAATGACTGTGAAAAGCCACTGTGCTGTGTAGATAAAAGCAGTATGGTTCCAGAGCGTTGGTACTCTCCATTTCGAGCTTCCGAGGAAGAATCGCATAGCCACCAGGAGAAGCACATAAAGCCAAACCATCATACCCGCAATGGCAGCCACGTTCCCATTACGGCCGTAGGCATTAAAGACGAGAGCCAGAATGCTGATCGCCACTTCACCCACCACCGCCAGCATCTCTACCATGACCAAGACATTTTGCGCGCGAGGGCGGTCGATCGCAGCAACAGAGCCCTTCGTAGCCGTCTTGACCAAAGCCAATCGCCCACCACCAATAGTTAGATCCTCATCGCTCTCATCATCACTGCCAGTATTATCGTGTCCGGGAACGCCAAAGACATTGCCGCCATCCGCGATCGGCTCGTAGCCCGCCTTCCGTTTCGATCTTGCTTTCTGGACGATAGCGTAGGTTGCGAGATGTAAGAACGACAGTCCGACGAGAATTAGAGGTAGCAGAACTTTTAAGAAACTATTGGCACAGCAGTCAGCACAAGACGTCATAGCTCGGGACCCGGGGCAGACTCACTCTCGCTGGAAGCAGGTAGTAAAGTCATCCAGCTGCCATATTGGCCCCTCACAATGGCCCAGCATGGCTTGCCCTCCGCTCGGAAACGCAGGATGGTGGGGGCGAAAGAGGATGTCTTCGGCAGAGGGGAAAGGCTGGTCGGAAGAAAGGCAGAGAAGTCTGCTCGATAGCAGTAAAAGTAGGCCGTCGGAAGAGCTTTTCGCCTCAAGCACGAGAAGTGAAGACGGATGAGAGGCCCTGGGAGAAAAGACGGACGGGAAAGGACAGACGAGAAAGGAAGCAGCTGCAGTCGGCCTGTGGTTCTGACGGGCGGGCGGCGGTACCTTCTTCTTCGAAGGTCAGCAGCTTCGCGAATTCTTCCCTCTTGTCGATGCTGTCGAGTCTGAGGTTCGGGACCAATCTCGCGGTCTGGTTTGGCAGGAGTCAGGTTCACAGTCGATGCCGTCAATGAGATGGGCGCATTAGTGTGGGCAGCGGACCTCAACTCAATTATTCAGTCGGCGTGCGCCAGTCCGCCGTTCCAGCTTCCGGTTGGACGGTTTTGGTGGGAATGGAAGCTTCTTTTCCAACGCTTATCAGCAAAAGACCGTTCTTGCATTACGCCAGTGAATGTACATGTACATGGGTACAGGGGTACAAGGCGCGACCAGGTGTGATGCTACATGTACATGTAGGAGGGAATTTGTGGCTGCAGAGCAATTAGAAAACGTCACCTAGCTGATGTGTAGCTTTTCACTAGCACGCAAACATCTATCAATAGTATCAGATCCAACAAAGATCTCAAATCCAAGTCCCCTCCTCGTGCGACGGGAAAGCTGTCAATTCGCATGATCGCATGCGCGACATGCCGTGCAGCTGGCCTCGCCGATGGAGTCACCGCCTCACCGCCCATCCACTCACAGCTAACCGATATCTCAACATCCCCCATGTCATATCACATGCGACCTCAATACATCTGCAAGGCTGCATGCGGAGAAGCTGAGATCGCTCCAGGTATCGCACCGGAGCACCTGCCTCCACCTGTCAAAGATCTAAAAAGATCTGTACGCAGTCACTGGATCTCCACTGAATCCGCGAGAACGACTGCTCTCTTGTCTTGACTCGAGCGGGAGCCTTTTCAACCAACGGCTCAGACTCTTGTCATGTCCAACGTTCTCCAGAACATCACACCTCACCTCGCACAGCGGGGAGATGCCTGTTTGTCAGTATCAATGAGCACGAACTGCCCCATGCTCTCAGCCTTGAATGATGCTCCGTACTACCGACTATTTGACTTAGGAGCTGGGAGTTAAGACGCGAGCTTTCGAAACGGTTGTACCGTTGTAAGCCATTGTTCTGTTGGTGTCGGCGCGGCTTCTACCACCTTCTGTAATCTGTACCTGGAGACCAGACCGTCCTCCGTGTTCCATGGAGTTTGTGCTTGATGGGGCTGGGAAGACCCTCGTATCTTACTTAAACTCCTTCTCCCGCTGTTCTTCCATCCCAAAAAGGGGTCGGCGACAACATACACAGAGAAGTCAATGTCATGGACCCGGACCTGACTTCCAAGATATTGACAGCACTTTACTGATCTCCATCAGATCTCGTTCAATATTATAGGTAAATTTATAATCCTTATCCCGTGTCCAGCATCCTCCAAACCCCCTTAAGGACGCCTTCCTCAAGGACAGAAGACACCGGGATATTCCCACTACATCACCAGCAAAGCACCAGCCAAGACCAACTCTCTCAGTCAACGCTCACAGCACAACAGTAAATCTCATTTCTTTTTACAAGCCCCATTGACACCACCGTCCCGAGTATTGATGCGCGCATCCATCAGAGACTCCAAATGCACCGTGAGAAATGCCCAACTGCGCTTTGCCCCGTTTTTGTTGGATCGAACAGAAAAGGAGATCAACCAGCTAGATCAAGACTTTTGTGCAGGTAATAGTACAATTGGTCCCAGATCTATATCCCAAGAAACAAGCGCAACGCTGTTCCCTCGTCTCACTCCATACACACAACTCCTACAACGTCTCCGAGAATCGAGGGATGCGGGTCGCTTGTGTGTCGGTACTCTACTATCTATCCCATGATCATTCCCTTCATTCCTGCCATGTCGCCCTCCTTGGCTGCGATTTCAAAGTATTGGTAAATGGTGCTAGATATATTTTGTCAGCACCTTAATTCTGAACACGGAAAACATAGTCATAATGGGCAACTCACGTAACAGCCAGCAGAATACTGGTTCCAGATCCAAGAGCACCCATCAAGTCACTCGCCACCGACAAAGCACCAATGCAAGCACCACCGAAAGCAGCTGCGGTCGGGATGATGCGCTTGAGCTCCTTGTACATGCTCTGCTCACGGTGACCAGCCATCACAAGTCCCTGGTCCTTCAATTGCTTGGCAACATCTCTTGGGCTAGATCCCGAAACCTCAATCCAAGTCTTGGAGAAGACAGCACAGGCGATGAGCATGTAGGCGATGTAGACAGCAGTGTGGATGGGGTCGATAAGAGCTTCGCTGAAGTTCAGAGGAGGCGACATGTAGTATGAGATACCAGAAGCAGCGTAGAGCTGAGCGGATCCCTCGCGGGGCTCCCAGACACCAAAAAGGCGGACAAGGAGGTTATCGGAGAAGCGCGAGTACAGCATTTGGCTGATCAGGAAGACGTTGGATGAAAGCGCAGATTGCAGCATAATGGGCATGTTGGAGGTGTAGAAGAGACGGACGGGGTAGGATCCGCGGGCACCACGCTGGCGGGAAGACTTGACGGGGATCTCGACACGGAAACCTTGGAGCCAGATGACAAGAGCGAAGACGATGAGGGTCGCGATCAAGTTCATGACGTTGGGGAGGTTCTGGCGGTAGAAAGCCTCCTGCAGAGCGCGCTGCTTGTTGGGCCACGTAAAGAGAAGGTGGAACAGGGCGATAACGGCGCCCTCGAATTCGGGACCACGGCCGGTGTTGATGGTCGTAGGAGAGAAAGCCTTCCACACGATAGACTCGCAGATGTTGGTAGCAATGAACAGCGAAATACCGCTGCCCAGACCGTATCCCTTTTGGAGAAGCTCATCGAGGAGAATGACAATCAGGCCAGCAACAACCAATTGTAGAATCAAGAGGCAGACAATACCGGCACCGAGATCGGAAGGCTGGCCGTAAAGACCGGTGAACACGTAAACGGTGGCTTGACCCATAGACAAAATGATGGCGAACAGCTTCTGCGCCGTCTGGTACAGCTCGCGATCGGCCTTCAAGTCGAGGTTGACATCAATCAGGTGCGTTCCAGCCAAGAGTTGGAAGACCATTCCGGACGAGATAATCGGCGTGATACCCAGCTCCATCAAAGTTCCTCGGTTACTCGCCAGCATCATTCGCAGCCAGTACAGCGGATCGGAGGTATCTGAGGACACAATACCATACAATGGCATCTGACTCATGACCAAGAAGATCATCAAGGTGAGGCCGGTCCACATGAGCTTCTGGTTGAAGGGCACCTTCGTCTCGGGTTGCTGAACCTCAGGGAGGAACGGCGTGAAGGGCTTGATGAGATCGAGAAATCGGACTGGAAGAGATCGCGCAGTTAGCCAATGCCCCCATTGTGCGCGTTGATGAGCTGGCGCAACACTGTGTGTGGATTGGAGACGGGACAGACTTACGGCCACTCATCTTGGCGGTTGGTGATGAGAAAGGTGGGAGATGAAGAAGAAAGGGCGGGTGAAGGAGCGGCGAGAAGGAGCACGCCTCTTAATGTAGTTGGCTGGCAGACTCGCGCCGTGGTGATGTGTCTTCAAAGGGGCGCTGGGTCGGTGGTTGTCAAAATTGAGCTGTGCTTTGGGCCAGTCTTGCGGAGGCCACATAGATCTTAAGCCTAAGCGGAGAAAGGGTCGGGCCGGTCGGTCGCGCTAAGCCGTGGCAGCCCAGGAACCAAAGCTTGATGACGATGCAGAATGTCGCGATGGGCTAGGATTGTCTGTTATTTTTTAGGGACGTTTTTTTTTTCATTTTGAAATAACTTATCGGCTGAAAGTACAGCAAAGCTTCACTAGAAGTGTGGCCAGTCTGAACAACCTCACCGTTGCGCTTAATCGGGATACCTCACCATTTGTAAATTGTATCTGACAGCCAAGCTGCTAAAAAGCTGAAGAAGCGTAAGCCAGATCTGCCTGCTGTTCGTGACACAAAAGATTGAGAACAATTGTTTGTATTTCAATACAGGCAATTAAAACTACAAGTCCTTTAAGAGATCAAGTTGTGCAGTTTCGATCCAGTCTTCTCCCATATAAAGCACAACTTGGTATATTCTTTTCCTAAATCACTGTGAATTTCCTAATTCATTAGATTTGAGAAAATTTCCAATTATTGCGAGCGCGATCCTTAATTATTATTATGGATATCCCGAATCACTGTGAATATTCCTGATTACAGAGAGTAAGGGGGCGTTCTGGCAGCGTGGGCGACTGCCGGGGAGCCTACATGTAGTGTAAGCGCGATCGCCAAGCCAAGACCCAAGAACCAATTGCTCCGACTCTACATGAAAATCACCGAAGACGTGATTAGAAACGATTACTGTTATCGTTAAAAGAACTCTGATAATTTATAAATAATTGCATATGTGTTATTATTACTAAACCAAGTTTCGATTTGTGCACTTGGTCTTTTCCGTTTCTCGATGCGAGAGTTTGAGCTGGCACCTTTTTTAGCAAGAACTTCGAGGAATGTGGCGGCTCTTAAGTACAAACCCCGCCTTGAATCCCAATAATCGGAGTGGTTCCCACTATTCCAGTGGTTACATCGGCACTTTGGCGGAGTGGTTAACGCGATGCCCTGCTATTCTTTCACCAGTCTAGCTGATCAGGCATTTCCTTCGGGAGCGTGTGTTCGAATCACACAGGTGTCGAATTCTTTTGCTTTTGCCGGCAAATCATGTCTGATGTCGAACAAACATCACCTCACTTTTTGCCCTCGCTATGCTATACATACCTTGTGTATACGTGTTTTCTATAACGGCTGACACACGCACATCTCGAAGGAAACGCCTGATCAGCTAGACTGGTGAAAGAATAGCAGGGCATTGCGTTAACCACTCCGCCAAAGTGCCCTCGCTTCGCCCGCTCGCTGCGCGAGCGGCCTCAGCCTACCTCGTCAACCAGGGTTCAGGGAATTATCCAACACTCCGAATAGGCCGACGAGGAGCAATATACTCATGCTGTAAACTAGTGTGTAGTAGCCAGGGTGTGGGAAACTTAAAAACTAGGAACTTAGAGATATATAGTTTAGTTCCAACTAAACTAGAGGGATTTGTAGTTCGTTAGAAATTTAAGTTTTAAATTTAAATTTTAGTTTTTTCTTTTTAGTTTCCCATATTCTAATTTTGGCCCGGGGCTCCCCAAAGTACTTTTGTATTAAAAATAAGTATAAAAGTACTTACTCTTTTTACCCCTGAGTTTCTAACTAAAAATTTAAGTTTTCAATTTAAACTTGGGACCCCCTTAGTTCGTTAGAAACTTAAGTTTTAAATTTAAGTTTTAGTTTTTCCCTTTTAGTTTCCCACACACTGGAATAGTAGCGCGGGGCCCAGTTTCCTAAGAGAGCTATAGATTTGCTTGATTAGAAACTGTTCCTTATGGATCGACCCGAGTGGCCAATTGAATAACTTGCAAACAACATATCAAATGACATTAATAGGATATTGATTACTGCTGTATTGCTTTGGACACGTCCTTGCACTCTCTTACACTTCTAATTGGATGCATCAAGCTGATTCCGCTGATTCCGCTGATATAATTGGCTTCAGAACCACGCTACTACACACTAGTTTACAGCATGAGTAGATGATTAAGTCAAGTACCGAATCGAGTGAATATAGTATATCCCAGTACTTTTGAAAGTCATCCAAATCCTAGGAAAAGAATCCTTAGATCCAGATTCCAGGTGATCGGAAGCAATTCCGATCATTAGGAGTAACTCAAATGATTGGGAATCAACCAGGAGTTCTGCAAAACCAGGAGTTCTGCAAAGATGTAAAGCTTCAGGAGATAAACTGACTCGCTAAACATACTCTATCAATGCGCACAGGTGGTATCTTAAACGCTCCATCGCTCCCCAGCAATAGCCCTTTCAGCAACAAGCAGCAAAAAATGAATTAAACCCCTTTCTCTCCCCACCCCTCGCTACCCCAGACGCCCCAAACAAAAGCTACCCGATCAGGCGCTCAGATCGTAATAAATGCACGAGCCACTGCGAAAGTTATAAACAAACGCATTCTTCGTTACCCCCCTCTTCTCAAACTCCATCGTCTTCAACATATCATGTATTTCTCCTACATACCGCCTATCCGCCATACCCACGCTCTGACTGAGCTTTCTCCAGCTCTCGGGATCGCTGAGTCGCGTTTTGCTGATGCCGTCCATGATAGCATCTGTCGTCTCAATAGCTGCAATGGGTCCGTCCAGGAAGGAATGGACGAGCGAGGCGGCTTTGGCTTGAGCTTGGGACTTGAGCTGTTGTCTGTTTGACTTCTTGCTCTTGCTTTGTGCTACTAGAACTTGAACTTGCTGCTCGTTCTGGTCGCCCGAGTGCTCTTGGCTGTGTGACGGGAAGCGTGTCATCTTTGAGGCGCGCTCGTGGAGTCCCTCACGTTGGTCACGGTCGCGAATCTCATTTCGGAGCCAGGACATGAGTTGAGATGTGTTGATGTCAGCATCAGGCACATCTTTACGTGTCATTGACTTCACTTTGAGAATTTCGTCCTGCTTGATCGTGATGATCCAACAGTGTTGGTCTTGGCGATGCTTCAAGAGCAAATCTTCGGGTGAGCGTGCGTCGGCAGCGAGCTCGGCGCTGATATTGTTCGCCCAAAGATGCTGCACGATCTCAACGCCAGTGGTGCGAAGAACCGTGGCGTCAAAACTTGCCACGAGGACATCGCACTAGAAACGTTTTGTCAAAACACTGGAAGCATAATGGAAGTGAAAAGAGGCATCTTACCCGTCTAGTACTCCAGATACCCTGCAGCTCTTCGTCCATCTTCTTCAGATAGTTCTTAGAGCCTGAAACTTTTTGGAACCGAGCCATGGAGGTAGACAGCTTCTCCCATGCAAGACTGAATCCAACAGCATGGTTCAATTCCGACTGATTGCCTATTCTAGGACGATGCTGGCGGATGAGACTATCGTAGCGTCCTCCAGCTGCGAAAACGTCTTTGCTTTTGCCATCATAGAGCACTTGGAACAAAACGCCGCCTCTGTAAAACTTCTCTTTCAAACTGCCAAGGGGATTGATGAAGACTTTGCAGTTGATGCCCATGCGCTTCAGATATCCATTGACATCGTTCAGGTGTGCAATCGTAGAGGATGCCTTTTCGAAGGTGTCTGATCCTTCGAAGATACGTTTCAGCTTCTGAAACGCCTTTGAGGGGGTATCTGTTCATTCATAGTCAGCAAAATGATTCCAAAGCACAAAGACGAAAGTAGTGCACTCTTACCCCGAAAATCGAAGCGCTGTAAATCGTCTAGAGACATAGACGACACACCGATCAGCGGCGATCGAAGCTCATTTCGAATCTTCTGCCACGTCCATTGCTGTATGTTGAGCTTGGAAAGAACTTCCGCGACTGCACCACGTACACTGCTCTCAATCTGACAGAAGTCAAATATCAAGTTAAGCAAGTCGGAGTGATTGACGTGGAAGCACATTTGGTTGGCGGACATTGACGGAAAGTTAGAGACGATCTCATCAAGAACTTTAATCACCTCCGCCTCCTTGAGTGCCAAGTCTAAAGCAGAAGTTGTCACAATGTCAAAGTCGACTTCCCCGAACATAGACGGTTGCGCGCCATCATGCCGATCTCTAAACACATTGCCAAACGCAAATGTTCGAGACACAGTTGCTGTGTGTTTCGCAACCATCCGTGCATGTGGTAAAGTAAGATCGTAGGGCAGTTGTACCAGTGTTCCACTTGGGTCCAAAAGTTGAACCGCATCCGAGCCGTATTGACTTGAACGCGGCAATATGGCAGCTCTTGGACACTCGATTGCACCATGATGTCGGAATATGGACGTAAGTTTCTGCCGGACAAGACTTTGCAGCAGAAGATCACTGGCACTCCGAGGAGTAGTCGACATGTCATATGCCAAGTCTTTTGCCTCTTGAGCAGGGTCCTTTGGCCGAGAGAAGAGTGTATTCATCATTTTCGGATAGTATGGTGAGTTTGATGAGGCTAGGCCGGCAAGCGTCTGGCGAATAGTTTCACTCTCCATGGGCACTGGCAACTTCCCACTTTGAAGCAGTTCCGTCGCACTTGGGCGTTCTTTCGGGTTATGGACGAGAAGCGACATCATAATGTCCACATGAGGTGCTTTGGAAGTAACATCGAAGTCGGATGGCAGCGAAGGCTGTTCCTGTCTTATTCTTCGAAGGACCTCGTCTCTTTCCATTCCCAATATCGCATGGTAATTCATTTCGAAATGAATGACGCCAAGGGAGTACATCTGTTATCATAAGTCAGTATCGACAATACAGTATAGATGCGGCGCAAGTATCTTCCAAATGCCGAATATAAGTGGTGGAATTTGAGGTGTTGTCCACCACAGCAGGTCATATTCTGCACTTGAGAGAGCCTGTAAATGAGACAGCTTGTAAACTAGTCTTTAGAGCTTCTCGTCGATCAGAACTTTGCGTGATGGCTATGTTTCTGTCCATTACATGCAAACTGGATACTTCAGGATGTCCGACGTGGGGAGAGGGAGGGAGAGAGAGAGAGAGATCGCGAATAAAATTTGTTACGCCCAGAGAAAATCAACAACATCCGGTATAACTGGAAGCAGCTTGAGGGGATGAAGATACCCAAAGTTCTCGGAAAAGGTACGAGAAGAAGGAAAAGCCCAAATACTTACGTCCACTTTGCTATTATAGCTACCAACCACTGAGCTTCTCACCTCGGGGGCGGTGTAGTACGGTGTCCCAACGGAAGCTGTCATTTCGCCTGCTCCAGTGTCCGACGAAGGCTTTTCCGCATTGGAGTATTGGCCGGCAGTGGCTAAACCAAAGTCACCAATTTGGACATCGAGAGATGCGGAAAGAAACACGTTCTCCGGTTTGAGATCTCGATGAACGATGTTCAGCAAATGAATATGAGCCAGACCCTCAAGCATCTGTCGAAGCAGACGCCAGATAGACTCGTTGTCCTTGTACAGATCTCTTTTGATAAGATCCCGTAGCGTGCGCTTCTCGCAATACTGCATGGAAATGTAGAGAGTCGTCTTGGTAGGCTTTGAAGGAGCTTGGGAGTCGGAACGTGTTTGCCGTAGTGCTAGATTGTTATCCTTTGAGTCACCGTTCATATCCGAGTCATCCTCATCCGAAGACTCCTCTTCTTCGTCCTCGTCTTCTTCGCCTGACGACTCCTCTTCGTCTTCATTGTCTCCCGACTCATTCTCATCGGTGTCATATCCGAACTCGAAAGGGATTCTGCTCGAACTTATGAAATCAAGACCACCAGAAGTGCCATCGAACCCTTCGTCACCATCGTCACCAGCAGAAAAGCCGTCATCACCCGGAGAGATATCACTGATAGTGTCGTCTTCGGTTTCTGATGAGTCTGGGTCTTCCAATTCAGTCCACGACGTGAAATACCTTACGACATAAGGGTGTGATAGCTGAGAAAGCAGGCGGATCTCTTTGAGAATCTCCGTCAATCTACCGGACTTCTGTGTGATTTTCTTGATGGCATAGAGCTGTCCATCCAATTTTCGACGGGCCTTAACGACTTCACCAAAGCCTCCTTTTCCAAGGCGACTCTCTTCTACGAAGTCTTCTTTGTACCGAGAATACTTCCCAGTAGCATAAGAAGAACCGCGTCGTAGTCTGGCCGGTGTCAAAGGAGTAGAGCTGAGGGAATTGAGCCTCATATTCGAAGTAGACATATCGTCCGCCATAATTGGAGCATCAGTGGCTAAGAATTCACAAGAGCTGAGCTCGAATGCTCGAGGACGCCGTTTGGGATCAGTCTTGAAGAACTTCTTCAGAAACTCGTCCAGAGAATCGGACAGACTCAGAGATTCCATCAGCATGTTCGACGAAGAGTATTTCTGCAAGGCGTCCAAGCCGAACAACATCTGCGCAAATACCACTCCAAAGTCCCACACATCACTTTTCTGGGTATGCTGAGCTGTAGCATTGCCCGCCAGTTCAGGAGGTAGCCAATAGGCCGACTTGCCCACTGCCACCGAGTTTGCGGTACGCTTTTTACTTGAAAGATCGTGCAGTCGTCGCTCAAAACCAGCATCTCCTATCTTGGCGGTAATTTCACCTGTGGACGAACGGACGAGGAGGATATTGCCAGTATGTAAGTTCTGGTGGACGATACCATTCTCATGGAGATAGCGCAACCCATCAAGCAGCTCAATTGTCCATGCACGTGCTTTTTGGACACTTAGAGTGCCGGATAAGTCGAGTAGCTCCTCCAGAGACCCCTTTTCTGCAAATTCGCAGAGGATAGAGGCATTCCACAAACCAGTCGTACCGTTCTCCGCATCCTTGGTGATCTGGTAGTCAAGAACTGCCAAGATGTTGCGGTGTTTGAGTTTCTTGAGCGAGTCCAATTCCCATTCGAGGGATTGCATAGCTTTCTTAAACTGTGCTTGATTCTGCGCCGGACTGGAAAGTTCCGCTTGCTTCAGTGCTAGAAGGGGAACTTCATCGTCACCTCGCTGGAGAACAGGCCTGACTGTGAACAGCTGAGAAACAGGGCCTCGGCGAACCTGATGTTTGCTTGTCACAGCCTGAAAGATAACAGAATCTCCGCTGACACCAGTCAGGATGATTGGCTGCTCAAAAACAATTCTCTCCTGGGGACTCGAGCCGTTGATGTCGGGAAGCTTCGCGTGGTGTCCTGAGGACTTGTCTTTCCTCCTTGCTTCTGTAGCCTTCTCCTTCTGCCTCCGAACTTCATCGGACACCATTCGACTCAGCGCATTCTCTTCTTCCGCACTGGCTTCTTGTCTCTTTCTCTCTTCTTCAGCCTTCTCCTCTTGCGCAAGTCTCGCCATCTCAGCTTCATGGTTCGCTCGTTCTTCTTCCAAGCTGGGTAGCTCCTGGTTTGAAGAGAGAGCTTGTGCAGCTTGATCCAGGACCTCCCGAATAGCTTCCACAATCTGATCTATCATAGGCTGTTCCTGGACTAAGAGCTCCTTAGGCTTTTCCTCGATCACTCTGCTGACTTTGTATCGGGTCCCTTCGCGAAGGTCATCATCGTCTCGTATGGACAATAGAGGCAGAGACTTGGGATAAGTGGCGGTGAACACGACTAGAGTCTGTTAGCGGTCAATTCCTGCTCAGCAACATCAGCCCGCATACCTTGAAGCAGGACAGATATCTCGCCATCATAAGACTTGATGCGAATGTTGAACGAGGGTTCAGCCTTCTTCCAGGCACCGGCAGCCTCGTTTCTAGTGTCCTCGAATTCGTCGGGATACATTGAGGCCAGGACAATCAATTCTTCTTCCTGAGCCTCTGCATACTGCGAAGCCGGGCCATTTCGAGCAGCCTTCAGCTCGGGAAAGCTGGATTGCGAGATCTCGGTTTGTTTCTTTTGGGCCTTTGCTTTCCAAGGGCTCGAGGGTGCCATGATGTTGTTGGCTATCGCCGGTGGCTGTTCGAGAATCCTGAAGACTTGGGAGAAGGGTCAGACGCAGCCGAAGCCGCGACACCTCAGGCGCTCTGGTGGGACATTTCGTCGGTTACTGACAACAATTCGAGAGTTTGAGAGACTGTTGACTCGAAGCTCAAGCGGCTGTCGTTTAGTTATCGATGTTGATCACCAGCCACACCACTTAGTCATCAGATAACCCCGCCTCAATTGCCCCACAGCTCCCGCCGATCATTTTCCCCCTCTGTGTGGCCCGTGCTCTTAGAAAAGAGTACATATGTTGATGTACGAAGTAACTGCATCGTCTCGAATATAACATCCAAATCGTCTCAAATCGTTCAGACGGCTACAACCAAGGAGAAGCAGCAAGACTTCAATCAACCGAAGCTTCGTATCTCGAAGAATTTCCGCTGAACCCCACAAGAAATGTGACCAGGAGTTCCGAAGAGCAACGGCTATCATCAATCTATGAGGCTGATACCACGCACTTGTCCCTTCCAGCACCTTATTGCACCACTCTCATGTGATATGGCGAAACTCAATTCATTTCCAATCCGGGTCATCCGAAAATGCTCTCAAGAAGCTTTACATATCTCCGCCGACGGTGCCAGATGGTTTCTTCTCATTCCTTCTTCAATCTCAAATTGTTTCCTAGATACCACAAAGCATGGGAACCGAAAAGCAGATCAAGTCCGTAGCTATCATCGGTGCTGGAGCATCAGGTAGGTGTGCTTCCAGTAGCAATGGGACCCAGTCAAGGTAGAAGGTTCACTGACCCGACTGTGTGTTTGGTGTCATAGGAGCCATCACAGCAGCAGCCTTCAAAGCCGAGAACTGTTTTGATCGAATCCAAGTCTTCGAGCGGCGAGCAACGCCTGGTGGGACGTGGTAGGTTTCGAAGATCTTTTCAGCCTCGTATCTCGATCGGGAGTTTGAGAAAATCGAGGTATCCATAATCCCTTGGAAGTAGCACCCTGGAAGTAGCAAGTTGCGAGACCAAAATCATTGGAGTTGAAGGAAGTTACGTACACCAAGTGGTGAAAGTGGTGGAGGTTGCGTAGAGAGTGGTAGAATTCTTGGAGTAAGTTGAGTTGTCGAAACGACGAAACTGAATCGAGTTGTTGAAGCTCATCAAGCTTGTCGATTCTTGTCGAAATTCCATTCCCTCTTGAACCGTTGAGTCTGATCGAGCTTGTTGACTCTGCTCCAGCTCGTCAATCCCATTCCATTTGTTGAATGCTCTTCAATCTATCGAAGTCATTGCGGTCTCTCAGGCTCATTCAGCTTGTGGGAAACTGTTTAACATCCTTGGAGCTCGTCCAAGTTGTTGAAGCTCATTCCACTTATCGGAAGCTCGGAATTATGCCGAGCCATCTCTGTCTATTCAAGTTATCGCTGTCTAAGGAGACCCAAAAAAGTGGCGGCTATCAGAGTGTCCAGAATTTGCTCCCTGCTGTATGACTACATGTTTCCTAACGAGCCACAGGAATTACGATGCCGATCCTCATCCCCAGCAAAAACTTCCGCAACCTGGGGGACTTCCAACGTATCTAGATCCACCCGTTGAAATCCCAGCTAGCCTTCCCCGAATCACGCCCCCTATCCAGCAAGATCGTTTCACAGAAACCCCAGTCTACAAGTCTCTGACGTAAAGTATATCCTCACATTGATGATGTTCACAGTACTCATGAAGCCCAGCACAAATGTCCCCGAAATTGCGATGTCGTTTTCCGACACTCGATTCCCCTATGGACCCTTTGTGCCTCATTATGTTCCACGTCAATACATCGAGAACTACTTTTCCATCCACAAGATCGACTCCCTGCTGGTGCTAAACACAACCGTGGAAGACGTTTCCAAGCTTCCCCGGTTGGCAGTAGGTGGACCGGAGCGTTGGAAATTAACACTCCGCAAGCACGATCCCGAGCGTCACGTAGACATCTGGTGGTCTGAGTTTTTCGATGCCGTGATACTGGGCAACGGGCATTATTCCGTCCCATACGTGCGCTCCATCCCCCCTTCATCCAACCCTCACCAAACTAATATCTCCAGGTCCCACACGTAAAAGGTCTAGCAGAATACAAAGAGAAATTCCCCAACCGAGTCATCCACTCCAAATACTACCGCACACCGAGTATTTACACAGGCAAAAAGCTTCTCGTAATCGGAAACTCAGCATCCGGCCACGACATTGCCAATGAACTCGTCTTCCATGCCGCTCATCCCCTATACAACTCTATCCGCAGCAAATCCCGCTGGGACGGTCCCAAACCTCCAGCAGGAATCGTCTGGAAACCTGTCATCAAAGAATACACTTCCAGTGGCCGAATCATCTTTGATGACGACACGTACCTCGACGATATTGACATGGTGATCTACTGTACCGGCTACAAACCTTCCTATCCATTCTGGAACACGAAAGCTAACGGCCGACCATTATGGGACTACAAAGGCAACAAACTCGTCAACAACTATCTGCACACTTTCTTCCAAGACTTCGCATCCCTTGCCATTGTTGGTTGTCCGCGTGTGCTGGCTTTCAGGAGTATGGAATATCAAGCTATTGCGCTAGCAAGGCTTTTTGCTGGCAGGAATTCGAAAGCGCTGCCAGAGCGAGAGGCGCAGAAAAAGTGGGAGGATGAAAGAATGGATGAGCGGAGGAGGCTGGGGAAGCCGTTTCATGATGTTGAGTGGGAGACGGGGGAGACGATGGAATGGTTGAAAGAGTTGTTTGAGATTGCGGGGTTGGGGACGATTAAGGGGGAGGGGAGGGTGCCGCCCGTGCTGGGGAATGAGCTTATTTGGGCTTTGGAACATGTTAGGAAGTATCCGGAGCATGGAGGTGATGAGGCTGATGCTGGGGATGAGGTAGTGAAAGAGAGAAAACGGTCGAATGAGTGGGTCGTGGTCGAGAAGCCGGAGAAGTATCTGCTGGCATTTATATAGGTACAGTGCCATGAACAAAGTCTGAATACGGCCTAGGATTAGTGGGCAATGGTGCTCCTAGTCACTTGGAATACTCTTGTTCATTTGGAACATTCGCGATTACTTGAGATATTCTCAGTCCACTTGGAATATTCTCGATTATTTGGAATACTCCCGGTCTTTGGAATATTTACAATCATTTGAATTTTGAATACTATGAGCCGGATTCAGACTTTTCTCGTCCCACTGTACTTCCGCTATAGCACAACCAAAGCGAGACTGTCAACTGATAACACAATAGTTGTCAAGCTTTTATTCCACTTTGGAGTGATGGAGAGCCTCAGTGGAAGTCAAAATTCTTTTTTAGTTCGTTCATCGACGTGCTTACGGGCTACAAAAGCGTCGACTTGATAAAGTGGCTATTTTGGCCCCCAAATCAGGCGTGCGACTCTGCTCCCGTCGAGGATATTTTCATCAGTTGACTACCCTTCCATTCTAGTCATTTGAGCAGTGCTCGGTATCCATTCTCAAGTCAGATTCGAGATTACAGTGGGTGGAAAAAAAGTCTGAATACGGCCTACAGTCTCCGCTGGATTGCGAATATCCTAAATAATCAGGAAATGGAATATTCCAAATAATTTGGGACATTTCAAATTGTTGGAAATATTTCTGATTATTTGGAACAGTGTGGGGGAAACTAAATAGCAAAAACTAAACTTTAGTTTAAAACTTTTAGTTTATCTAAACTAAGGACCTTTTAGATTCTTAGTTAAACTTTAGTTAAATTTTAGTTTTGGGGGGGTAGGAAATGGCTAATAATAGGGTGTTAAAATGGGTTTTATATAATTGGGATTTTGATAATTGGTATTTATATATTAGAAATTTTAATTTTAAAGCTTTTTACTTTGTTTTCTTATTATTTTATAAATAAAAAATAGGCCTATTTTAAGAAAAGAATTATTTGCGGCGCTTCTATTTTTAGGGGGTGGATATAAGCTTCGCTTGCATTAGGCATTTATTATTTTTGGCTGGGGGCACGTGATTAATGCCTGAAACTAAAACTACGTAGTTTAACTAGGAACTAAACTATTTTTTTTAGATTTAGTTTATCTAAATTAATTTTTTTTAGTTCCTTAGTTTTTAGATTCCCCCACACTGATTTGGAATATTTACAATTATTTGGAGACTGTAGACCGTATCCAGACTTTTTCCCTTCCACTGTACCTAGTCAATCTACCAGACATTCAAGTCAATCGTCCGAATACAGTAGAATGGCCATGTGCTGCTGAAAATGTTTCCGAGTATCGACAGCGAGGCTTCGCATCTCCACAGCCCTTATCCCGCAACCTCCATTTCCCCCGAACTATTAACAGGGACTCGGAAGAAAAGCCCGCAAACCCACGGAGCATCGAATAAGGAGCCAAAGCGGGTGCCAACTTTTTGATTGTCCAATACTTTCCACGATTTCCGGTCCCAAGACTTTTAAGCTCGAGAAACCTAAAGAGGACGGCAGCACCTCGAGGTAGGTTATTAAAGAGCCAAAGCTTAGGCTACACCTACTGACTTCCTTCCTCGATTCTATGGGAGTCTGATGCGCCGTGATTAGCGTACGGCACGCAGTAACCGAGGCAATGTGGTCCTCATTTTGTAGATTCCCGGGTGCTGTCTTGGAGGCGTCCTCCGCCAAAGCCCTGGTAAGTGCTCTAGATGTCATTTTGCCGGTTGCCCACTTGAATAAATCGTAGCTGATGTAATTGATGACTCTATACTGAGGAGATATGGGAGGAATGGATGAAGATTGAACAGGCGTCTTGGTAGAACTGGAATCTAAATAGAGCCAAGATAAAAGCCATGACAGGAACTGAACTCGTTGTATAAGAGCTGACTCTAGGTACCCTGAGCCTCCCAGAAGCAATAGCACCGACGGCAAAGACACTCGTCTAAAGCTCTTCGCGGAGATGCCAAGTCATCCTAAGTGCGCAATATGCCAGTATCACTGATGACGGGAATTTGCAGCGATTTCAAGAGTTGAAGCTGAACAACGCCGCAGACGAGGAACTCGTTCGAACATCGCACTGGGATTGTCACCATGTAGCAAGCAATTCAGATCCCGCTTGTAGTATTTCAGGCTTGAAACTCTCCTCGTGTCGACTCCCGCGTCGATGACTGGGTAGGTCCACCGTCCTGGCCCATACACCTTGGTAGATGGAGCCTGGGAAGCAAAGTCCATCGGAGCGTAAGTAAGGTAATGAATAATAATAAAGAGCTCGAAAGCGGAAGAGTTACTCGAGTATACACCAATTTCAGACTTGGCCTTTGAATCGCTGCAGGAATCAAAATCTAAGGTCGCTTGAAAGGAAGACGCGAGTCATCAGCAGAAAGAAGTATTTCTCTGGATCAATGACAGACTCATATGCAGAGGACTAGCAATCCAGCAGTAGAGGGTCGTCGGATGGAGTTTTGATGCAAGATACGAAGGGATCTTAGGCGCGCTGTAGTCTCGTAGAAAGGTGACATTCTCAAAAAGAGCACAGACGTGGGTCGCGATTGTCAGTCAAGTCACGTGATGGGCGAGGCTACGCGAGTAAACATTGGACAAGCGCGTTACCTCCGACCAAGAAACTCAACGACGACGACAACACAGCTCGACAACTGCTGTCCGACGCCCCATCAATTATCCGCATTCCACCGCTCGCTCTGCAATGCAACGAACTTGTCCAGCGCCTCCGTCAGTCCGACGCCGTTGACCCGCACACCTGCAAAACGCGAGTCCCAAGCTCCCACGCCAAATCGATGCGCCCACGACCATTGTGATCAATGACTACTCTCGTACGAGCTCGACTCCCCTTGGAATCTCTTAGCATGAATCAGCAGCCCCAGCGCAGGCAGAGCGCGCGATTACGCACAAAGCAACTAGGTACGCCGAGCAGCGAGGGCCCGCAGCTTTCGAAAGGTGTGAGCAGGAATGAATATGCCGTGTGTACTGACTGTGAAGCAGAGTACGATCAACAAGATGGCGACTTCCAGTTTACGCGCGGGTCAAAACGGAAAAAGACAGAGCCAGAGCTCGAGCCTGTACCAGAACCACCGAAAGCAGCACCGCCGAAGAGGAAACCACAAGATGCAGACAGAGCTGAGCCGCAGGATTCGTCGCAAGTGCCAAGGAAGAAGCCTCGGCGACAGATGAACTTTGATACCCCGAAGAAGGAGACTGAATCGAGTAGTGCACCGAAGAGAGCGACGCGGAGGACGACACGGTCATCGTTGGAGAAAGCTCGGAATGACGAAAATGCAGTCAATGGGTCATCGTCATACGACGTGGAGGACGATGATGACGATCGGATAGAAATGGTTGGAGTCTCTCAGGCCATTCCGAAAGAAAAGCCGCGACCACCACCGCGAGCAAAACCACGAGCGAAACCGCGAAGCCCACCTCCAGCAGCAATACCAGCACCGGTACCTGCGCCAGCACCTGCACCGGCAATAGCGGCGATACCTGCTCCTACGCCACCTCCGCCGGTAGAGAAAGTTTCGGATGTCTCAAGCCATGAGGGTACGAAGATCGCATTAGCCTTCAGCGACACTCCCATCATAAATCGCAATAAGGACATGAGGAAAAAGCAGACGCGGCGGAGTAGTGTCGGGCTACGAGGGCGACGAGCAAGTTCACTCATCGACAATGGCTACAATGCAACACCGCATAAAGAAGTGGAATCCTCGGAATTCTACAAGTTGATCGAAGAGGGGCTGCTCGAGCCACGGCGAATGAAGCAACTATTGGTCTGGTGCGGAGAGCGAGCATTAGGAGACAAGCCAGGGCATGGTCTAAAAGATGGTAATGCGGTAATGGGAGCACGAGCAATAATGCAAGGCCTGCTAAAAGACTTTTCCAACCGACCCGAAATGTCAGACTGGTTTAGTCGAGAAGAAGCTCCTGCGCCGCCCGTACCAGTCATCAAGAAACCAAATCCCATCAACGAGCAGAACGCCGAAAAGATCAAGGAACTGGAAGCCAGGATAGAGAAGTACGTATTCCCCAGATTCCGAGTTCTGTTCAATTCTCAGCGGTCATTCAGATAAGCTAACATGATTTTACAGGCTCAAAGCCGAACGTCAACAATGGATCTCCCTAACCACCGCCCCCTCATTCGACCCTTTGACCCTCCCACCACCAACCACCGACCCCTCCAACACGTCCATCGACCCCTCTCTCCTTGACCCTGAAGACGCCTCCATCCTTGCCTCCCTGCGCACCACTCACAGCAGCGCCCAAACCTCCTCTCTCCTCTCCACCCGCCTCTCCTCCTTAACGCAATCGCTCGAATTCAAAATCGACACCTTTGCCGACGGTGTGCACAAGTTAGAACAGTACCGCAACACACTCGACACAGTGGCTGGGAAAGTGCTGGCTTTGAGTGCGGTCAGGGATCAGGACAGGGAAAAGAAAGAGAAGGAGAGTGTGGGGACGAGGGATTTGCCTGTGCAGGAAGTGTTCAGGGCGCTGTCGAGGATCCTACCGCCTGCGCCTATGGGTGGTGTGAAAGATGGGGGAGTAGGGTCGGCTTCGGGCGCGGGGCCGAGCAGCACGCCTGCAAGAGGGCGGTAGCCATGGCTTTTGTCTGTGAAAATAAAGTTTTTAGGCATTGAGACTTGGCGGTCCAACCAAACGGTCTTCTTTTCTAGTAGGGAGGAAAGTTCTTTATTACGAAGGTTTCAAGAAACCATGAAAGCGCGGGTAAGAGATGATTGTGGGCTTGCAAGCGGTGCTCGATGGCGTTGTCGGCATATGTGTGTGTGGTCTTGGGTGTTCACTCCTGGATGGAGATTTGAGTTTGAGCTGTTCAAGTAGCGAGCGAGCATGCATAGTGGCTTCGGTTGGCAAACCGGCACGTCCGACGTATTGAAATATTATATCTCGGTACTCAGAGCTTCTAAGGTTCGAACATATTGGGGCTGACGAATGCTTGCTTGTCTTGTGAAATCTGTTTATCTTGTGAAATGGTCATTTGTTCCGTTATGGGCGGAAAAAGGAGAACTCCAGTTCACCCCCGGGATGTGTATATCACGAACTCGAGATACGATCCCTAGAAGATGCAAATGCAAACGCAAAAAATGCCAGCAGAGCCTGACCATTTCCCTCCAGGCCGATAGAAACGCCAGCAGCCGTACTCCACGTATATGACGACAGCTTACCCAAGCCATCTCTCTTATCCGGACTTTCTAATATTAAATCCCTCTTCAAGTCAAAAAATGGGCCATTGCTCATTCAATCACAGCATGCATCGGGCCAAATCCGCCCATGGCCCCATCTAAGGTTCATCATCATCCATATCAGACTCCGCAATATCCACCTCCTTCCTCCTCTTCTCCTCCGCCATCTCGCGAAATGTACTCCAACTCAGCAGTCCAAAAGCCCCAATAATCAGAATCCCACCCACAATAGCCGCCGCGCTCAACGGCACCCCCGTGATCAGCCAATCCACAATGGCAACGATGAAAATCGTCAGCAAAGCAGCTACACTGCTCAGCACCGGCGATGTCAAACTGATAAGCACCAGGAAACTGCCTGAGAAGGTGGCGTTCATGATTACGGAGATGAGGAGCATCCATGCCGCTTCGCCGTGCGGGAGCTCGAATTTCTCGAGCCCCGTGAGGTGGAGAATGGGTAAGGGTATCCAGAGGACGAGGAGCGTGAACATGCCGATTAGGGAGCCGAAGGTGTTGGCGAAGATCATACCGCGGCCGGGGGAGGTGCCTTCGGGTGGGCAGGCGAGCTTCTTGTAGAGCACTTCGTAGAATCCGTATAGCACGGAGCCTACGCCGATGATCACATTTCCTAGCGCGGGGTTGCTGGCTTCCTTATCTGGCCCGCCGCCCACAGAGCCTCCTGACTTTCCGCCATGCTTTGTCGGCTTGGCATCGCCGTATGCTACTACCAACACGCCGACGATCGCCACGAGCACGGCGAAGGATTTATCGAAACGGAGTTTTTCGTGTAAAAGGGGCACGCTGAAGGCGTAGGCGAAGAAGGCGGAGCAGTTGTAGATGGCAGTGAGGTCGGAGGGCGTGGTGAGGTTGACGGCTACGTACCAGGAGCCGCCAGCGACGGTCAGCGCACAGGTGACGAGTGCTGTTTTCCGCAGCATATAGGGGATGGGCGATTTTTGGGAGCGTGGAACGTCGAGTTGGCCGGTTTCGACCATTTGCGCGGTGGTGCGAATTAGGTAGACGTGGCGCCGCCAGAAAGTCTTCCAGGGCATGTTCCATTTCTGGAAACGGAGGATGAGGAGTTGGGTTGGCCATAAAAGGGACCAGGAGCCGTGAGTGAGATACCTGGTTGGGGAGTCAGCATTGTATTGTAGGTATAGTAAGTGGCA
Source organism: Cyclaneusma minus (assembly GCA_037179335.1). NCBI lineage: Eukaryota > Fungi > Ascomycota > Leotiomycetes > Marthamycetales > Marthamycetaceae > Cyclaneusma > Cyclaneusma minus. Next base: position 219,082 of record JAKZHN010000035.1, on the reverse strand, counting down.
GAAAGTGGCAGAAAGTGGCAGATACTTACAACATGCAATAGGCCTTGTCCCAGTGCAATTCATGTTGAATATACACGGCCGTTTCCGTCTGAATTGTAAAGCTCACCAAGCTCAGAGCCAGAAAGAAGGCAGCATACGAATACTTCTTTTGCGTTGCTAGCTTGGCCTGCATGTCCGGACTCCTACTCCGAAATGTCGACCTCCTCGCCAACATCGGCGGCCGTGGCCCTGAGTCTGGGGAATTGTAGCCCGTCCGCCCCCGTCCATCCAGATTCTGCTTGTGCAGCAGGGGCTGAGCAGACTTGCCATCGGTGGGCCTGTGGAAAGGCGGCCGTCGGTCCTCCATATCGTCTAAGTGGTCGAAGTCAAAGTCGTCCGGGTCGTCAGTGTCCTCGTCCCTGTTGGTAGGGGATTGCGAGTCTGCGCCAGCTCGTTCTGAGGAATGGATGGGCGAGGTCGAGGCCGATCTTCTTGGAAGGTCGATGCTCAGCGACTCAGCAGCATTTGAGGCTCGGGGGGCGCTAAGAATCTTGTGACGGTGGCTATGAGACATGCATGCGGATAGACTCGTGGTGTTGAAGGGCCGCAGTTCGAGCCTGGGGCGGCTTAGGCGGCTATCACGCGAGAGAAAAAGTGGGTATAAGGCTACCGAATTAGGTCAAAAATGCTGCAACACAAGAAGCCTTTAACAGGGGTTGAAGCAGTTCACGGAGCACGTTTATTGGTGTATTTTGAGTATTGCGGTTGCGTGCTTGACTTGTGATGCATCAGTCCATAGAGAACTCCCCGAGGTTTGTGCCAAGCCGGCCGGAAGATTGTCGGCGCACGATAGCGTGAAGCTTATCGCGAGAAACCTTTTACCGTGCGCCTCCCGTCTGACGGCGGGCTGTCCGAGAGATGGCAGGAAGAGGCGGCCATGTGACTTGGCCCGGTCGCCCGTGATCTGAAGCCTACGAGATCATGTATGGGTGTTCCCGCGAGTCTCGGCGGCGGTCGGAGCAGGAGAGCGCGGACTAAGAGGCTAAATAAAGGTAACGTCAATGTTATGAGGTATGAAGCTATTCCGACTTTGGTCTTTCTGAGTCTGACACAACACCTCGGCGATAGGACTTAAGAAGGCACATCGGATATACGTCACCTTAGCTTCCATCTCCGTTCGACAAACATTTGCCCCTCTACCCCTCCGGCAAGTAGTTTCAGAACAGAAACCCTCACTACTTCTTCTGTCTTCTCAAGTCTGAGCCCTTCCATCTTCTCTCTACTCCCTGAAGATCCACTTGGCACTTCTCTTCCGCTGTCTCCCCCATCTTGGTCATTCAACCAATTACTTCTCAACTCAAGTCATCTCCTTCTCAAGCTCCCTACTCTCAACTTCAAAAACTTCAAGATGCCTCTCATCGCCCAGAACCCCAAGCCACGTATCATCCTGGGTCTGATGACCTTCGGCCCCGATGAGGATGCTGGCGCCCGGGTTACCGACCTCGCCGAATACAACAAGTTCCTCGACCACCTCCAGAAGGAAGGCTACAATGAAGTCGATACAGCCCGCGTATATGTCGGCGGCAAGCAAGAGGCCTTCACCCGCGAGGCCAAATGGCAAGAGCGTGGTCTGCAGATCGCCACCAAGGTAATTTTTGTCAAGTCTCATTCCTAAAAACCCCGTCATGTCGATATCAAGTAAGTGCTAACATCTCCATCTCAGATGTACCCCCGCGAACCCGGCACCCACAAGCCTGAAGTTCTCCGCGGCCACGTCGAGACCTCCCTGAAAGAGCTCGGTACCGACTGCGTCGACATCTTCTACCTCCACGCCGCAGACCGCTCCGTCCCCTTTGCCGAAACCCTCGCCGAAGTCGACAAAATGCACAAAGAAGGCAAATTCGTTCAACTCGGCCTCTCCAACTTTACTGCCTTCGAAGTCGCTGAAATTGTCATGATCTGCAAGTACAACAACTGGGTGCGTCCTAGCATCTACCAAGGCATGTACAACGCCATCACGCGCTCCCTGGAGAAAGAATTGATTCCCGCCTGCCACCGTTACGGCATCGATGTCGTGGTATATAATCCCATTGCCGGCGGTCTATTCAGCGGAAAGTATTCAGCAGAAGAACTTCCGAGTTCGGGACGGTATTCGGATGCCGTGGGTACCATGGGCAAGATGTATCGCAGCAGATATTGGAAGGAGAGTACTTTCAAGGCACTTTCGATCATCGATCCTGTGGTGAAGAAGAATGGCTTGACGATGGTGGAGACGGCGCTGAGGTGGTGTTTGCATCATTCTGCACTCAATGTCCGTGGTGTGAGCAAGAATGGCAATGATGGACTGATTATCGGCGCTAGCAGTCTCAGTCAGCTGGAGGAGAACCTGAAGGCTTGTGAAAAGGGGCCATTGCCGGAAGAGTTGGTGAAGGCGTTGGATGAGGCGTGGAAGGTTACGCTGCCCGATACGCCGAATTATTGGCACTTGGACTTGAAGTACACTTATGACACGCAGAAAGCGCTCTTTGGTTGAACGGGACGTTGAGCGGGACCAACAGAACGACAGGAGAGGACATTTCTCAGTTAGTGGAGGATAAAAGAGGAGAAAAGCAGTGAGCGATGATTTTACCAACAAATCCTCTCCTAAGACTTAGGACTTGAACGCAGACATGTGGCGTACATAAGGGATTCCCGGACCTCGGCACGGGCGAAAATCATCCATTAGAAATACAACGTTGATCTTCAATACAGTCAAAGGTCTGATGATGGGTTTGTCCCGTGTCTGGAAACTATGTGATATGAGGGAGTACGTCTTGGAGACATGGTCGTTACATGCAGTTCGAAATCATCAAGGGTTAAAATGTTCCATCTCCAACTACAAGCTAGAAGATACATCTGTGTCAAGTCTTCACAATGTACCTATCTCTGATCCTGTACCACCATCCCTTACGTTTTAACTCCATTCAATGCCGTCCCAAAGCTCAAAGTCCCTTCTACATCCTGGGCATTCCCCAGAAAACCCCGCTTTTCCAGACAACAACAAGTTCCTCAATTTCTTCACAGAACTACCAAATCCCCAGAACTCATCACAATGGCATCCTACCTCATCACCGGCGCCTCCCGCGGCATCGGCCTCGAGCTAACCCGCCAACTTGCATCCCGTCCCGCCTCTGAAGTGAGCACCGTCTTCGCAACAGCACGAGGCTCTGCTCCCTCTCTGGAAGAGCTCGCTCAGAACTCGTCTGGCCGAATCGTCATCATCAGCCTCGAGGTGACTGATGAAACATCTATCAACGCAGCAGTTAAGGAAGTAGAGGAACACTTGGGTGGTAAGGGCCTCGATGTTTTGGTGAACAATGCTGGGATTGTGCAGTATTCTCCTGGGGGAGTGCATACCATGTGAGTTTTATAAGGCTTATAAGCCGGAATCTCTGAGCCTTGCTTTTCTTCCACATTTGGGTGGTATTTCAAACACTGTCGAAGGACTTAAAGATTTTGGTTCTACCGTGGGGCGACAAAAGTCTGCACCCCCTTCCTGAAGTCGACGTGTGGCAGTAGTAAGCTGTCGGACAGTCAAACTGTTATTCTTTCTTTTCGGTTAGCTGGGATTTTCTTCATTCTTTGGAATATTCATAATCTTTGAGGCTTTTATTGATCTCTGGGGATATTCTTGATCTCTGGGGATATTCTCAATATTTGGGATATCCCTAAGCAGTGAAGGGGCCAGGGGGTTTCAGACTTTTGTCTCGCCGTGATAACTGTATGCAGTAATTCACGTAATCCACTAACCACAAACCAAGGGACACCGAAAACCTCGAATCGAGCTTCGCCGTCAACGTCCTCGGCGTACATCGGGTAACCCGCGCTTTCCTCCCCCTCCTCTCTCTCGGCAACCTGAAGAAAATCGCAAACATGTGAGTAACAAGTTCAGCAGCCCTTTAATTCCTAGTTTCCTTGCGAGGATTCCAGTGCATTTTCTAACATGAAATCATGATGTAAGATCGAGCACGGTAGGCTCTATTGAATGGGCAAGAATCGTGCAGTTTGTGCCATGTCCAGCCTACAAGATCACCAAAGCGGCGCAGAATATGCTTACGGTGCAGTATGCGATGGAGCTGGAGGATAGGGGGTTTGTGGTTTTTGCGCTTAGTCCTGGTGTATGTTTCTCTTTTTCCCTACAGTTGCCTGCCCCCCTTTCTTCCCATTAAAGTGGAGACCCAAATCTCGCATAACTTATGGCAATGGGGTCGGGAAGCATGGTAATGGAATTTGAGCTGATGTGTGCTGGGGAGTGTACAGTGGCTTAATACCGAGATGGGCGCTTCAGTGGAAGAGTTGGGTGTTTCGCCGGCAGATCTGCCAGTCGAGCAGGGGGTGAGGGCGTGCTTGGAGAAGATTGTGGGGGCGGGAAAGGAACAGAATGGACAGTTTTTGGATATTCAGATTGAGGAGGGGGACAAGCCGAAGAAGACCTTTTTTCTGTATGATGGCGTTAATCCTCCGTGGTAAGTGGTGTGGACTTGTGATTTTCTTGATATGGGAGTATAGCTTAGGGAACTGGAAGCTGATAAGGAAATATATATCAATGTGTCCGTAGGTTTGAGCTCTATCTGTTGGCGCTGTTCGCAAGACTTGAATCTTTCGTTTTTGAAGTATCACAGCTTCGGATCCCTCCTTGGTGTGCAACAAAGTTTTTGGGGTTGTTGATTTAACTTGAAGCCGGGCAGGGGCAGCTCCCTGCGGAATGTGAAGAGGCGCACTTTCACCTCTAACGGTATCAAAAACAGAGACAAAAACATAAATAAAAGCAATGCACAAAACAAAACAGAGAGGATTGCTATATAATCCACCGCGACGGTGGACCAGGAAGATAGTCTTTATTTCTTCCTTTGACACGAGGTTCCAACCCCCAGCTCTCTCCGACGGCAAGCCAGAACGTACAGTGGGAGGGAAAAAAGTCTGAATACGGTCTACAGTCTCCGAATAATTGTAATTATCCCAAATAACCAGGAGTATTCCCAATAACTTGGAATATTTCAAAGCACCTGGAATATTCCAAAGCATCTGGAATATTCCTGGTTATTTGGGATATTTGCAATCCAGCGGAGACTGTATGCCGTATTCAGACTTTTTTCCACCCACACTGTCAAAGCACTGAAACGAGTAAGCTCCCACTACACCAAAGTGCGGGTTCGAACGATATCTCACTTTCGATTTTGATACATAATGTACACTCGAGCACCGCTCAGGCGCAGTCTCAAGGCTCCAAGCAGCAGAAGCGCAAACCCACTCCCGCGGTCAATATTCCAGGTAAACAAAGCCCCTAATCAACTCTCATCGTCCTCCCCCAAACCTCATCCGCATCCCGCATCCCCTTCGTCTCCGGAACATATGCCGCCACAAAGACACCATAAAGCACAGCCATGCCTGCAAAAATGAAATACACGTATCCGTTCCCACCCAGCCAAGAATTCAGCATTGGGAAAAACTGCGCAACGATAAATGCGGCAATCCAGTTCGCCGCCAACGCCACACTCTGCGTTGCGCCTACAGCCTCTTGTCCCACCAGCTCGCTGCTCAGAATGTACGGTACGGGGCCTAGCCCGACGCCGAAGGCTGCTACGAAGAGCACGACGAATATGGCGCTGAGAATCTTTTGGGAAAAGAGGATGGAGAAGGCGAGGAGGAGGGAAGAAGTGCCCATGCCGGTTATGCTGAGCAGGAGACAGCGTTTGCGGCCGATGCGGTCGGCGAGGGGCGAGCAGAGGACGGTGACGACGAGGTTGACGAGGGATACGAGGATGGTGAGGAGGGCGGAGGTGGTGGGGAGGATGGTGCTGAGGAGAGAGACGGAATACATGATGATGCTGTTGATGCCAGTAAATTGCTGGGCTGTCATTACGCCGACGACCGCGATGATTGCGGGGCGGTACAGAGGATCTTTGAAGGCCTGGTAGATGGAGACCTGTGCGACGGATTTCTTGCTGGAGTTGCTACGGATGGACGACGGTCGTACTCCGGCGTCGGGAGAAGAGAGGAGACCCTCCTCTTCTTCTGAGGGGTCGATGGGAACGTCCCAGGCGGCGATTTCATCCTTGATAGAGACATCTTTGCCGCGGATCCGTTGGAGGTTCTTCGCTGCTTGTTGAGGGTTCTTGTGGTTTGCGAGCCAGGCGGGCGATTCAGGGATGATAAACAATCCCAGTCCCTGAAGTGTACCAAGACCAGCCCCAACACCTAGGATGATCCTCCACATACTGCCTCTACTCAGAAAATACCCAAGAACTTGAGTGAACAAGATACCGATATTGATCGTGATCTGAGTCAGTGCTCCGAAGAGCCCCTTTTCGTTCGGCGGCGCAATTTCTGCTATGTAGAGAGGGACAATAACGGTGGAGGCGCCGGCACCAATACCGCTGAAGATCCGGCCGATGGCCATTACGGGAATATTGGTACTGAGAGCTTCCATGACCGAGCCGATGATGTAGACTACGCTAGTCAAACGCATGGCAAGGAGACGGCCGTAGCGAGTTGAGATGGGGCCCCCTGAAAGAGCACCAAGCAGGCCGCCCAGGGTGAAGATGGAAGATACGAGGCCGAATTGCGAGTCATCCATGCTGATGCATTGAGTGAGACCGGTGGTTTGTACATCATGGCTTTTGAACTTGGAAAGCATAGATTGAGAAAGACTGATTGATTTCTTCTTGCATGTGAGGACATCTTGGGGAGCGTTGAATTCGGACTACATGTAGTTGATGTCAGCATTTGATTCGAGTAGTGAAGCAGAATTGGATTGGTAGGTTGCAAGCCCTTGGCTGTTCAGTGAAGCGTATACTGACCAAGTGGTAGCCAAACTGAAGGACTCCGAGGGTGGATATCAGGATGGCTATGCAGAGGTAGGGTGTGACATCTCGAAGGCACTGTCGGATACCGGACGAGCCCATGTTTATGGCGTGAGGACAGTCTTACAAGCTGTTTGAGGAATTGGAGAACTAAAAGATCATCTTAGGCACTAGGATGTATAACGAGTGTAAGTTTCTCTCGATTTCTACACAAGCTCCTGTCTGTTTCCCCTCGTCGTTGCCAACTTGCAGTGTTGTTGACGACGCATTGAACGCATTGAACGTCTGTCGTCATCTTGATGCCTGAACACATAGGCTCTCACAAGGTGAAACATTGCGCACGTGTCAAGATCTCAAAAATGTCTTGGCGTGGGGGCCAGCGTTGAGTAAGCATCCCTATATGCAGATTTTATTACAATCGAATTTCTTATTCGTTGCCATCGCTTTATCACCGCCGGATAGCAAAACCAAAAGCCGGCATAATCTTCTTGGATGCTCAGCTGGACCGGACCACCAAGGCGGATGATTACCTTTCCCCGAGACTCAGTGCAACTTACTCTGCATCGAGTGACCCTTTAGTCGTATACCGCAGCCAATATCCGCCAATATCAGGCCATTTGACACGTCCCGTCCCGCTGCAGACTGATAGCCCGCGGCTGTTGAGCACTTGGAAATGTCAGATTGAGGGTGTCGATCACGAGATCCGGTCCTCCCGGCTGCAACCCCCCCAAAGCGATCTCTCTGCAAACGCCAACAAGCCGGCACGCCTTCTCCACGCATCTGCGCCCCACATCTCCATTCAACCAGCTCAGCCGCCCTGCCGTTCCCTGCATACACCGAAGTAACGGCTTTGGGGTGACGCTGCAAGTGCCACTGAGTTATGAGTTTTACCAACCCGCCCTCTTCGACGACTAGCGGTCCGGCCTCCGCCTCCGCGAGAGTTACCTTAAAGAGAAGCGTCCAGCAGGCCTTTGAAGGTACTCGAACTTGCTCTTCTTCACATTCCTCAAGACTTTGAGCCTGCGTATTTTCAACCTCTTGCAAACCGAGCTTCCCGAGTCTGTGTAGGGCTACTCCTTCGGTCCCGTGGTTTTCTCGGGAACTTTTCATCCCGTCGATTTTTGGCGAGCTTGGCTTTTGTCCAGCATGTTTCCGTTCAGGCGTTCAGTTGCTGATAGCTTTCAATCTCCTCGGTCTTGTTCCGTCTTCCTGCTTCCCGTATCTGCCAGGCTTACTAACAAAATACAGATCCAGCGGATAGCCGAGTCGGACCTATAGGCTACCAAAGCAAGGTCTGCGTGATTGACCGGTATAAAGTCATTGGCTTCATCAGCAGTGGTACTTATGGCCGAGTCTACAAAGCTGTCGGTCGCCATGGCCAGCCGGGCGAATTTGCCATTAAGAAATTCAAGCCAGACAAGGAAGGCGAGCAGATCCAGTACACTGGAATTTCACAGTCTGCGGTACGTGAGATGGCTTTGTGTTCAGAGCTGAGCCATTTCAATGTCATCAGACTCGTTGAGATTATTCTTGAAGACAAATGCATCTTCATGGTGTTTGAGTACGCAGAGCATGACCTGCTACAGATCATTCATCACCATACACAGCCTACGAGACATCCTATTCCACCAGCCACTGTGAAGAGTATCATGTTTCAGCTACTGAACGGTTGTCAATACCTTCACGCCAACTGGGTACTCCACCGGGACCTGAAACCCGCCAATATTATGGTCACATCATCCGGAGAAGTCAAGATTGGGGATCTGGGACTTGCCCGACTTTTCTACAAACCCTTACACTCCCTTTTCAGTGGAGACAAGGTCGTGGTCACTATTTGGTACAGAGCTCCCGAACTACTACTTGGTAGCAGACACTATACCCCAGCGATCGACATGTGGGCAGTAGGCTGCATCTTCGCCGAGCTACTATCCCTCCGACCCATCTTCAAAGGAGAAGAAGCCAAGATGGACTCCAAGAAAACCGTGCCTTTCCAGCGAAATCAAATGCAAAAGATTGTCGACATCATGGGCATGCCGACCAAAGAGAAATGGCCCAATCTCGTGTCGATGCCAGAATACAATCAACTACCCTCGCTGAACGTACCCGCACATGTTCGGGCTGGATCTTCGTTGGAGAAATGGTACAACTCAACAATCAACTCTCTTGCGCCAACCTCAGCACCTCAGAATTCCAACGCCTCACTAGGACCCGAAGGCTATAAGCTGCTCTCCGGACTCTTGGACTACGATCCCGAAAAACGGCTCACGGCGCAACAAGCACTACAACATCCTTTCTTTGCAAGCGGGGACAAGGTGTCGAATAATTGCTTTGAAGGCATAAAAGCAGAGTACCCGCATCGCCGGGTCAGCCAAGATGACAATGATATCCGAACGTCGAGTTTGCCGGGTACGAAGAGAAGTGGATTGCCAGACGACAGCTTGGCAAGGCCTGCGAAAAGAGTGAGGGAGAATTGAAATATCGGTTCTTGGAAGCAGTGGATTGCACAGCAGGCGACATATATACCAAGCAAGGTCGGTTAGTAGCTTGTCATCCGATGTACAGCTTCCGAGGACCTCGATCGACAGGTCAAGTTTTTAGGTCTGCATCAAATCAGTTTGTGCCAGCCAGGTACAGAGGACATGCACTCGTGAGTGTAATACAGAAAAGTTGAGTCACATTCCACAACTGAGATGCTGGAATTTAGAGGTTTTTTCAAAACGCCATCGCGGCTACCAGCTCCAGATGGATGCCAAGACGTGGCTTCCTTGGTCGCATCTCCGCCTGGACCAACAACGTCACCGGTCTCGACTGGTGTCAACAAATAAAGTATGGGGGAGGCGCACATTGCAGTACGATGATCACACCCTCCGCGATTTGAAACTTTCGGAAACAACTTCGAAAACATTGCGATACCCTGAAAACACTGCGATACAATCAGCTGGCATTCACCCGTAGTGACCACAACCCTACAAGAATACAACTCAACACCCCTACGATTCGAATTACTCTAACTCCAAGTTGTGCAACTCCACCCCTTCACACAACACCTCCTCTCCTCCTCATACCGGAACCAGTAACCAGGAATCCGCATCTCGAGATCCGTCGCAGCAGTCCTCAATTCATCCAAGACACCACCACATATCACCACCTACTCCGGCCATCACCATCAGTCATCGAGTCCCTACGGCGGCTCTGTAACTATCAATCAACGGTCATCAGACTACCATCTCGCATCCCGTCGCCCAAAATGCCTTTCTTCTACAGCAAGTCAGTCGGCAGCAACAACGCAGGCGGCACTGTCACAGCCGACCGCCACGGCGTCCACAAGCCAGCCTGGCGCTTCCGTCTCTTCGGCATCAACTTGTGCGGACTGAAGGGCCGGATTAGAGCTATGCGTGGCTGAGTCTGTTGGAGTGGCAGTTAAATTGCGCGTAGGTGGGCTCCCCAAGCCTCGAACAGTGGCGTGAGTGGCAAATCATGCAAGCCCTGGAAGCCTGGCCAGTTTGGAGTGTTTGCGGTCGGGGAGGAATAGCCGTGAATTTCATGCTTTTGAGCCTGGTGTGTTACAGTAGCGAAGCAAGAGGGTGGCCAAATGGATCTTCCTTTGCGGATGCCTCCTTGGACAGGGAGCTGGTGCGTGAGGATCCGCCTGAGCTTCATTCTCATCGAGATTCCGATGAGGTGGGTGAATGGTCAACAGCAAGTGAATGGCTCTGGGCGGGGGTTATTATGAACCTGCATGGTCCACGGATTCCTCGGCTTGTCCTATTAGTACCTTGCCTGAGGATTATGATCGTGGCCCTCATTTTCACGGACGTGGTGGCCCTTGGACGGCCTCAGAACCGCTGACTTGTCGCTTTCTCATAGGCAGTATGCATGGGCATTGGTCTCCAGATATACAAGCACCCTTCCTGAAATTAGAAACTCTAAGAGAAATACCCATTTGAGCAATCAAAACAAGTCCACAACACATCATGTCACAGTTTTATCCGAGTCAAGCACACAGTGATGGATGCCGTTGAATCGAAGTGTCATTACAATTCTCAACATCGGTACATCAGAAAATGAAGATCGCCTCGCTCCCTCCATGTCCTGATCGCACGCTTTGCACAATCCCATGCCCTCTGCTCCCTCTAGCATGCGCAGTGAAAAGAGAAACAATCCGCTTATCCCCTCCTCAACCAAACCGCAACCATGCAAATCAAATCCGTTTACAAGAAAACAGACCCACGCATGCTCCTTCTCATAAAAGTAAAGAAGCCTGGCCGTGCAACCTCTCTCCAAACACCCCCCGTAAAATTCAAATCGAATTCATTCCTGCCTAGTGCAAGCAGGAATAGGCAGAATATAAGCACGCACGCTCGCTGGCATTCGCATCGCAGAAGTACTTCGGAATTTGTGTTTTGGTTGCGGGAAACGGTATGGACTGAGACGAATTTGGGAATGCAGGGAACGCCATGCGCGCGAGTTTTTGGTGAAAGAAGTGCTGGTTTTGTGGGTATCTAATCCCGCTGATTTGAAGAGAAGCCGAATGGTATGCTGGGTTTCTGGAAGAACGATATCGAGAACGCAAACGCAAAGTAAGGAGATCGTGGGGAGGACGCCTGAGGGCGCGGGCTGGGGGTCGGTGAGGCGTATGGGTGTGGTGTGGTGGATTGGAAGGGGTGTTTGGTGTGGTGGATTGGAAGGGGTGTTTGGTGAGGGGGACGACAGGCAGGATTATGGGGAGGCATTCGTAAGGTTATGGCCATAAGAAGGTGCGGAAGTTCGTATGGTGTTGCGTTGGATTGGGTTGCTGGATCAAGGTTTCTTGACCGGGGCGGGCGAAGACTTGACGTTGTTTGAGAGCCATGCCTGTTTTTGGATTTAGTAGTTGATCACTAGGGTGATAAATGGCGGTTCTGTGTGGATGGATGAAGAAGGATAGGAATTGACGGGAATGAGATGGAAGGAGAACATACCAAGCCTTCTAATAGTCCTTCGCCGCTCGTTGCGCAGCTGGGCACCACGTACCAGATCTTGTCCTTCAGAGTGGTGAGCTTCAATTTGTCGGTGACTTCCTGTGGTTTCATAGCTGTCAAGAAACATCATATTAGCCTTTCAGTCCAGTTTCCCAATCACGGCAGTTCAAACAAGACCATCCTCTCACAAAGATGCTCTGTTCCTAATCCCGGGACCTTACAGCCTCCAAACAGTAGACGGCACTCACCATTCTGGATATCCTGCTTGTTGGCAAACACCAGCAACAAACTCTCCTTCATCTCGCGATCATTGATAATCCTGTGCAACTCCTGCCTGGCCTCATCAATGCGCGCGCGATCGCTGCTGTCGATGACGAAGATCAGACCCTGGGTGCCAGAGAAGTAATGTCTCCACAGCGGGCGGATCTTGTCTTGACCACCAACATCCCAGACATTGAACTTGACGTTCTTGTAGGTTACGGTCTCGACGTTGAAGCCGACGGTCGGGATGGTGGTGACGTCTTGGTTGAGCTTGAGCTTGTACAGGATGGTGGTCTTGCCGGCAGCGTCGAGACCTAGCATGAGCAGGCGCATCTCTTTGCTGCCGAAGATCTTGCCCATCATCTTGGTGAGTGAGGCGCCCATCTTGAAGGTGGGTATGGGGAGGAGCGGGCGGTGGAGAGTGAAGAATTGGACGGATGTGAGGATGCGCAAAGGGGCGCCGGATGGAGAGATTCGTGCGGGTCGGTGGAGGAAGAGCGCACGACCAGTTGGTAACAACTGATTTTGACGCGTCCGAGGAATTGACAGAGGAGGTCGGACGGAAGTCTCTTGTGTTTTGTTTCGGGTGATGGGTTGCGAAGTGCGGCTTCGTGGAGGAGCTTAAGCGTCAGGGTTGGTGTGCTCGAGGGTACTGGCGTTCAACGGCACTTTCGACAGATCTACTCAATGCCGGGGAAGAAGCTGGGCAGCGGGGAAGTGTTCTGCTGTTGGTGAAACAACGGCAGTTCCAGTCGACAAGGCTCGGCGGTGGTGACGGTGGTGTTGGCAGGTGATGAGAGTCCTCCTTCCCTTCGCCAGAGCTATTCTAAGGTGTCGCGGAAATTAGTCTCGTCGATTTTGGCCACGAGCCCATCGTTAGGCCAAACGCCGCTCAGGGGATGTTTACAGGGGCATTTCGGATGCTGCCGGCGGAAAGGCCAGACGGAGATCCGCCCTCGCGACGGGCAAGCTCTGGTCTGACGTATCGCGACATAACTAAATCCTGCCAACTTCACAAATGTGCAAAACTACGATGCGAAGCAAAAGGACGCGAGAGATTGATGTGAATTCAATTGACTTCCCTTGCTATGGATCAAAGACAACAGAGAGGTATCATCGCAGAATCGAGCCAGCCATGTTACTCGAGTACGCCATCGCACTCCCGCATTGAAGCCAAATCAAAGTCAAATCCGAGTAAAAAGCAAACCCCCCCTCCACACCTCATCAAAGCATGTTGCAAGTCTCGCGACCTCCATCACACTCAGTAAGTGGTCTTTCTCTGCCAGAACCTTCTCCTGGTCCTGGTCGTGCCATTCGCAAACTTCTCCGTACGTCTCGAGTGTCTCCTCTTGCTCAAGCAGGTAAACAAGACCCAGAAGGTGCCAATGAACAGCAGGATCATGGCAGCCAGGCAAGTCCACATTCCCGTGCTGTACGACGCGTGTCCTCCAGTACCACTCTTGTTCACATCGTTCTTGATGATTGCGAAGAGCGCGAAGTCGATGGCCATTACCACGACGGTAATCATCCAGGCGATGAATGCGACGGCCGAGGCTAGGACTGCGCCGAAGATGCCTGCGCCGAGTGCGAAGAGAAAGGCGATGAAGGCCAGGCCGCATGCGATCGGGTGCAGGATCATCGCGTTGGTCAGGTCGTTGGCGGATGAAGTTGCTGCCGACGAGAAGCTGGCTCGGGTGAGTTGCTTCATGACGTCCACGGGCTTGTAGCCGATGTGGCTGCCAGAGCAGTAGTCGCTGCCAGCACTGGAAGCAGTTGTCAGTAAGAGCTCGCACTTGGGAGAGTGAGAAGGTGCGCGTACGAATTGTAGTCGAGCTGGCAGTAGCCAAAGGAACCGAAGGAGACGACGGACTGGTGGCCATCGTTGAAGACATCGAGCTTCACCTTCAGGATGCCAATGTCGTTGACAACAGGCGCGGAGATACAGGTGATGAGGAGCAGGATGGTGGCGGCGAAGATGAGAAAGGTGCCAATGTGGTGGAAGAGGCCTGTTTTCGCCATCTTGACTGAACTTGTGAAGCTTAAGAGAGGAAATACACAAGCTTGATGCTTGCGACTACTTTAGTGGTGAGAGTGTCTTGTGAGAAAAGGCTTGGGGAGGTCACAACAAGCAAGGAGCACAGAAGCAGCGACCTTATGAAATACCGCGTTTCGAGAGCTGCCTTGGTATTCTAGCCATGCGACCACCTACACACGTGTTCGCTGCAGCTTTGCCGCAAGTTTCGGCGCACACGACAACTGGAAGAATGCAGCGGTCCAAATCAAGGAAATCACCCCCGTTACCCCAGATTCTTCCCGAAGCCAGGCTTTGTTGTCGACTCGTCGAGGCCTGCCGTGCCACGACAATTCCTTTGCGCTCGTATTGTGATTGGCCAGACCTGTCGCGACCATGGAGAAGCAGGTTTGTCGTGACACAACAGTCACAGACCCCCCTTCATTTCTGTGACGTCGTCAGTAGGAATTTGGCATGGGGGCGCCCGATATTGGATGAAAGCCAGGATGGCCAAGATGAAGTTGCGGGAGATAGATTCAGGGGTGCAGTGCCATGGCTTTCTCGGATCAAGGTTTGGCCCACTTACTTCAGATCCTGTGATAGCTTCAAATGCTGTCAGTCGTCTTCAATCGGCATCCTTTTCCATTGACACAGTTATACATCCTCATTAATATACTGCAGACTTCAGAACAGGCTTGTCCATCCAGCATTCAACGGCTAGTCCCAACTCCTATTTCCGTTGCAAACTCCCCAGTTTAACTCCAATCAGATATCCGACTGAGCTTCGATACGGTCTTCGATCCTCCCTAGCTGGCCCGCAAACCACCTGGTAATCGCAGTCTTTTTCAGGAAGTGAGCATGGCGTCTGACAAGTACTGTTGTCCTCGTCAGACTTTCAGTCCCGAGACAGATACATACACTGGCAGCATGGACACCATACCAGTAGACCAAACAACTGCATTATGGTACCCGACGGAGCTTACAGCTCACGCACGGTCAATGGAATCGATCTAAACTAGTCGGTTAACTTTCACTTCAGGAATTGGGAGGATAGGAAGACTTGCCCTTTTCAAGAAAAATCTGCTCTTAACTGTCAAATTATTATCCTCTCCGAGTACCCTTTCTTCCACCTCCAAAAGCTTCTGGAAGAAATCTTTTGCTTCCGAGTATCGCCGTTGCTGATACAAGGTTTTTGCCAACCAATGCTTACTCTCAAAAGTTCTTAGATGATGAACTCCGAGCACCCTCTCTCGGTCTGTCGCAAGTCGTCGCAGAAGCTTTTCCGCTTCTTCGTGTTTATCCTGCATATACAGTGTTTTCCCCAGCCAGTGCTTGGTATCGAGGGTCTGCAGGTCGTCAACTCCCAGTGCTCTTTCTGCGTCTTCGATGAGCTGCCGCAAAAGCTTCTCTGCTTCTCGATATTTCTTCTGCTCGAAAAGCGCTCTTGCCAGCCAGTGCTTGCTCTCAATGGTCTCCTTATACTCAGCTCCGAATACCCTCTCTCGGTCTCTCACAAGCCGTCGAAGGTGAGATTCTGCCTCCTCGTGCTTATCCTGCATATATAGCGTCTTCGCCAGCCAATGCTTGGTAGCAAGAGTCGCGGTTTCGTCAAATCCTTCTCCCACCGCCCTTTCTGTGTCTTTGAGAAGCAGCCGCAAAAGGCTTTCTGCTTTTCGATATTTCTTCTGCTGATAGAGTGCTTTCCCCAGCCAGTACTTGCTCCAGTTGGTCCTCCAATGGTCGGTTCCCAGCACCCGCTCTCGGTGTTTCACAAGCTGCCGTGAAAGCTTCTCTGCCTGCAGATATTTTTCTTGCCTCTGGAGCACTTCGATCACCCAGAACATTCTGTAGTGCGTTTCCTTCTCGTCAATCTCCAGAAGCCTCTCTGCGTCTGTTGCAAGCTGCCGCAAGAACTCTCCTGCTTCCTGATCTTTCTGCTGGTCGCAAAGCAATTTTGCTAGCGAGTATTTGGTACGAAGTGTATCAATATCATCCCTTCCCAGAACCCTTTCTTGGTCTTTCAAAAGGAGCTGCCACACTCCTTCCGCTTCTTGAGATCTCTTCTCCAGACCATAACTTAATCCAATGTTGTACATGCCATGGAGCGCTTCCCTGCAACCTTTGCCAAATGCTTTCTCTTGGTCTGGTATAAGCCTTTCCCAGACATTTCTCGCTTCTTTCCCTCGATTTTGCTTCACATAAGTTAATGCCAGGCCCCTCTTGCAATCAATCACCCCCTTGGAATCCATGCCTAGTCTCTTCTCCTCATTTGGTATAACTTTTAGTAAGATCTCTCTCGCGTCTTTCCATCTTTCCTGGTGTAACAGTTCCTTTACTTGTTTACGCTGTGCTTCAGGTGTGGCTGATGCTCTCTCCTAAATACGCAACATCAGATTCAAATACTTGTAGCAAGTCTCTGTTATCAACTCACCGTATCTACCTGCGTAGCTGGCAAAGGGGGAATTGTTGTATCATGAGATGTGGTCCAAGCAGCGAACTCCTCAGAGAGTGAATCCACTGATTCCACTGAGGATTTTGCAACGTTCGCTAGTGGAGTTGGAAGATAAATTCTCGCGCACGACTGGGGAGGCGCCACTTTCTTCATCCACTTGTGTTGCAAAGCTTGCGCTGCAGTCAAGCGTTGAGTTGGAGCCGATGCCATTGTCGACAATATGAAGCTTTGTGCTGCATCACTGGCGTTGCGGTCTCGGAGAGGACCCAGAGGGAATGTCTCGGGTTTTTGAACATATCCAGTCAGAAGTGCCTGGTTCGGGAAAGTAGGTACCTTGGTCATCATCCGGTAAGCAAGCTCTCCGAGAGACCACATATCCAGTGCGTAGAGGCTGCCCTTCTGACCGAATCCATAGACTTCAGGGGCAAGAAATCCCGATGTGCCTCTCATACTCGCGGTAGCATCCAATCCCTCCCGAAGCCGTTTGCTTATACCAAAGTCCCCTATTTTGACCCACCAAGTATCAGGCGGCTTGGATTTGATAAGAATGTTCTGGGGCGTTCGTATCAGCAAGCCCGCATACTACAGGAAAGATATAAAGACATACCCCGGGCTTCAAATCCCTGTGGGCAAATTGGTTTTGATGCATGAAAGAAAGGCCTTCGAGAATCTGGAAGGTAATTTGTTCCGCCTCATGTTCTGGAAGTGGTCCGGAAGCAGACGACAAATGATGCTGTAAGTCTCCAAGTTCGAGGTACTCCATGGCAATGAACAGAGTATCATCTCGCTCATACCATCCAAATGATGTCACGAAGCATCTCTGGTACTAGATCTCTATTAGCCAAAGCCATGGGGGGCAACAGGCTAGGACACCTACCCTCTGGTGTGAAAACTTTGCAATCGCCTCCAGCTCCCGGTTGTAATCGACAGCCCCATGGGACTGATGGTCGGTCAACTTTGAGACTTCCTTGACTGCGCGAAACTGGCCACTTCGCGGTCCTTCAACACAACCCTCCAGCCAAACCATTCCATAGCCACCACGCCCGATCGGTCTCGACGACCATCTTTGCCAATATTCTCGTTTCCGGACTGGGCGGTTGCGGGAATCTGGTATTGGCTCAAAGACCTTGTGGATGTAGAAGCCATTTATGAATTCGGTATCGAGCCTTGAATCCCTCACGAGATCCGGCACTTGGCTCATTGTGATCTCGGCCTGGAAGAAGTCTGTGTGATCAGACGCGAATTACGGAGCAGGAATACAGTAGCACACCGCGCTTTAGAGAAGGCGAGAACCTGTATATATATGAATAGGCGCCAGAAAAAAGTGCATTAGCTGTAGCCGACAAGTTCATCGGCGACAACGGACCAAGCTCTTTGAGTCGTCATTAATTGAAGGTGGCGGAGCCGGACATCGTGAGATTGCAGGCAGCCGCAGTCTTTGCAGGGCGTGACATACATTCAGCCCCCAAGCGGGGGTATATATGCATGACAGGTGGCAGTGCTTACTGCTTAGCGATTCTGCTGAACATGGACGTCTTCTATCTATGCCAATGGAATATAAAGCTGGATTTAAAGACTGTTTGTTTGTCGAAAATGAAATATTTCTCAACACTGTTTCCAATTCATTCTATTTGTCGTGCTTGTTACCCTTGCGCTCTCAATCCTCCATAATGTCGGTCGAGTTGGGCCTTGCTATTATTGCAACAATTGACATGTGTTTCAAGTACGTCCATATGAAAATCCTTCTACGTGACACTGCTAATACAGAAGGGCTAGATATTCTCAGTCTCTCATTACGCTATATTCATCATTCAAGCATGCCGATACCGAACTCGCGGAACGAAATGCCCTTTACAAAGCGACCTGGCACCGGACAGAATCCCAGCTGACTATCGTCAAAAAGATTGCCCTTAGCATGGACAGCGAGTACCAGAACATCCAGAATGATGCAGTAAATATCCTAGCCAGCAAGTTGGATGCCGCAGAGTCAAAGGTTCAGGCTGTCAAGAAGAAAGAAGGAGACGATAAGGGACTTAGGAGGTGGAAACTCAAGTACGTCCGAGTCAAAGAAAGCCTCGACAAGACCATTGCGGAACTTGTGACTTGGCAGAAAACCTACGACCCTTCTTGGTACCTCTTGGTGAAGATGGCGACTCCAGAAATCGACCAGCAGTTGTACTCCCAAAAGGAAAGCTGTGTGTCATTGTCCTCCGCCAGCTCCTTGAGGACTGCCATGAATCCTTCCTTGCGAGACAAACTCCCGATTCGTCTTCCTGCGAGCGGCCTTGAATCTCTCCACCTTTCAGATATTCCATTCTGTTCCGCAAAGGCCGCGAGACGAGAAGGCGATGGCGAGGAACTAATTGTGGAACGGATTCAATGCCCTCCTTGGGCCGACGTCAAATTCCTCTCGCAAAATATCCGCAGTCTGGCGAGGAAACTCAAGCGCTCTGATCCTATTACCTTTCGGCTCCTAGCCTGTAAGGGCATCGTGGAGGATCCAACTTCTTTTACATTCATCTTCAAAATGCCTCCAGGCTTCGCATCACCCCGTAGCCTTCGGAGCTGCCTGCTTGAAAAAACCGTCCCTCAAACACTATCCGATCGATTCCTCTTAGCGGCTGAACTCGGCAAATCGATCAGCTATGTCCATACCTTCGGCTTCGTCCACAAAAACATCCGTCCCGAGACCATTCTGATTTGCAAAGGCGGCGACTCCCAGTCATCTATTGGATCCGCCTTCATCATCGGATTTGAACAAGTTAGAGCTGCGGAAGGCAGGACTTTGAATGCTGGTGACAATGCTTGGGAAAAGAACCTGTATCGTCATCCTCAGCGCCAAGGTGAAAATCCCGGTGACTACTATGTCATGCAGCATGATATCTATAGCCTTGGGGTTTGCCTGCTTGAAGTGGGCTTGTGGGAGTCTTTCGTGACTTACGACGAAAACGGGAAAGTCTCCAAGCCCTCTACGCTACCCAGCAAGGACGATTTACTCCGACTTACTCGCGATTCGCTACCCAGACTGATGGGAACCAAGTATGCCGAGGTTGTTGAGACGTGTTTGACCTGTCTTGACGATGACAACCTTGATTTCGGCGACGAGGAAGAGTTTCAGGATGAGGATGGTATTCTAGTTGGGGTTAGATATATTGAGAAGGTATTACCCCTTTCGCACATTACCGGAACCATGGACTAACTATCTTCGCAAGGTGCTGATGAGGCTGAACGATATAACTGCTTAAGATGCTCGAATCTGGTGGCAATGACGGCGCGGCTGAAGCGCAGCAGTGATGAGAGATGCCGGCCTAGCTTCCAGGAGGACGACCTCAACATAGCACTCTTTACCCAGGAATTGAACGCCGAGTTTTGAGTTCAGCGATGAAAGAGGAAAGGAAGGGCTCTTCAAGAAACCGGTGGGATTTGACGGAGTAATGCAAAAACCTCAGATTGATGGAAAGGGTGGGGAGAATAGAGAGATATCGAGGCAACCGACCGGGGCGGACTCTCGATGTGCAACAAAAGTCTGAGGAAATAGGCGAGACGGTATCACATGATTCGCCCCCTTTCAAGTTTTGTTGCACATCGACCAGCAAACTTTGAAAACTTGGAAACAGACAATCGAGACTCATAAATAGTACCATTGAACAGAGCTTGAAATTCTATACATTTTGGTGTATAACACGCCTGGGTTACAAGGTGAGTGGGTTGTAGCATATAAGTTGCCGAAAGCGGCTTAGTTACTTTTATGTTCAGGTATCACCCTAGAGCAAGGCAGTTTTTGGAAAGCGTGGTTTTGGACAACAGACGACAGAATACTCCTAGCGTGACAAAATGGAGAGTTATTCCGGCCAAGTCTGAGCAATAGCGGACCAATGGTCGCCTCCCCTGGAATCGCTTGACCAATGATCGATCATTGGTCTTCTTAAAAGTTTTGTTGCACGTCGACTGAGGGAGATTGAAAAAGTGATTTTTCAAAGTTGCTTTTCGAGAATTTTAAATAAAATAGTTTGGTAGAGCTGCAAATTCCGAGCAAATCGATGTATAACACGCCTGGGTTTGACTGTAAGCGGCGTGTATAAAACCTAATTATAAACGCTGTCTATTTATTTTTTATAGTCCAGCTTCTCGGTTAGGCGAGCGTATGGAACAACATGGAATGACAGGGTACTTCTCGCTTAACAGAGATGTTGATCTACGGTACGGGGAATCACCTGACCTACAACCCCTGACGCTCTCGAGTTTTGTAGCACGTCGACCGAGGGACATTAGATAAGTGAATTTTAGGAATTCGATTTTAAAACTTTTAAACGAGATAGTCTGATAGAGCTGCAAATTCCGAGAAGATTGATGTAAAACACGCCTGGGTTTGAAAATCAGAGGCTTGTGTGAAAACCGAATTACAAACGCTGCTTGGTTTTCTTATAGTCTAGCTTTTTGGCTGAGAGAGTGCGTATAAAATGACAGGGTACTATCGAAGTGACATAAAATCTCATTGTGACAGACTTCTTTCCGGTCTAGGCGGGTCACCTAACTTCTAACCACCGACTTCTGGTCCCACTGAGTTTCGTTGCACATCGACCGAACCAGGTTGAAAATGCCAGTTTTGAGAATGGTTTTTTAAGACTTTTAAATGAGATAGTCTAGTAGAACAGGAAGTTCCAAGCATATTGATGTGCAACACGACTGGGTTTGAGTGTGTGGGGGGGGGGGGGGCGGCCAATCTGGGATATAGCTCGGTTAGTTTCAGGTATATAATGCGCTTGAGAAGGACAACTTGAACGAATCCGGGACGACAGGATTCTGCCAAATCGACAGAGAACTGTGCTAATGGCACTTGGTCTCTGGATGTTCCACACTATTACTAGGAAGTGCTCTAGTTGGGCTGACTGTCCATCTCAAAGCTCTGGTTTTCGGAAAAGCTACCTAGGTAAACAACCTCCTGATCGCATATCACAATCGATTGGCAGTTACAGGAGTCCTAGACAAAGTAGAACAAAGTAGCTTTTCATTGCTTTTGTGATGCCGCTATCAAATAAAAAGATCAACGCGCTTTCGTCCTCTGCTCTTTTTTTCTCTAGTCTTATCTCGGACCCAGCTTCTCCAAGATCCTCGGTCCCTGCTCTTCCCACTCCTGCTTCGAAATCCACATGGCCTCCTTATCCGCCATAATATTCGCCAGCACCGCTCCTCCCAGGAAAACCATATGTCGCCGTCTTGGCGGATCCTCGATGCGAACCTTGAATTTGTTCAGACGCTCTGGGTTTCCGCCAAGCACCTTTGTAAGCCACAATTGCTTCAGCTCCTTCTCTAAGCGTGAAGGCAAGCCGGGGTACATGCTGGAACCGCCGGAGAGTACAATGGCTTTGTACAGCGAAGAGCGTACGTCCACGTCGGCGGCTTGGATGGTGTTGAAGAGGAATTCGGCGATACCGGGCTGTTCGACATCGACGAGGTGTGGCTGGAAGAGACATTCAGGAGCTTCGAAGCGCTCGCTGCCGACGCGGATGACGCGGCCGTCGGGGAGAGTGTAGCTTTCGACCAGCACGGTGGTGTCTTCTGAGAGGCGTTTGTCGAGTTCGAGGTCGTAGGAGACGTAGCAGAGCTTCTCTTTGATCTGGCGCACGGTCTCGAAGTCGGCAGTTCGGTTGAGGGCGTAGCCGCGGCGAAGGAGGAGGGCAATCAGGTTACGGGTTACGTCGCGACCGGCAACGTCGAGGCGGCGGGTGAGGTGATTGAGGACTACTGATTCGTAGACGGGGACAATGTGTGTCACTCCGTCACCAGAGTCGACTACTACTCCAGAGCTGAGACCTAGACAGTGTAAAAAGCATCAGTGACCGGGCTTTGGTTTGGTCCCTAAACAGCAGACCAACCTTGAGCGTAAAGCGCCAGCACAGCCTGGATAGCCACATAGACACCTCCAAACTGATACCGCTCAAACATGACCTCGCACATCTGCTCCCTATTCTTCAACGGGTTCATTGGCGGCTCGGTCAACAGGATCTTGCGGCCGGTCGTATCGACCTTCATCTTCTCGTAGAAAGTGAAGTCCCAGAGGTGCTGCATGTCGTCCCACTTCTTGACAATTCCATTCTCCATGGGATAGCTGATCTGCAGCATCGTCCTCGCGGCAGCCGCCTCATCACCGCACATAATGTCCTTGATGATCCCCGCCGCATCGCCCTTTTCTTCAGAACGCAGGATGGGACGGCCGACTATGGA
Organism: Cyclaneusma minus; assembly: GCA_037179335.1. Taxonomy (NCBI): domain Eukaryota; kingdom Fungi; phylum Ascomycota; class Leotiomycetes; order Marthamycetales; family Marthamycetaceae; genus Cyclaneusma; species Cyclaneusma minus. Next base: position 196,351 of record JAKZHN010000035.1, on the reverse strand, counting down.
GGGGTATTGGAATTCTGGGAAGTTCTGAGTTCATTTCGTGAGCTTTACAGTCGAAGTCTCTTAGTGAAGAAGGTGGAAAGCTGAAGCGACTTTAGGGAGCAGGCAGACGTACCTGGGCAGCGTAGCCAACCTTGAGGAAACCGGTGCCCCCATCGAGCACTGTGAGTGAATTAGCAATGGAACATGGCTGCAACTGAGAGATAATGCCAATTACATACCAATAGGTGGCTCCGCCATGACTGTGTAAATTCTTGGGAGCTGGAAGCAGTTGTCTGAGTTGCGACAACAGCTGTGCGGATCGAGTCGCTGACGTTCGGTGTACACCGGCGTGGGGTGTGAATGCCTCCGAAATGTGGCTTAGGTAAGCGAGATGGAGGGGGAAGCTGGAACCTGTCTGTGTAGCTGTTGGACGAGTGGTTCCGCTTCTATTTTTTTGTGGTAGAAATCATTTCTTTGGAACTTGATCTCTTGCACTCTGTCTTCATTGTGGATTTTGCCTTGAAACTTCACATTACGGAGAACTTCGTCCACTAGCAGACCAACTTGACAACACCGGCAACATGATACCAATCACGTGTCTACTTATAAACCCCAATTCTTCCAAACAGATGACCGAGGGTCTGGATACTCTGATTGAAAAACTTGGCTATTATGTGAGCCTTCTTTTTTCATGTTTTACTTAGGAGGATCTAATGAAGCCATCTCCCATACTTCCGTATGACATGGAGTTTGCTTCGTCCACCCCTGTTAACTTGAGTTTAGGACGTGGATATTTACACTTTCACAGCCCCTTCTGGGCCATCGAGTATCAACGACGAGATCGATGCTCAAGAAAGTGCCGAAGCATGTCTGCCAGCCTTGAAAGAGTTCCTCTACGACTATGACGGGTTTGTCGTTGCCTGCTACAGCGTCCACCCACTCGTCAACCTCCTCAGAAAGGCCGCCGCCAGGCACGACGTCTGCGATCCCTACCAACCCATTGTCGGCATTTTCGAAGCCAGTATCAGCGCAGCCTTATCCCTCCTATCCATCCCCTCCGTCTCAGAGGACCCTTCGCAGCCCACCCAAGTAGAGAAATTCGGGATTGTGAGCACTGGGAAGTACTGGGAAGATGCTCTCACGCAGGGCGTTTTCAGCCTTTTGGGATATCAGAGCAAGGATGCGCCTGGCAGCAGGTTTAAAGGGGTTGAGACAACGGGGCTCAGCGCAGAACAGCTGCACACTGCACCCCCTGAGGAAGTCCGACAAAAGATGATGGATGCAACCAAGCGGCTGGTCAAGGATGGCGACGTGACTGTCATTTGTCTCGGTTGTGCAGGAATGGCGGGTATGGACGAGATGGTCTTAGAAGCCTGTGTCGAAGCCCTGGGCAGAGAAAAGGCCAAGTCCATTCGGATCGTCGATGGCGTGAAGGCAGCAGTGGGAATGGTCGAGTCTTTGATCAGAGCTCAAAAAGGCTAGACCGCAGCCCCCAGAACCCTCAATATAGTGTTCTTTCAAATGCTTCTGTAAACTTCCCGGCAATCGAGGCTCTCGTGACCTCCCTCAGGCAACTCTCCAACAATCCTCGCCGGCTTGCCTCCCACAATACTGTAGCTAGGGATGACCATGTTTGCTGGAACCACCGAATCGTCCAATATGCGCACCGAGTCTTTGACGATCACGAACTCGCCGAGAACGCAGCCGGCACCGATGTTTACATGGCTCCCTATCAGCGCAGCCTCAACCACCGTTCCTGGACCGATGTAGACATGATCACCCAGTTTAAGGGGATAGTGGGAGAAAATCCTGTGCACACAAACCCATCAGCCATCAGTTCGCCAGTTCAGAGTGCCATTCCCTCCACTTCCAACTTCACAACTATCTCGAGGGAAATCGGTGTATAAATACCCTTTATACTGTTTCCCCGGCGGTCTCAGAACGCATCCTCTGCTCAAGAAGCAATACCGTCCAATAGCGACCGCCACACCACCCCCCTTATCGCCCGAACTCGAAGTCGAAGTGCGCATCAGGTCGCCTCGTATAACGACTTCGGCCTGGATGACAGTCTTTCCGCCCAGGATGATGTTGGGCGTGCCGATGATTTGCGAGCGGCGCGAGACCTTGTTGCCGGTGTCCTGGAATACAATACTCGTCAGCATACTGACGGAAGATGGGGAGGGCTATGGAAGCAATTGACTCACGGTCTCTATGTATTCGCCTTTCGCTGGTTTACGAGACATTTTGAGCTGTTGGCTACATTGTCTGAGGGAGAATCGTGGGAGGATGTTCTTTGTTGCTTAGGCGAGGCTGCGGACAAGGCTGCGGTCCGCGGGATGACGCCGTTGTGAAGTTAGTAATCTCACTAGGTATGTTTAACTCCACAAAATTTCATCCTATGTTCCCCGACTTGATCGCTCAACCTTTTTCTCAATTTCTCTCCTCTTGATTGCAGAATTTACATAATGCTGAACTCTGATTTAGTCGGCTACAGGTAGGTGCACCGTCATCCGGGTGTCATCGGCGGCCTTTCATTCGTCCGCTCAATCTCATTCCCTTGGTTCAAAATTCCAATTCAAACTCTCTCGACAGTCAACTCTCCAGTCGACTCAGTCTCTCGATACATTTCACACTTGCTTCATCAATCAGACGTCCGAACGCGGCCCAGGACGTTAGCCTCCGCGATACCCTGCAGTATATGCATCTTTATCGCCGTTGAGAAATCCGGCTTCGCTATCTCCGCTGAGCCGTTCGACATGTACACTACTCTCCAGCGGTATCAAGGGTGAGACTCAAGTATTTGGGTATTTCCATTCCCTGTACACAGTAGTGCAGCTGGCCAAACGCAGTGAGGGAAATGGATGATCCATACCCGATGCAGAAGCGAACATACGGCTTTCCGAAATAACCTTCTATACAGCACACCGCTGTGCATGGAGAGTTGTACTATGTCCCTAGTTGTAGTGGCGTCCCGGCAATAGTGCTCGGTTCGGAATGTTGTATGGTTACTATGCACTTTGACAGAAGTTAAGTCTTTCGGCCCCCCGAGTTCTTATTGTGCTTCCGCCCTCTGGGAATGAGCGTTGGCTGCCTGAGTGTCGATATCCTAGAAGTCTTCCTTCCGTGTTTTCTTCAGCCGAGTATCATTCGTCTGCCGGTCAATCAGCTTCAACCAAGTCTCGAGTTACAATGAAGCAAGGACTTTGGTTCTCCGGGGCTCTCATGCTTCTTCTCGCCCTCTTCTCCCTCGGCGTTGGCGCACATGTAGTGCTCAGCGCCCCGAAATCAGCGGGCGAGTACAATCCTCGTGATCATCCATTACTTTTGGCTTACTATTAGATCTTGCAGAATATCCGAGTCTCATCAATGTCGACATAGAAATGCTTGCGGAAGGGCTTGAAAGCAAGCAGTTTACCAGTGTCGATCTTGTTAAGGTGATTCCTGCATCTCCAGTGATATCCGTGTCTTACTAACGAACTGGTTCAGGCCTATATTGCCAGAATAGCTGAAGTCAACGGTACTTTGCACGCTGTGACTGAGCTTAACCCAGATGCTCTGGCCATTGCAGCCCAGCTGGATGCCGAGCGCTCGAAAGGAGCTATTCGTGGGTAAGAAGTGATACTACGAAGTGGCGAAACAGGCAACTGATGATGGTGATAGTCCTCTCCATGGAATTCCCATCCTGATCAAAAACAACATTGCCACCAATGACAGTATGAATAATACAGGTAAATGCGTAACCCAGACGTAGTGGAATTCTAGCTTACTCTCTTTATTACAGCTGGCTCTTGGGCTTTACTGGGAGCCAAAGTACCAACGGACTCTACAGTTGCGCGAAAGCTTCGCAAGGCTGGGGCGATCCTTCTCGGAAAGACGAATCTTAGCCAATGGGCCAATTTCAGATCTGACAATTCAACCAATGGATGGTCAGCATATGGAGGCCAAACATACGGTGCCTACGTCCCAAATCAGGATCCCTCAGGAAGTTCGAGTGGAAGCGCTGTATCCTCCTCGTAAGTTAACAACCCCCAAGATTAGGACAGGAGTCAGATTTTGACACAGACGTAGTTTAGGTCTGGCTTTGGGATCCCTAGGAACGGAGACTGACGGTTCTCTTACGTCTCCTGCTTCCTTTAACAACCTATGTACAATCAAGCCAAGTAAGTCGGAATTTGTTTCAATAACCAGCAGAAGCAAGTAGTTACTTACAAAAACACAGCGGTTGGATTGTGTTCTAGACACTTGATAATTCCCATCAGCGAGCATCAGGACACACCCGGGCCTATGACAAGGACAATGAAAGACGCCGCTCACATTTTGCAAGTAATCGCCGGCGTGGACCCCCAGGACAATTACACATCCGCTATTCCCAACAACGGAACTTTACCAGACTACATCTCCGCCTGCAACTTCTTCGCCCTCTCCGGTGCTCGCATCGGCGTCCCTCGCAACGCCCTAAACCTCTTCAAAGACAACACCAGCGGTCCAGTATTCGCCGAATTCGAACTCGCCCTCCAAGTTCTTGCCGCCGCCGGCGCCACAATCGTCGAAAACACCAACTTCACAGCCGCCGAAGCGTCTCAAAACTCCACTCTAGGAAACACAGTCCTCAACGCCGACTTCTTAACCAACCTGGCCACCTATCTAGCTTCACTAACATACAACCCAAACAACATCACTTCCCTAGCCGATGTGAGCAATTTCACGCAAAACTTTCCTCTCGAGGACTACCCAATGAGAAATACGGCGCAGTGGGATATGGCCCTTGCGGGTCCGATTTTCAACAACACGGATCCTGCTTTCTGGCCTGCGTATCAGGGACACCTCTATTTTGGCGAGGAGGGCGGCTTGCTCGGTACTCTCGCTCGCCACAATTTGGATGCTGTTGTCTTGCCAGGAATTTATTCGGCCGATTGGGCGGCTGCTGTGGGCGCTCCTATTGTGACTGTGCCGTTGGGGGCTTACCCGGCGAACACTACTACTGTGACGAATTCGTATGGGTTGGTGGAAACTGGCCCGAATTTACCGTGAGTTGATACTTTCATTCCCCCCCCCCCACGTTCACAACTTGTAATGTGGAAATGGAAATTGAAAATTGCAATACTAATCATGGCTTTGGGGAACAGGTTCGGACTTAGCTTCCTGGGGGCAAAGTTCACGGAGGAGAAACTTATCGGATACGCTTATGCTTTTGAACAGAGGACGATGGTTAGGGATCAGGTGCATCCGCATATCGTCCCGACTACTGAACTGCAAGATGTAATTGGAGAGTAGAATAGGGGCTAGTTTGTTGTATAGGAGTAGAATGATATTTCAGACTCCTACTTAGTAGTACAGTCAATCCGTCCCATATACTATAGCAGGGTCGATTTGTTGTTATTTTTACCCACATTCGGGGCGGTTAGAAGGCCATTTCTGATCCAAGCCTCCACTGTAGAGCTCAGTGACCACGGCTTGCTGGGATCCAAAGACTCGAGAGTTGCAGTACGACTGGGGTTGCACATGAAACTGATTTATAGCTCGAGAGAATCATAGAACGAGTTGTTGGCATGATTGTACGGTAGGATGTTTTCTCGTTGATTTTTCCATTGCCCAGGGGTATAATATTTGCTCGGGACTAAAAGCACACTGTCCTCATACAGATACTGGGAAACGCAAAGAAATTAGAATACGTAACGCGTTGGAAGCTCAGAGCAAGAGCTCATGCTGCCGAGTACGATAGCACCACATTTGTAACAACGCCCAAAAAACCACATCCGTAACATCGGAACAGAAAAACTCCAGCAAACTTCCATGCTGATGAACAGGATGGCGCTACCTTTGTAACAATAACGCCCCAAAAACCACATCCGTCACATCGGAACCGAAAAGCTCCAGCAAATCTCCATGCTAATGAGCAGAATAGCGCCACCTTTGTCATAACAAGGCCCCAAAAATCTCATCTGTGAGATTAACAGATCGATAAGCTCTCGCTAGCGCCTTCAAAGTTCAAAAATCGGGAACATGGAAGTGTAGACGCAGTTGATGGCAGCGGTCAACTCGAATCGAAACTGGAAGGCCCGGAAGGCTTCTCAGGGGCCATAGAATCCTATAGGAGACACTGGCAATCGTTTCACGCCTGCAAAAGCCAAACGCTTTAGTCCAGTGGGGACTTTGAACTCCCACCACGCGTAGTCATCTGGGTCTAAGTCTTCGGAGCCTTCCTCATCCTCATCCTTTTGCTTTTCGAATTTGACAAGCACACCAGGCCGTTCCTCATACCAACCGGGGGCCATTCCCAGGAAGTTGTCAGCAGCGTGATTCCAGGATGCGATATCTGCAAAATCGCCCGACTCGAATTCCTTCAGGTTCTTGAAATTGCTTTCGAGAGGAGCATCGAGAAACAAGAACAGGTTTCCGACCATACGGACATAGTTTGCGTTGCGGGTCCTCCAGAGTTCCTCGTACTGTTCGCGACTGAGCCTGCGTTGGATATGGGCGAGGACAGATTCTTCTGGGACGAATTGAAGATAGAGGCGATCAAGAAGGGGGCAACAGCCATCGAGGGCTTCGTGCAGATCTCCAAAGATTGAGATGTAGGAGAAATCACGCACGGTGGAGGGAATCAATGGCATCTTTAGTCCTCCGTAGTTTGGTTGGCGTGCCTGAAAGCCCTGACCGATGGGGAATAAGAGAGGCCACATTATGCTGTAGTCAAACTCGTCGTCGCGATTCATGCGACGAGGTGAAAGGACAAATGACCCCTTTGGAAAGTGTCAGCCCAGCTTACAACAATCTCCACGAATGAGGATGGGTCCGGCTCCTCATTCGAGAAATACCGGGGATTCCATACCTCATTCACCAGGAGTTGTGTCCATGGCCGAGCAGCGAAGATGCCCTTTTTGTCGGGGGATGGAGGAGAGTATGGTTCAAAAGCCCCATCCACGTATGCGTTTGCAGGTCCAGGTCTGGAAATATGGATCAGATGATAGCGTGTATTGGCAACTTTGCGGCCATAATAGTCATCGAGGTTCACGATGGCGTCCGTCAGAGCAAGCAGAGAGGTTGGAGGCGTAAGAAACACAACGTCCAAGGGATCGATGCAGCCGAATATTCTCTGCCACAAAATGTGGACTTTTTCCGAATCTAGTCTCTCGGGGTCGACGGTATTGTCGACGTCTCTGCAAAGGATCAGACTTGCAACGCCCCGGTTCAAGTCGTAATAGTACAAGAAATTCAGCAGTGGACGCAGCAGAGGAACCCAGTACTGGGCCTCGCTTGTCGCACCCTCGGGGGTTGGTTCCGTAGTGATGATGCGAAGATGCTTGAAGAGGAGAGGCATGGTGAACGGGCGCCACTTTCCACACACGAGCGAGGCATTCTTGAGGTCTGGCGTGTCGGAGCGTAGCAGAGCCGGTTTGGGCTCCTTCTTGACGAAGTCGGGTATGGTGCTTGGAGTATCAAGATAGGAGAAGATGTGATGGAGAAGCTCGTTTGGCATATCGTTGATGTTTAGCGGCTTCTTCGTCTGTTTCTTCGACATGCACTTGAACTTCAGTGTCTTGCGAAGTGATTCGTACGAGGATACAGCACGCAGGAGGGACTTGCACCTCACACGAGTGGAGGCCCGCGGAGCGTCGGCCATTGTCTTTGCGTATGCTGGTGACTTGAGGGATGCGGTTACATTTGCGAATTGACTCAAAGTTGTGTGTGGAGGTGGAGGGGTAGGCGACAGCTATGTTCCCCCGCAACTCCCCTCCTTCCATTTATGTACAATTCGAGTGCATCGACGTCATGCGTTTGAGAGTATTCGCGCTTTCCATGTTGGTCATCATAGCCTCCCGATAGCCTACATGTATTATTCTCCGTTCCGTGTCGCAGGCACAGCGTGTATTTGGAGCACGTTGGTTACATTCAACGTTCAGAAAAGAGAGCGTCCATGTGTGGTTAGGTCCATGTACATGATCTACACAGGGATATCCAAATTCAGGGTTCAGCCCGGTATCAGGGGGTGGAACAATTCCTTTGGGGGTGCGATACGAGCGAGGCCCACATAAGTAAAGACTCCGAGTCTGCGACCGTGCATTGAATTGAACAATTGATTGAAGCCTGGTCGGGACTCGGGCGGGGTTGAAAGGGGTCGACGTGCACATACATGTAGCTTCCTCAGTCTTTACCCCGCGGCTCACATAGCTAGCAATTGTATAAAACGTTTGCTCGAGGCTCCTCAAACCCATGACATAGCATCTAGTCTCGATATCACAGTTGACGAAGATTTCTGCTTTCTGTCATTGAATCTATACGCCATCCGGCATCCCGTTGGATGAAGTCAAAGTCGACAGTTGAACTCAGAATCCGACACACATGCCGACGGCTATTGCGGGAATCGAGATGGACCCACCCAAGCTAGACCTGCCACCGACGGCTTATTCCCATTATTTCGTCACCCAAATACCAATTGCCATGAGCCGAAGCGGAATGGGGGGAAAGCCGAGTGGGGATCGCAAAGATTGTGTCCAACTTAGAGGTCCATTCGTCAGCTGGGGAACAAAACCGCAACCCCTCGCACATCAACTCTTCCAGACATACTCTACCTCTTGACAAGACCCTGCGTGAAGACTCCCAAATCATGGCTCCCGAACTCCACCAAAGACCTCCTTTCAGGGCCGAACAGCTCGGCTCTCTCCTCCGTCCTGACGAGCTCATCAAGAAGCGGGGAGCTTTGCTCAAGGGACAGATTTCTCAGAAAGATCTTACACCGGTAGAGGATGCCGCTATCCAGCAGATCGTCAAGACTCAGCTGGATCTCGGATTCCACGGTGTCAGCGATGGCGAGTACAGACGGCACATGTTCTGGTAAGCCTGTCTGGCACAAAACAAAAATCTCTCTTCAATTTCGGATCACAGGACTAACAACGGTCAATAGGGGTACCTTCTTCCCCGGACTCGACGGTTTCGAAGAAAAGACCAACCCGCCACTTGAGGCCTTCCGCCTGTACGTCCCAGACATCGCAGCTTTCCTAGAGGAGGGTCACCAGCCCGGCGAGAGCGTCTTCTGCACGGGAAAGATCAAGCACGTTGGCAGCACCTACGTGGACCAGTGGAACTACCTGAAGAACCTCCTGCCAGCAGACAAGCAGAAAGGAGCCAAGCTCACTCTTGCTGCGCCCAACTGGTACCATCTGCGATACAAGACAGGCTATGCATACCCTAAGGAAGTGTACGCCAATGACGCCGAGTACTTTGCGGACATTGCAAAGGCATACCAAGAAGAATTGAAGATACTGTATGAGAACGGCCTGAGAAACGTCCAAATTGACGATCCCAACCTGGCTTGTAAGTTGCCCTTGCTCGCAAACATTTGACAAAAGAGAATAGAAACTGACAGAAAAATCGAAAACAGACTTCTGTTCGGAGAAGATGCTCGAAGGCTTCAAGAAAGACGGCGAAGATGCCGACGCCCTCTTCGACGCCTACATCAAGCTCTACAACGATTGCCTCGCCACCCGCCCCGCCGACATGCACGTCGGCGTCCACCTCTGCCGCGGAAACTTCGTCGGCTCGCGCCACTTCTCCGAGGGCGGCTACGACCGCATCGCCACCAAGCTCTTCCGCGACCTAAACGTCGACACCTACTACCTCGAATACGACACCCCCCGCGCCGGCGGCTTCGAGCCCCTGAAAGAGCTTCCCAGTCACAAGAACGTGACTTTGGGACTTTGCACTAGCAAGTTCCCCACGATGGAGAATCTCGACGAGATGAAGCAGAAGGTGTATGCTGCGGCGGACTTGGTGGCTGAGGGCAATGGTGTCAGCCGAGAGGCTGCGCTGAAGCAGTTGGGTGTGAGCACGCAGTGTGGATTTGCTTCTCACCATGAGGGTAACCTGTTGTCGACTCAGGATATGATTGAGAAGTTGAAGCTGGTGCGAAAGCTGGCGGACGAAATCTGGGCCGGTGAGCCATAAGCGGATCACAAAAAGGATGTGATGTGAGGGGGAAATGGGAAAGTGGTGTTTGGGGATATCTGCCCAAAATTTCAACATGATGACCACTTAGGCGTTTCAACAGTCGGTTGGGCAATGATATATACCCTGTTTCTTAGCAAAAGTCAAATATACTGGGAAGCGCTTTTTCGCTATAAAACTTTACCCCTACAGAGAATATTAAATGTGTAGCGATACTCGTCCAGGCCCCGAAAGTTTGTCGTTTTTTGGGAATGGACGGGACAATCCCGTGCTTTCCATTTCAACCAGCAACTTGTTTGACTGCTTTACAGTCTAGGAAATAAGGATATGAGAACGGAATGACTAGCTATATGAATGTGCCAAAAGCCAATACGTTTCTCCCACAAAATGGTCATCTTCCGCTCCAGCAAATTGAGCAACAGCTCTACAACCTTTACCTCAAAAACTCCGTACCATGGATCCTTGATCTCCCAAAAACGTGCGCCTGAAATTTTGCACCATGTCCACATAGCTCGTACAGCCTCACAAATAAGCGCTGCTTGCTCGCCTCATTCGGGGAGGTGAGGAAGGCGTGGGGAGGCTCGACACAGCTAGTGACTGATGATCTGCGGTGGAAGCCTTCGTCTCAATGGGACGTTGGGCAATAATGTCGCCGTTTTCGTCAAACCATTTCGAGGCCTTTCCAGCCATGCGCATAGAAGGAGTAAAGCCGCCTCTCTTACCCACTTCTTGCTCATCTGTCTCCTCATAGCTCCGGCTTTTGCCGTGGTCAAGCTCGTTTTGTTTCGACGGCGAAGCTTTCTCTGCCGACTCTTCGTAGTCTCTCGTCACCACTTCTTGCTCATCTATCTCCTCAGAGCTCTGGTGCTTGCTGTAGTTAAGCCCCTTCTCTTTCACTGGCGGACCCTTCTCTGCCGCTTCTTCAGAGTCACTCGTCAACACTCCTTGCTCATCTGTCTCCTCATATTCGCGGAGCTTGCTGTTGTGATCAGGTTCTGTTTCCTTCGATGGCGAAGTCTTCTCTGCCGATTCTCCGGAGTCTCTCGTCACAGCTCCTTGTTCCTTCTCACCCAGCAGGGGGCTCGGTTCTCTAAAGTATGGACTCTTCTCTCGTGTGTGACGGTCACCGGTGTCAGCCTGGCTCATTGATCTCTTTCTCAACGGACCGAAGATGTTCTTGCCGTGTACCTCTCGAGTCTGCCTGTAGAGATCGCTTCTCTGGCGCTTAGACGGCGTCTCCGAGTCCAGAAACGCAGTGTCGGCGGAATTCAAAGCCTGGAGAATTCTCTTCTGGCCCGACCTAGGACGCGTACTGGTTTCGATGTGCTGATTGAGGTTGAAGTAGGGGGAAGCGGTTGTATCTGGGAGCTTCTTCGTCTTTGCTTTCTTCTCCTGCTGAGGTACGCTATCTTCGTTGATCCCGGAAAAGTCTGGAAGGTCCTCAATGATGTTGGGGTCCTCAGGTCGCTTGGTCCAGAACTGGATGCAATGCTCGTACAGCTTCTTCACGCTCTGAGATGCGAACCACGAATGTTTTATGACCTCGTCTGCGGTCCTTCGCTGCTTTGGATCAATGATCAGTAGCCCTCTCATCAGACTGATGGCCTTGGGATTTAATCCTTCATCCTTGTTGCTCTTGCGTGGGATGAGTTGGGTCACCAGCGACGCAATCTTCTCGTTGTCCTTGTAGGTCTGCTCTGGTTTACACCGAGGCCAATCGTTATTCATATCGCCAGCCAGGACCGCGTAGATCATTACACCAATGGACCACATGTCACATTTCGCGGTGTATCCGCCTGAGCCACCTTTGAGCAGCTCTGGAGCCTTGTACCCTGGCGTACCGAGTTCAGTGGTCGTCATCCTTGTGTTGGGTTGGCGAGTGCTGATAGCTTGTCCGAAATCAGTCACCATCACTCGATGACCGACGTCCTTGTGCGATACCAGGACATTCTCGGGTTTCAAGTCCCTGTGAACAATGCTCTTTGAGTGGAGGTACTGGATAGCCAGGACTACTTGGCGCATAATCACGCGACCCTGGATATCGCTCAAGTGGCCTCCGTGAGCTTGTATGAGTCCCCACAAGTCTCCACCACGTGAGATCTCGAGAAACATGTAGCTGGATCATGTCAGTTGCTTTGCACAGACAGCGAGAGTCATTCGACGTACACTGTGTTCTCTGAGACAAAGGCCTTTCGAAGGCTGACAATGTTGGGCTGGCTCCGGTCAGTCACTGGCAAAGACGTGTACCCATGCGTGTGCAACCTACGTGATCCAACTCGCTCAAGATATTGATTTCCCGCACCGTCACGTCTCGGACGCCCTTCTTTGCCACTCTCAGGCTCTGGCGGCAGACAATCTTGCAAGCAAGCTGCTTTCTGGTCATGAGGTCGGTTGCTAGGTGGACCCTTCCCAGAACGCCGTCACCAAGCAGTCTTGAAGTCACGGCAAAGCGATCTTGAAATTGCTACCAGCGGTGTGAGTAGAGGTAGTACAACGCATGGGGATGGAATAGCACAACGCACCATGATTTCTTGCTGCTGAATCTCATTCTGGGCAGCAGCAATGGATTTCTTTGGATATTGTGGTATCACTGTGATGTGCCAGTGGGGCATGATGGTGATATGGTCCCCCTCATTGAGTACCACACCAGTCCAGGTCCCCTTCCTACGGATTCCGATGAGGCTGCCATTCACATAGGTGCCATTCATTGACTCTTTGTCCTGGCAGAAGATCAGGGGCGGGTAGCCGGCGAGGTCGTTCCTATCATAGAGGATGGCATAGATGCGGCATTGCGTGGTGGAGACACGCAGATCATCAATCACGTAGGTGCTAGAGCATGGCTGTCAGGTACAAAAGCACGAAGAGCAAATGCAAAGCGGAGCCGCACCATTTGGTGACATCTCTTCCCATTACGAAGTCTTTGTCTGCATACAACGTGACCCAGTGCTCCGACTCGATCTTGTCGTCTACCGTTTTGGTGATCTTGATCTCTGCGACCGGCAGCTCCTCCAAAGGCTGCTGTGGCTCTGAGTCGGAGATAGGATCATCGTCCTCAGCGGACCTCACGCGTCGAGGACCTGGCAGAAGCGAGAGGCCACGCTCCATTGTGGTTCAAGAGAGGGCGGTGTAAATGGGCAGTGGAGAGAGATGTACGAATCACGAATCTGGGTGTGCTCCAGCTTTGGTTTTCGACTGTGCGCCGAGTTGGCTGAGCTCGAGCTACATGTAAGCCGAGAGAGTGGGAGAAGAACAGAAGGGAAGGAGCGCTGAGAGACTAAGAGCTTGTGCCGTCCACGTGACCTTTCTTTCGCACCTGCCTCCGCCGATGGGCTTGCCCACCAGTGCAATGTGAAATTGCACTGCAGGAACTTGAAGCTTCAGCTGGAATTCTGTGCTCTATGAAGCCTTGACTTCAGCCTTGACTTCAGCCTCGATATTATCCTCACTCACATCCAAGATGCGACCCTCACGAACTGTCTCCGCAACCCACGTATGGCTTTCCACAGCAAGTCCCCTCTTCTCCCCCTCCTGGACAATCCAGCCATTGATGTATGCGATCTCGGTTTCCCTGCCGGCCTCCACATCCTGGAACATGGAAGACCTGTTCTCCCTTGTGGCATGCGCCATATTGAGCACGAATTCCTGAAGGCGCGGAGCAGAGAATCGATCGAAGACCTGCTTGGCATCGCCTGCTTCGGCTTCTGTAGAAGATGATTGTTCCTCGACCTTCTCAGAGCAGATCTGCTGGAAAATAGTGCTCATTTCTGCGACCAGCCTATGCATCAATTTCGTAGGCCCTGCATGCTTGAAAAGCACACCGTTCTTGACTCGAAAAATGGCCGTGAGAGGGTTTATGGTGGCATTGACTGCGAGCTTCTCAAGCTTCAGATACAACAACTCGGACGCAGAAACAGAACGAGCATTGAGCGTGGGACATGATAAAACGGCAGTAACCATGTCCGGAGAAGACTTGTAGCTGGCTGGCTCTGCTGGCCCAATTGCTACCCAGCCCGTACCAGCGTGGAGCGAGGAGAAAGGTCCGGTTGAAAAGACTCCGTGAGAAGTGACAGCGGCAAAGACCTTTGGCCTGGATTGTGGGTCGGGAAAGAGAGCAAGAGCTTCTTCCACCGAGCCCATTCCATTTTGAGCAAAAAGAAGATTGGAGTGCTGATTTAGTCGCGCCTTGAGAGGCGTCAATGCAGCAAGCGTTTTGGGCGCCTTGGTCGATATAAGAAGATTGGAGATAGTGCCAACATCGTCTGCTTTCGAGGGGTCTATCACTTCGACTTCAAAGCCAGACTGCTTGTTCGACGAGCCGTCAACAGCGAGCATCTCAACGACTCTGCCATTCTGCTCCCAGCTCGAAAGCAGGGACGGCCGGTGGAAAAGAAGTGTTATTGGAGGCGGCGATGGGAGCGCGCGGAGAGAGTGCGCAAACAAACGCCCGATGTTGCCAATGCCGAGAACATGAATGCGTTGCGGATCTGCTGGAGGCAATCCAGAAGAATGGTGAGCGGACGATGCCATCTGTCTTCGACTGCGGTGAAACGGGCTCAAGGCAGCGCCGGCCAGTTTGCAGACAACAGTTGGCGGTCCTCCAGAGAGGAATGAGGTTGAAACTGAGCGGAGCTGCAGATACTTCTGACGCCAGATCAGAGAACTCGAGGCCATAATCAAGCGTGACAAAGCCGCTTCGTGACCCGCTGGCCGTGCCTCATAGCCTCCCTCTGTTGATTCTGCACCGCCTGACGTTGGGCTGCCGGATTAACGCTTTCCTCGACTGTAATAAAGAAGGGCTTAGGCAGCGGATCGATGAGAGTGAAGTTGTCGTTGGCGATGTCGCGATAAGGATAAACAAGCGCCCGCCAATCCTGCGGCCCTGCTTTGTTTTACTACATATCCATACTCGCCGCTAATTCAAAGAGCTATTCGGAATCATTGTTTCTTTTATTACCTACCACAGTTTAGTGCCCAAGCGGTCCAGAGAGAGAGGCACCTTCAAGAGCTGAAGTGAAATTCCGCAGGCGCGTGATACATAATTTCTAAATCACAACAATTCTGTCACATACGACCATAGACTGAGGAGAACTGGCAAACCCGTCCGCTCTTGCATACATAAGCCTCAGATCGGCAGATTAGTAGTTGGGTGGGTGACCACCAGCGAATACCTGCTGTTGTATGTTTTATATTTTTGGCGATTTTCCCGGACCCTACGGGATTGGGGCACATAAACATTAAAAGAGCTGTAGCTTGGAGGGGGGGAATATGCGGTTTCTGCATGTATACTTGAGCTGTCAAAGATTTTGCACCCTAGCAGATGTACTCCGTATCTTACAAGCTTGTAAGTCATGAACGCTGTCTATCACAAGACTTATAAACCAAAACTGGAAGAGTTTCCGGGGATTGAGGTAGAGTACTGAGCCGCTCCCGAGAAGTTAAGTACCGGGAATAAGTCAACGGATATCCCCTGCTGCCGGGCCGCTGGGATCGCCAAATCCAACGAAAGAAAGCAGCTTATACAATCCTCGAAAAATCTAAGGATAACACCTAGATTACATCGATCGCCAGATCCTAGCTGCACATGAGCAACAGCCAACAGCAACCTATTTGGAAACAAGCAGAGTCCTAACCACACAAGTGACACCACCACGTCTGCCAAGAAAGCGGTCATCCCACGCTCGGACCACTTAATCCTCCGCAAGATCGTCACCCGAGATGTGGGGGAAAGCTTAAGCTCGCGTGCCTCTTTTCTTCAAAGAGAAACTGGAGACCCAGCAGAGGAATGGCCTGATCTCCAACTCGTTCGACACCACAAACCCCGCCTCCTCTTCTCTCGGCCTCGATTCAACCTCGAGGAATCGAGATATCAATTGTCTGGAAAGTACTTCACGAATCCTTCGAAGCTTGTTGCAAATCTACCGAGTCGAGCTCCAAAATCAAGAAGACACGGACGTCATGCCGGGAAGGATTCCAACCCAGTCCTATTTTGCGTATGCTGCTCCGAGTGGACGAAAATTAAGAGACAAGAGACTGATCAAAACTCCAACAGGCGAAACCGTACCCCTCTCCTCATTGTCGGTTTCCTCGCAGGCGGCAGCGCCTTCATCGGGCTGAAATGGCGAGCCGTGATGGCACGCAGTGAAGAGGCCAAGCGACGGGATGGGAACTACAGCGTGTTGCCAGGACGAAGCGGTAAGTCTTTCCAACCTCTCTTTATATCTACCTCTCTCCTTGTCGAATACAACAGTTCTGTCATTTTTGGTACGAATGAACTCGGACGAGTTGATCCTGCACGTGTTCCCCGAACGGAGCTTTCAAGCGAAGGGTGTGCTAATGGCGTCTTTTGTGGCTTAGGGGGCGGCATCTAATTAGACGCCCGGAGCGGAGTGGAACCTAGGTACATACATACCTACAACATAGGGTCACAGTGACAAGACTTCATCCTTTGCGCGCCTTCAGTTATTGGCTGTAGATAAAAGATCCTACTTATTGTACCTCGGACACGGGTTTCTCAGCTTCCAGGGGAGAATCAGGGGAGAATCTTATCTTAAACTCAACAAGCTCCGTCGCATCATCGCAAGCTAATTGTGGTTTGTGAACACCTTTGTCGCAATACTATGCGCTCGTAGTGCGATTGATGGCACATTGGCGCTCCGATAAGGAACTGCGAAGTTTGCGAAAGTGTTGTCGCATGCCTCGGAGTCTTCGGACTGGTCGGTATGAGGTTCGTTGTCGCTCAGGTGCTATTGGGCCTGCTGGGCCTTGCGATATCAGATGAGCCACGAAAGCTTCGGATCAGTTTGTCTCCCCATTTCTCACTCCCAAACCGGCTTCTCGATCCCCAGACCTCTCCCCGATTCCCCATCGTCATCCACATCTACTGCGAATCACCAGAACTAACCAAACTCCCCACCACAGTGCCCCTCGGCGACAGCATAACCGCCTCAACCTGCTGGCGACCCCTCGTCTGGGCGAACCTCACGCGCCTCTCCCTAACCTCTACCCTCCAATTCGTCGGCTCCCAAACCTCCGACGACGGCGGCTGCGGTTTCAAACTCGGCACAACCGACTGGGACCACCGTCACGAAGGCCATGCCGGCTGGCGCGCCTACGATATCGCTCGAGATTATCTACCCGGCTGGTTGGAAGAGGCGCAACCTGATATTATTATGTATATGTTGGGAACGAATGATGTGGGACAGCAGCCGGTGCATACGGTGCCGGAGATTATTGCGGCGCATGCGCTGTTGATTGAGGAGATGAGAAGGGGTAATGGGGAGGTGAAGATTATTGTGAGTTTGGCGCATTCATACTCGATTCCATGTCCCGGACAAATTGCTTCCTGGAACTCATGTTGGAGAATGGATGGGGACTTTCGCAAGTCTTTTTTGGGGGGGGGGGGGGGGTTTACGGACTCGCGACCATGAATCTCTTTACTTGGTACAAGCAAGTAAGAACATGCTAACATCCCAGTCACCCACAGATGGATCTCCTCATTCCCCTCCTCTTCACAGATGACAAAATCGCCGCCGTCAACGCCGGTATCAGTGAACTAGCCCGCCAGCTCAACAGCACTGAGAGTCCTATCTACATTGCAGATTGCAATACGGACTATCCCGAGGGCCATTGGAGAGATGGCATTCATCCGGATGATGTTGCGACCGAGTGGCTTGCGGCGAGGATATCCGACGTCTTGATTCCGGTTATTGAAGCGACTCCGTTGATCGCGGAACATCCTGATATTCCGCAATAGTGATACACGATGGATATAGCCGTGGGCCCGTTTGCCCACCACGCAGTGATGGGAAATTGGAAGGGCCCACGATCACGGCTCTAGCTCGCTTTGGGAGAGCGTCAGACTGAAGTCAACTTCAGATCACTTGAGATTGTCTGGAGGCACTGTGTTCGGTCCAGGGAAGCCGTAACTCACATATACACACCTATATAGAGAGACTAATTTCAGACTTCAGTTTATGAGTTATGAATAGCGAAGTCAGAAGTGCATTCTAGTCGTGCTCGTGTTCTCGGAAGAATTTTCAGACAGCTTCCGGACTCACCTCAAATTTGTTCTCAAACCTTGGACTACCCTGTGTTTCAAGGAGACGAGGCTCAAACATGTCTCCAAGGTCATGAGGATATTCGCCAATGAGCGTTCACACAGGCTTCATGTTTGCCTCTGACTCCTCAGAGAGCAAAAGTTGGCTCTTGTCACTTGTGTCAGGCAGGATACATGTAAGTGTGGAGTGCACTGACGGTGCAGGCAGAAGGGGAGTGCATATATACTAGATAGTCAGAATCAATCATCAAGTCCTTCGGGACCCGGCTGTTTTCACCATTGCTCTTCAGTAAGCTCCAGCCCCACCAGCTTCAGCTCGGACCAGCAGTTTCTTATCACCACGCACACAGATCTCATCAAAATGGCAGAAATGCAGTTTTGGTCCTGAGAAGAAAGTGAAGCTGGCTCATTTCAAGAAGTCAACTGCAACAACATAGCGAAAAACCGACCTGCAAAAAAAAATGCAAAAAGAAATGTTCAGTATATTGGAGTTAACTCCGATTCGCAGGATGCGGCTTCTGTGGATCGAACACAGTGCCTCCAGATAATCTTATGATCTGAAGTGGACTTCAGTCTGGCGCTCTCCCAAGTGAGCTAAAGCCGCTTGGTTGTTGATGATGACTGAGTGAATATTTGGCTACTTGTTGCAGGTGCGAGGCGATTGGATGAACGGCTCCCGGAGCTGTGGGGCTGGGCAAGGATACATTGATCAGACGCAACATATGATTCGCGTTATTAGAAGTCGAAAAGAAGTTAAAGAACGTGGAATGAGTATTGTTAGCTGGGAAATTACGAGTGCTTGTAAAATCTTTGGAGTGGGCAAATGCAATTGAGAATGGCCTCGAAAAAGATTAGGAGGAGAAACAACTGCCAGTGACAGTCTGTCAGCGACTCAGCAGTGAGCAGAAAATGAAGGAGCATCAAGCCGTTTACGGTAGATATACACTTACTTCTTCCTTGGTGTGTTTGGGTTTCTATCAAAGAGCACAATGATCAAGGAGCTTAGAAATTACAGATTACGTGTCTACCCAGATAATCTAGAAGTCACATCGCCTCGATTTTCCGATTTTCGAAACTGGCCCTCGGCAAGTACTAGGTACTGTACTGTGCTGCCAAAACAGTTTGAAGCTCCAGTTTTACGAAAATATTAGTGCTCCTCAAGAAGGACTTATCCAGTTCTGAATGACGGCAATTTTGCTCTCTACAGTGAGGCAAAAAAAGTGTCTGAACCCCGCTCCTAATAACTAGGAGTATCCCCAGTAATTGGAAACATCCTTAGTAACTGGGATTCTGGGAATGCTCTCAAAGGCGAGGAATATCCCCGGTAAATGAGAGTGTTCTTGGTGATTGAGAGTGTTTCCAATGATTAGGGGTATTTCCCGTGACTGAGAGTATTCCCAGTGATTGGAAATATCCTTGAGCATCAGAAATGTCTTGAGTAACTGAGAATACCTCTAATAATCGAGGAATATGCTGAATAACTAAGAGTACACCAAAGGCTGAAGATATTGGAATAATTGGAAACAGAAGTCCATTCTGACCACTGGTACATATTGATCTCAGAAAGGGGTGCTGGCTTTTTTCGCCCACTGTATGTCTAGCTTCCAGCCATTCCGTGGACCGTCTGACCCTGATATCAACAAGTTTGAAATGACGTTTAGGAGTACGAAGAAGCGTCAAGCAGAAAGCCAAAGAGTAGTGTAATTAAAATATATTGCCTCGCGGCCCTGTGTCATAGCAATGTATCCGCTTCCCTCATCAGTCATGAACCATTACCCAAATCTATTCTTTCAAGTTCTAAACGCCAAAACCCCAGGTTTCACCTTAATCTCTTCTTCTTGAAATCGTACCCCTCTACTCCACACCGAACTCTTAAGAACAAACAAGTGGACATCCAGAGAACGGGCACTCAGTCGTGCAAACAGTTGAGCACTGCTTCGTGATGGTCACCAGAGTGCCTTCATCATTGCAGGTTGCCTATTGCCATCCAGTCAGCATCAAGTCATCGTGTACCCGAGTAACTGATTCATCGAACATATTCAAGCATTCCCGGAAGTCGTGAACTCGAAAGTCTTACGATAGACTCTGGGAGGATATGGAAATTGTGGGAGAAGGGATACTTACAACGCAGTTGGGAGGGTATCCGTCCGTATGAGGCTGGCAGACCGCGCAGAACGACTGGCCCGGGGTGCATGTTGCATTGCGAGTCTCCAGGAAGGCAGGGTTCTTGGGGAGAGCAGACACAGTGATAGTGCTGAGGAGGCCAAAAGCCAGGGTTGTGAGGGAGAAGAATTGCATGGTGAAGTCTTTTGAAAAGCTTGATGCTGGTGATGGCAAGGATATTTATGTTTCTTGAGCGGATTTGAATGGCGTTGACTTGAAGTGGAAGAGGTAAGGTAGTAGTAAACTTGATATCTGAAAGTTTGAGGTTTTGAACTTGTAGAAGTGAGAAGAGTCGAGTCTATGATGCTTCTTTCCTTCCTTTTATACCTCTAGCGCTGCACCTTGCCAGCACACCTCCCCACCATACCACATCGTATACCAGGCAAAAAACACAATGATGAAAGAGCAAACACTTACATGGTTCATCGGGCATCCCAAAATTAGAGCTTCGCCTTGTTACACAGGGTAGCCCCGGTCCTGACCATCCCGCGCGCACGTTCTGCAATCGTGCATCACTACCACACCACCATCTCCATACCGCAATACCATGTCCATACCGCAAAACTCTTAACCACCAGCTTACACCAAACCCGTCATTCAAATGGAACGTCGCAACGTGGTCCCCATTATCATGCGACCTCCATTGAAACCCTCTCAACGTTTCTTATCAAGCTCGCACGGCAGTTCCACCACTAGGTTCTTCAGCTCGTTCACCACATTGTAAGAAGCTGAAACTGTCAGACCAGAAACGGTGCCGTATCCTCGAACGAAACAGACGAGTGGAAAGTTAGCCACGGCATTGTTGAAGCCTACGATGAGCAGAGACCCAGCCAATATATTTTGAATATACAGGTCTTCGGTCTTAGGCGATCGGCGCAGCACTATCTGTGTCGTATAAATGCCATCAGCACGGCGCCATCATTTGCTTCGAGTACGGGATACGAACCTTTACCGACACAGTGGCTGTCTCTAGGCACCAGGTACTCTGGCAAGCAACCTAGCAAGCCGTTATGGTGCTCGAGTAACCACCACGACCGTATCCGTAAGGCTGATTGGTACTCTAGCTCAAGGTCTTCTCCCTCTCGTATCCAAGCGTCCAACCGCTTCCCATATCAACCGTCCTCAGATGACTCGGTGAGTTCCTCCGGTTAGGAAGATGCAATATACGTCCGTTTTGAGTATGGAACAGACGAATAACGGTCGGTGCGGTGCAGTTGCATATATTGGGGGCGAAGTGCGTGCGTGACACAGCTTTTCTGCGCCGAGGACTGCAGCTTGCCACGGAGACCACGCTACACTGCTCGCACATACACATTACCTGTACAGGTAATGCGATGCGAGACGCCGAGGCCCGCAAGAAATTTTCTTGCTTTCAGATCTTTCCACATGGCCAGGAAATCCGGATTGCTGGAAGCTGGCAGAAGCCTCGGACCGCTCTTCGACCGTTGCCGTGGAGCGGTCTAAGAGTAAGTTTTGACAACCTTGACAACCTTGAATATTAGCGTTTCCGTTGTTCCCCGGTCCATGGAAGCAGGAAATGAAAACCCTACAAATCTGAATGGATCAACGAGAGGAAGACGCCAAATGACTGAGATGTCAGAAGATCCGTCTTCTCCAGTTCCCTGTCCCGCATCATGTCAACCATAACCATCCAGTTCGAAGCCCAGGAGAAGCAGAAGGGCTCGAAGAAAGAAACAAAGAAAAAGCAGGCGCAGAGAACGAATGGGGGTCGAGAATGGACTCAATAAACAGTTAGTCTAAGTATATCATATATTCAAACCCTTTTACCTTTAGCCTGCCCTTATATAACGTCGTTCAAACCTGTATCCAGACTGCAGCACCTCGCTGATCATCCCAAACAATGCCACTCGGTTCATCATCGACAGAAGAGCCATCCGTCTCCCTGGATCCAGTCCCCACACGCCCAACTCATTCAAGAGCCCCCCTCAAAAACGCCAGAAATGCATTCACGAAGACTCAAGCCACCACAATGCCGGTCCAATCTCCCCATAACAGTCATCCCCGCTCAACACTCCCCCTATCCCCGGCCCCAACTCAAATCCCCAACACAATCTTCATCTTCTCATACGTATAAAAGCTCACCGCTGCCATCGGTACCACTTTCACATACCCAATCCCCAACCCCACAAAGAACCCCCTGAACCCCTTCTCCCTAAGAATCAAGCCCGCTGTCTCCGCCATCCGCAATCGATGGCCATCCCCTACCGCGCCCCCAACCTGCATTCGTCTCCTAATAACCTCCAACGGATAACTCGCCGTCTGACTCACCAATCCCGCAATACCTCCCGACGTCAGCTCTGCCCAGTAAACCAGCGGCGCTGGTTTATTTTCCGGATAGTTGGCAGGCCGCGGTCTTGTTGTATATGCTGCTATCGAAGGATGGTGGAAAAGATCGCCGACCGTGTCGTGGGTGAGGAATGACATGCCGGCATATGGCAGCATGCCTAGCAGCGTAGGCGAAAACCCACGATAAAAATTCGCCAATCCTGCTCTAGGCGTGATTTTATCAATACTGTTCGTCGCCGAATTCACCAGCGTTTTCGCCGTCGCCGCCACCGGCGCCGCCATCCCCCCATTTGAAAGCGCCGATGCTGCAGAAGCGACATTCGCGCTGGGCAGCGGTTTTGGTACCGGTGGATGTTCATGATAAATCTTCCGACAAATATCCCTCAAAGAGCTCCTATGATCCTTTTTTGTTTCAAACGCCAACCTAACCCTTATCAACTCCAAGGGATAGCAAGTAAACACACTAGTCACGCCAGCAATAGCTCCACTCAACAAACGTCTTAGCGGAGTTTCCTGATCAGGTCCTTTGATAATAGCGCCGCGGATTTGTTCATAGGCGAGGAACTTGATACCCGCATAAGGGAAGATGCGAAGGATGGTGGCGGAGTGGCCGCGGAAGAGACCCAGGGGGCCTTCGGTGCGGTAGATGTCGCGCATGGCGGTGACGACGCCAAACCAGGAGCCGGTGTATTTAAGGTATTGGGGGTTGCTGGCTTGGAAGAGGATTTTTACGCGATCGAGGGGGGCGACTAGGGATTTGGCCTATTTCGTTCAAAAGATTTCAATTAGCCTAGTATTCACATAAATACCAGTTTCTCATGACCAGTTACTGAATATGCGACCGGGAACGGGGAGATAGTGAGGCAGAGAGACGATCGTGAACATACAGCGCATCCCGCCAACCCCCCAGCAACACCACTCTTCCACACATAGTCCCAGCTCTGCCTACTAGTGTTTCTCGTTTTCCTCCGCGGCACGATCGCTTCGTCGTCAGTCGGGCACACAGGCACATCTTTCTTCGGCTGCCCCGCCTTCCGCACATCTTGTGCTATCATCCCAGTCTGCATTCCCGAATCTCCAGCTTCGACCTCTCCACCCTGCGCCGCTGGATTTGCAGACATCGAGGAGGCATGGCCTAGGAGGGCGCCGGGCATTTCCTCCTCCCCTCTCTTTATCGGTTCGGGATCCGCGAGGAACTTGTGAGGGTGGTTTAGGAGCTTTGCGCTGGCATTCCTGGTGCTTTTGTTGAAGTGCTTCGGTAGGTCGGGCGGGTGGTGAAGATGGCGAGGCTATAGGATTTGCAACGAGGAGGTGCACGGTGAGATCAGATGGGGGAGTTAGATTGCTTTTGGTTGCTGACCAAGTGCCGAGTCCTTGTTGGCGGTTGAAAGACGTTGTGACGAGCGTCACTATCCTCGGCAGTCAGGCCTGGCCACGCCGATTTGCGCCCGAAGATAGCCGGGGTTCGAGGTTCTTTAGCTCTTATGTGTATCACAACCTAGTTCACAACTTTCAAGGCAGCAGAGTATATAAAAGAATGGCATTATCATAAGATTTTAAAACAACTTTAAAGTGCATTGGATTGCCTATTTTTGGCATATCTTTTCCACTTCAGAGCGTTTCGCACAATTCATACACTGTTTGTATCTTAGACGACTAAGGTAGGTGTCGTTCAATATGCCCCTTACCCCTGAACGCCGTGCTAATAGACGATAAACTCCACCGACAAACGGTAGTCCGTAAGCCACCCAATGCCAAGCCCTACCAAGCTCATAACACATCAAACCATAACTCGCCTAAGTCCTTCCGTCCCGCCCAGCACTCTCCTCCCCGTAACCGCACACCTCCCCGCTCCGCTCTCCCACTTCCCCTCCCTCCCCTTCATCCACCTCTCCTGCACCTCATGCACACCCTCCACCCAGCGATGAATACACACATAACAAAACACAAACCCCGTCTGACAAGCCGTCGCTGTCTGCACCTCCTCATCACAAATCGGACAATTCGCTGAATCCTCACTCTTGGCAACCGTAAGTATCGGCAACAAACTCTTTCCAGCGATCGGCGGACTCTCCGTCACAATCCTCTTTTCCTCCTCGCTTTCCCCATCATCTTTCTCCTTTTGCGATTTTGCTATCGCTTGGGATTTGGTATGGGTAGGCGTTTTTGTTTGCGGCAACCCCGAAACAAGCGGCGGCGGCACCTCCAGTCCCTCCGTCGCCTTCCTACTCAATTGCCTCGCAAAATCCGACGCATGCCACCACTCCAGAAACTTCAATGCAAAAATACTCGTCGGCAGAAGCACCTTCAGCCCATCCGCCGCCCTCGCCCCCAGGGTTCTGGGACTGAAGAATGAACCCATCCCCTGTGTTCCGGCTCCGCTTGCGCCCTGTGTAGGTTTCGGCGCATCCATGGCTGCGAACGCCCGCATGTCCGCCTCCCCTAACCTTCTCATCCGCGTCCCCACCAGCCACATAAATGGACTATGGTATTTCGTCCCACCCATCAAATACGCCAAATTACACACCAAGATGCTGGCATAGTAAACCGCATTCAAACTCGGCCAGATCCGGCGTAGAAACCAGCGCCAGAAATGCTCCACCCTCTGCCTAAACGTCGGATTTTCCGGGAGTTGCGTATAAGCCACACCCAGCAAAGCTCTCGGCGCATTAATCTCATAACTCTCATCAATCTTCCTCTTCAAATACGGCACCCCCACCATGACTGCCAAATTCTTCCACACATCGCCCCTTCCCAATTTCCCCACATCTCTCGCAATACTCCCGGCAGCACGAGAAGCGCGCGGTATGTCGTAGTTTAAAACCTTTTCACGTTTAAGTCCGTAGAAGTTTTCGACGAAGCCTGCGGAGTAGGTGCGGAGGTAGTAGCGTTCTACGAGGAGCATGGAGAGGGCGTAGAGCTCGTCGAAAGAGTTGAGGATGCGGAGGAGGTAGCGGGGGTGTCGGTGGGTGGCGACGGCGAGGAGGTAGCGCAGGGAGGGGGGTATGAGGGATTCGAGTTGGGTGGATGAGAGGAGTTCGAAGAGGGAGGGTTTGGAGGGGTCGATAGGGGGGTTGAGGGTGGTTAGGTGCTCCATTTTGAAGGATTGGTGAGGGGGGTGTTATGGGAGGTTGAGGTGGAGGCACATCTGGCACATCTCAGGCTGGGGAGATGGAACCTGGCCTGAGGAGGTTGAGGTTCGGCAGATTTAAAGATGGCGACAGCGGAGATTGAAATGAGAGAGCGTTGTGAAGTTGGCAGTGAGCTCCAAAGAGCTGGATTGTCGGCAAGGCTGAGTTCAATGTTGAAGCTTAAGCATGTGCCGAGGCAACTTGAACGCGATGCGCACGGACCTCAACTGCGAATATAAATATTCTCGCGACTACTGGGACTGGAACCAATTCAACAAAACATCAACCACTTCTCGACACTGGCGCTGGCCTCAACCTGATTGAGAAAGTGGATGGAAGACAGCTCGTTCTAATAGCAAGGTCTTCGAGGACACTGTTAGAGACCGACTTGTTTTCCCATCCCCTTTCTCAATCGCGTTGAGGTCAGCTCCAGCGTTGGAAATGATTCTGATGCTTAAGAAAAACTGCCAATCAATGGGCGACATCCCTGGAAAAGGACATAGGTTTGTAACTAATTCAATGTTTTATGCAATTTCTACTGGTTAGATGTTCCCGTTTAGACTTCCGCCTGTCCGATGAGATTGCCAGCGTCAGCTTCAACGTTGAGAATGGTTCTCGTGCTTGAGATAAATTGTTGGCTCACCGCTGTTCCGTGGGAAAGTTATTATCTGGAAATCTCTTGATGCCTCACAATCTCTGCTGCTAAGCGTTCTGCTATACTTTGAACTGCTTATCATCCTTTCGAAGCTCAGAGCCAGTCGTGAAGCTTGGAGCTGAGTGTTGTTGGGAAGCTCCTGGTTACATGTCTATGCCCGACCAAAGACTTGGCCAATGGCTGATAGTTTCCTAGTCATTCAAATTGTTTAGATTCAGCAGTCTGAACCCAGCTCGATCCGTACTTCCCGTGTTTTGACTTTTAATGCCATAGCAATTATCAAATATAGGCAGTCTGGTCCCGCTCTCCCAAGTATAAAGTCCTCCCCACTCTTCTCCGTTCCAATTTCGCTTCCTTGTCCTGCGCACATAGTTACTAAAGCAGCCGAGCTTCACTGTACCATCTCCAAATCTACCTTTCTTGCTTATATTATTATACCAGTGTCTCTTTACTATAAGATACAAGAACACTTTACCTTACCTCTACACCTTATCTGTGTACAATTCCACTCCTCCAAACCTCTGAAAATGCAATTCCAATTCCTTGCCGTTCTCCTTTTTGGCGCCGTCGCCACAATCAATGCCCAGGATTGCGGTGTTTTTATTGGGGCTTGCAATTCCGGGGATTGCAATGGGGAGGCCAATCCAGCTGTCAGTCGTTTTCCAAGATGTACAAACGGAAGGGCTATCAATTGTCCATGCGGCTACAATTGTGGTCCGCCTGGAACTACTGGATGGTGTGATGAGGGCGGATGCGCTGGTCAACACGTTACTGAATTGCCTCATTATCGAGATTTTGGTTTTCGATGCACAGGGAACTTTTTTGGGTGTAGCTGTATTGAACGGCCGCACGTTTGAGCAGATGTGGAGGAAATAGGAATATGTGAGGACGTATATGGAAGCAATATAACAGAACTGGGAAACTCGGCTTGGATACAATCAACCAGATCTTATCCTCTTAATTTGGGAGTTCTGTGGCTTTTGCAATACCATGCCCGCAAGTTGCTGCTTCAATTCTATCTTTGAGGATGGCACAGTATTTGGCAAGTTCGGCTGCTTGGTAGATCCGCAGGACGTTGATATCTTGTCAAAGAGTAAGAGTATCCCACTCATGTCATACCCAGTCAGTCTCAACCTCGCATCTTCCACTCTTACTCTAGTCAAATCCTTCTGCGTAGTTACCTTACCTTGCTTTCACAGTATACTTAATTCATTGATTTCCTAGCCCTGATATCGTCTTCTTGGAATTGTATCTCAGTCGTATTGTTACATAGGAGATGGTTCGAACAACATTGAAGTTGACAAAACACAGAAAAGCACACTTCAGCATCTCCTCCACCTCCTCCACTTATTCCTCTTCTTCCACCCGAGTCTTCGGAAGCTTTGTTGCACATCAGTTCCTCCCACTTCTCCCTCCCGCTCCTCCTACTTCCTGGTCCCGCTCCTGTAAGCATTGAAAATACCGAGTTGGATCTATCACGGTATCACCGAATCCGCGTGCACTGGTTGTGTGGAATCTCATGGGAAAGAAATGAACAAGGAGACATGCCATGTGTAGGTAGTTGCACGTCTGGTTTCATTGACTCTATGTATATGTGCATGTTCTGTCGATTTATATCGCGGCCCCGTTCAGGCCTTCTTGCGGGCACGCCGAGACTTCTTCCCTTCCGCCCCCTTTTCAGATTTCTCAGTCTTCTCAGAAAGCTCTTCCACTTTCGCAGCAGCCCCATTCGCTTTGCCAGCCTTTTCGGCAGTACTGTCATCCTTCTTCTCACCTCCCTTATCCCCCTTCATCTTCGCCCTCTCTTCCTCCTCCTTCTTTAACCACGCCCTCTTAACCGCCTCTTCCCTCTCCACCCTCTCAATCAACTTATCACTCCCCTCCCACAGGGCCTTCGCCACCTTCTCAACCTTCACATCCCTGCGCGCAAAATCCATCTCCCTACACTCCTTAATCAGCTTCCCACCATGTCCCCTCCCCAGCGTTGCATCCATAGCCGCATATAAGAAGCTCTCGGCGCCCCTATCCGCACTCTTCAAAAACAGCCACACACTCTGCCACAACCCTAGATAGATTGCCAATCCCCAAAGCGTGCCCCTCGTAAGCCATCTTCTCATTCCGGGTGTTCTCGTAAAGCCCGGATCAACGAATACGACTCGTGCGTTCATGGGCATTTTGTCGGGGCGCTTGTATGCGTCTAGATGTTTTTGGTACGCTTGGCCGAAAGTCATCAATGCGAGTTTGCTCTGCGCGTATGCTCTGCCTGGTGACCAATCTTTCTCCTCGAGTGTCTTTTCCACGCTTTCTAGCGGCGGCGACGCAATATAGCTTGGGCAGCTCGCAAATAAAATTCTCACATCACGATCCGGCGGCTGCGCTCTCAGCGCCGGACTCATAATGCTCAGCAAATGGAAATTTGCCAGATAGTTCACCATCCACGTTTCCTCGAGTCCCTCATTTGTAAGCTTCCTCGGTTTCCCCGGCGGAGTGAGAGTAGCAGCGCACAGAATAATCATGTCCAGACGACGAGGCGGCGCGTTGTCGATCCATTTTGTGGCGAATTGGCGGATGGAATAGAGAGAGGAGAGGTCGACTTGCTCGGCGTAGATGAGTTCGTTGTTGGTTTGGGTGCGAAGGTCTTCAACGTAGTCGACAAGGAAGGCGTCGGAGGGGGGGAGGTGGGTGAGAAGGACTAGTTGGGCGCCGCGTTGGGCGAGAGAGAGGGCTATGGATGCGCCGATGCCTGATGTACCTCCCTAACAGATGGAATTAGCATGAAGAAAAGTGAATGAAGGAGGAATGGATTACTGTTAATATGACCACTTTCCCATGCATGTTCCGCTCCGAAGGATTGGTTGCGCCCTGGCAGTACCATCTTATGACGGAGATAAAAGCCACGACAGCCAGAATTTTGGCCGCTGGCCACAGTAACCAGACATTGTTGGTCACATAGTCTGGCCAGCCCTCCTCGATGACGTGCAGGAGGAATGGAATTGGCATCGTGAAGTTTGACGAGAGAGAAGTTCGTCGAGAGCTTCAGAAATCTCAAAAGCTCTCTTAGGGGCGTGGCTAAATTTAGACTTCTGTCGGCCGCCGCGTCGGATCCCAGCCTGGTTGTGGCGCTGTGGCGCAAAATATGGGGTACGCTAGTCTAGCGGCAAATCGCAGTCCCACCTTTTGAACCTCGATCCTGGCTGACTTCAACTTTTACATCGTCGAACTTGCCACAACACGACTTGGATTTAGCACAGGGACGTGCCGGGAAGCCATGGAGGAAGACGACGATGAGTACACCATTCCGCTACAAGACCAACGAGCCTTCGGCGCAGGCATCAAGCGCAAACGAGTCCACTTCGTCCCCTCGTCCTCAACCACCGAGAGCATTTCAGCTCCCAAGCCCGCCCCGTCGCGATCCATGGGCGACTTTTATCTCAGCCTAGTCCTACCATCCGACAAACAAGGGGGTTCAGCACAGGAAGACTCTCCTCTCTGCGAAGTCTGCAAACTGCCAATACCTTCACAAAATGAGGCAGACGGAGAAGAGGCGGCGAAAACACGTCCACACGAGGCATCCCTAGCCCACCAAGTCTGCCTCACCCACTCGCACCCACCCTCGCATCTCGACCGCAAGCGCAAAGGCCTTTCGATTCTCAGTTCGTATGGGTGGGACCCGGATGCGCGGGTCGGTCTGGGTGCGAAAGGGGAAGGTATAAAATTTCCTATAAAGCCGAAAGAGAAAAAGGATACACATGGATTGGGATTGGTGATACCGAAAGATCTGCCAAAGCGGAAAGAGAAAGAGGTGAAGTTAGATGCGGGCAAGGTGAGGAAGTTGGAGGAAAGAGACAAGAAGAAGAGAGAGAGGTTACAGGAGATGTTCTATCGGAATGATGACGTGGAGAGGTATTTGGGTGGTCGTGGGTGAGGGAGCTGGGGGGGGGGGGGGGCGGAGTGAAAGGGGATGGTTGGTATGCAGGGAGGAATAGGAGGGACATAGCGATGGAGTTTGGAGTTTGGAGTTTGGGAAAGATACCACTGCATTGAACGAATTATGTTTGGACTGGTACGATGCTTCTGCTTTATGTTTTACAATGAATGAACAGGGGCTTGCCCCCACTACCACGAGCTTTTCTGCGAACCCGTAAGTGGCCTAGAAGGAATCTCCTGTTTGAAGTTCTAGGTTATTGGATTGACAGAAAGAAACTCGTTTATTTCGAATCACTGGCCACTGCTCTTCATGCTGAATCGTTAAGTACCTTACGTTTCCATTCAGTCATTTTGGTGCGGGGTTACAGCAAATAAAAGTCGCCTGTAAATCCATCCACAGAGACTGTCTCCAATGCTCCACTGGAGCTCGACACCTGCCTCACCATCTCTATCCTCTGATAGCACACCACTAAACCACACATACCTCCATCAACAACAATGCCAGCCACATCATCCGCATTCTGGTCTCTCCTTGGCTGGCCAGCATTAGAAACACCATTCTCCACCCCGCCACACGCCATCATCCAGTGCTTACACATACCCGCCATCGGCGTCCCCCATCTCCGCCTCCACGGCACCATACCCGCCCACCCCGGCTCCCACCACTTTGTCACCTTCGCTCTCGGCCGTGTTCCTGACCTCAGTGAATACTGGCCGTCCGGAAAGCTAGGCGGCTGCCAACTCATCAACCTCACATCAGCCTCCTATCCTTCCTGCAACGGACTCTACTGTCCCTTTCTCCTACAACCCGCCGAAGATTTGTGTCAACACTCAAACGTCTCCACATTGATCAGTCGTGGTGAGAGAGACACTCATAATGGCGATGTTTTTGTATGCAAGATGAAGCCGCAGGAGATGTGACTGGATGGACGGGCGGAGTATGATAACATGGAGGTAGAGCTTATGCTGCTGATGGCCCTATGGGATTCTGCGAGCAGGGATATACAGCTGGGAATGTGCAAGGTCGAGGCGTTGAAGCGGAACTAAAAACCCAGAGTTTGGCTGAAAACCAGGGTTGTGGATGCGGAATATGATTATGTTCAAGCGATGAATTGAATGGCATGGGATTATTTGAGGCTGCATGCTGGACCGCGGTTGCATTGAGTTTTCCGGAATGAAGGAGATGATACTACGAGTATGCTGTGATACACAAAATTCAACGACTGTTCAAGAGTTCCAAAAACCACAAGCCGGATTGTGCGGATAGATGAAGCTAATGGGAAATTGAACTATTTGGATCAGTCCCGTCCATATTTCGACCGGTAAGCATGAATCTGGATAGAATACAGACCTAGCTTGTAATGGTAGTAACCACTAACCAGACCTTGCTTCTACTGAACCATTGCAATCGGAAAGGATCCAAAAGAGCACCACCAAAAAAAGTGTCCCTGCTTTTGATCCAATCCCACTAATCTGGACCCTTCCGAGTTTTTTTTTTTTGCCCCCAGTGCTCACTGAAGGTATCGAACATAAGACCTTACAGACATAATGTTCACATGATACCATTGTGCCAACAGAACCGAGAAAATTATGCCAATTTACACTTATATCCAGGCCTCTCGTTCGCAGTGCGTCGAAGTTGTTCATTCCCTGAAGTCGGTCCTAGAGGACTGCCAAAAACAAAGCTGCTAAAAAGAGACACTGCAAAAAGAAAAGTTTGCGCCTTCTTCTAACGAATCTGTCCTTAGGCCTTACTCTCAAAATTAGGTAATCACCGAAACGATTTGCTGAAATGGAGTCCGTAAAAATACTGGCAAAAAAAGTGTCCCTGCTTCTGCTTACTTCCCCAGAGCCTTCCATGGAGCCTTCCGAAGTTTTTTTCTAGCCCCCAGTGCCCGCCACAGGTATCGAACACAAGGCTTTGCAGACTTGATGTTCAAATAATACCATTGTGCCAACAGAACTGAAAGAAAAATGCCAACTTACACTTATAACCATACCTCCGTGTGTCCAGTCATCGATTCCAGAAAGATTCTTTGCCCACCCCATTGACATTGTCCCAAAGAAATGCCAATATGCTGGTAATTGACGGATAGTATATGCGGAACATTGCGTCAGGATTACAGCCTTGCTGCACATTCTCATCACTCAAAGTCGAAGTCTCAAATGTTCTGCCGTCCAAAATGACAAACGTAGGATCCTAATTGCTGCCGGACTTTACCTGGGAGGGGAGGAGTGAGCTTTGAGGAGCCACTGGCGCAATGTCCGGGGTTCAAATGTCCGATGCCCTTCTTCTCTTTTTGAGATGCGTGCTTCACTTGAAGCTTGCCAGGCATGATATTTCAGCGATCCGATCAGTTATAACTTCGGAAGGCTCCCAGTTTCATTTTTGTCTCATCATGTCAAGATCATACCGCTGCACCAGCAATGCTTATTGGCTGCCAGTTTCGAACTATAGGTCCTGCGGAAGGAGAGGAGACAGTGGCGTGGCGGGGGTTGCGAGAAAGGAAGGGACGGGAGGGCGACTTCCTCGTTGAGAAGGTACGGGGACGGCTGCTGGTGGGGGCGGTCTCTCCACATGTATACGTGTATCAGCATCTAGTTAGACGTTTATGGACTCCTGGCCTTTGGATATGCCTGTCGTGAAAGTTCAAGTGTTAGCGCTGAAGATAGGTATATGGTAGATATATAAAGTACAGAGCCTGGCCATGCTAAGGCTGCTTGCTCTACGGCCACATAGAACTGAAATATCCCCAGAGATTTTCGATAGTAGAAGATGATCGTCGTAGGGCTCGGAAAAATTGAAACCAGGATGGAAATAGTGAAGAACAGGGAAAGAGTTACGAAATGAGTTCAAGGCCATACTCTGTATATTGTTTCGACATCGATCAACAGTTGCATTATTGCAGAGTGGTTCGCTTTAAATGAGTCGAAAATGCCTTACTTGAAATGTTCGGTTTTGGCCACCAGTGAA
The DNA here is from genome assembly GCA_037179335.1 of Cyclaneusma minus. NCBI lineage: Eukaryota > Fungi > Ascomycota > Leotiomycetes > Marthamycetales > Marthamycetaceae > Cyclaneusma > Cyclaneusma minus. The sequence continues at coordinate 163,214 of JAKZHN010000035.1, read as the reverse complement.
AATGGTGGATCAAGAGAGAAAAATAGTTGGCGAGTCAAAAGAGAAAGCGCCGGACCGATGACCCCTTTCACTCCCAAGTATCACCAAAAGCAAGGCTGTGCTAAAAAGACGCAATTACTCATCTGCGCCCCTGATCTTGCTTCATGGATTGCGCGATGTATTCTCTCGGCTCAGAATTGATCTGCAAACCGCCAGTCAGCACAGCTCTCGTAACGTCCAGCCGTCTCAACACACGGCTCCGCAAGAAAAGGGGGATCGTACCTAGCGTCATGCTCATGCTAACGTCCGTGTTCTCCACCATCTTCGTGAACTCTTCGAAGCTAATCTTCCCGTCCCCATCCAGATCGGCCTCCATGATCGTCTTGTCCACAATCTGCTGCAGCTGCTGATCCTTCAAATTGCTCCCCACCATCATCTTCAGCACAATAAACAGCTCGCCGTTGCTAATATAGCCGTCGCGATCGATGTCGTAGACTTTGAAGGCGAAGCGCAACTTTTGCTCCTTGTTGCCTTTGCTGGAGAAGGCGCTGAGGCCCGAGACGAATTCCTGGAAATCGACGTCACCGCCACCGTCTTCGTCGAAGATGGCGATCATTCTGTAGCTGCTGTGTCAGTCCACGTAGTGGGAAGGAGTGTGAGGATGAGACGGACCGGGTCGCTAAGGGGTTGGAGGAGATCTGGGGAAGGCTGAGGAATTCTTCGCGTTCGATGGTTCCCGAGTTGTCCTGTGAAGATGCGTGAGCGAGCCGTCCGAAGTACATCTCTACAAGACTGGAGGCGCACCTTATCCAGCTTCATGAACCTCTTGCGCAGGCGTTCAACCTCATCTCGATCGACTGTATCTGGATTAGCTTCTGAAAGAGTTGCGACAGACAGCAAACGCACAGTTGGAGCCCTGCACTATGTTCTCAAGCACAGTACTGCTGGTATTTCCCATGTCGGCGGTGGCAAGGCTCGCAGGGGTTGGAGGAATAGTAGGTGGGCGGACCGGGAGGTTGATATCAGGGCTCTCGAGTCGAAAGCTGGATGAGCTTGGCGTTGGTGCGCGGATCAGACCATGGGAGTATGCGCCTTCTGCTTTATAAACGGGAGAGCCTCTGGTAAGTTATGGAGCCGGGCTTGTCGAGGTTGTCATCGGCAAGCGTGCTTGAAAGAATGCCTGATGGACTTGTATGCACGAGCGCCGATGTACCTTTGGGTAGGTTCATGGAGTTATGCGCCCCTCGATTATGCGTGCCTGAGGAACTTATGCATGAATAAAGCGCCAATCTGAATTCGCATATGTTGCTCTGGAGCGGAGCCGACCAACATAGGCAACAACTCCCATCGTCGTCACTTGCCAACTCCCTTTCATTTCAATATTCTTGTGACTCCGGAAGCCGTTTCGCTAATCAGGATGGGCCATTGGCCATTCTCCCTGTTCAAGGGTCTGACAATAGTGATCTAAAAATCAGCAAGAGATGGGTTGGCTATCTAAGCATTTTATATACTTGATATAACATACCTCTTCAGGTACCTTAACCTTAACCAAGCCACACCCCAAGCCACATGGCAAGCTCACTGACCCAGACAACGACATCACTACACTAACAGCTTCCAGCGAAACACCTGGGCTGCGGGTACAACTGAACATTCAGACTCCAATTATGTTATAGAGTGATTGCAATCTCAAATCCCGAGCTTCGCTCAACTCTCGAGTCGCTTTCTTCAAGTCGCTTTCCCCAAGTTGCCTCTCCCAAAGCTCCTCCCTGCTGAAATCCATCGAGCTCCATTGAAGTTCAAACCCTCAATCGCATGGACGGCACCCAAACCGCAACAATCCAACAACCATCCGCCATGGCCTGGACCACGCCCCTCTACTACATAGTCCTCCCATTCCTCTACCTAACCAACCTTATCCTCCTCACCCTATCGCCCATTCTCCACCTCCTCCACTACGCCCTCCACGCCCTCTTCGTGCCTGTCCGTCTCCTAGGCAAATTTGAAGTACATAAACCACCTCCTTCCCCTTTCCCAAGCCTCTGCGGCCCTCCGAAATTTCCTAACAAACTTTCTAGACACTCTACATCTACCTCGGCATCGCCGCACTGATTGGCCTCTTTACGGGTCTCATTCTCTACCTCTGTTCCAGCTTCTTCATCGTCATCTTCGATCTTGGCGGAGGAGGAGGTGCTTCGTCCAAATCCGAGAAGGCAGCGATTAAACCGCACAGCGAGGAGCAGAAATCCGAGAGCCAGCAGAATTACCTCACGCCGCCAACGAGTGCTGGCTTGGGTCGGCTAGACGACTTCTCAGGGCAGAGCCATGGCGAATGGATCGAGACAGACAGTGGGAAGCCTGGCTTGTTGTCGCAGACCATTCTCGAAGAGTTTGATGATTCGGACGAGTTTTGATTTAGGAGCACACGTCAATGGTAGGGAAGGTCAGCTACAGCATTAAAGAATCTTCTCATTTCGAAGCCCATCATGTATTTTTGAAGGCGTTAACTAGCGCAAACACAACGGCCTATGTGCTGTGTCGCCCATTGTACCTCGGCAGACTCAACATACCTCAGACTCATAATGGTCTGGCCGCTGTCCCGAAACGCCTGAGACGCTACGAGAAGGTATTCCAGTCAACCCCCTGCCATGCCAGTACGCCTCGCCCGCAAACAAGCCCAGACCCGCCGCAATACCTTTCACACAAATTATCGTCGATATCCGCGATCACGATCCATATCCCGATCCCACTCCCGCTCTCGCATAGGACTTCGACTTCGACTATGTGCGCCCCTCACACGCATCCTATCGTCATAATCAAGCCTGTCGCGATCTCTTCCTATTTTGCCACGGTCTTCGCGATCATCCCATCGCCGTCGGTCATCACGGGGTCGGTCGTCGCGGGGTCGTGGTGGTAACGCACGGTCGTCTCTTGGTAATGGACGGTCGTCCCGTCGCCCCGAGTCAGGACCATAGCTCGGGATGTAAGTGTCGATATCTGCTGGAGGCCTTGGTGGACCTACTCCACGATTGCGCGGGTATCCACGATCCCGATCCATATCCCGATCCCTGTCGCGGTGCCCGTCTGTTCGGTCCGACCATGATCCATCACCTGGTCCTCCCCAATGCGCATTGGGGGGCGGGCCTCTGGGTGGCGGAGGTGGCCTCGACTCGTTCCTAGGGGCGTTTCTTGCCCATGCAGGTTGGCGGTCGTGGACTGGTGGTGGATGGGCCACACCATTTCTGTGACCTCTCTGAGGAGGAGGATGGCGGCTAACATTTTGATGCGCACGGTTGACTCCACCATAATCACCATGGCCATTGCCAAACCCAGCGTTGCCTCCCCGATTATCTTCGCCACCCCAGCCTCCATTAGGACCCATGCCAACAGTACCCCCCTTCGGGGCTGGTGGACGAGCTGCCTTCTCCTGTCTGAACCTTTGGCGGTCAAACTCATGAGAAGCTTCAAATGTCGGGAGTTCGTGTGGTTGAGCAGGATATGGCTCGTTCTTGAAATAGGGATGCTCCAGTGCGTCGATGGCATTGATTCGTTTGCGCCAGTCCAATCTCATGAGCTCATTGAGCAGAGATATTGCTCCTGATCCATACCTACTACGATTAGCACAAGTAACTTCACACAGACATCAGTACATACTCTCTGAAGCGTTGTGGGAGCGTGGGTGGCTTAGACTGTAATGTCAGTTCCGCAGCTCCTGGGAGTTTGCGCCAGCCGGGCATCGTTTCTTCTGTGGGGGTTCCAACTAGGTCAAATATCATGTGCAGTTGCCTAATATCGCTGTCGCCAGTCATGATAGGTCGACCCGTGAGCATCTCGCCAAAGATACAGCTAATAGAAGTCAGCAATCGTAGAAGTGAAAAAGGGATCACAATTGCCTACCCGACACCCCATAGATCAATAGCTGTCGTGTACCTTCTCAAATGCAGGAGAAGCTCTGGTGGACGGTACCAGCGCGTGACGACGAGGGTGGTGTAGTCACGGCGGGCTTCTCCTCCACCGCACCCTGCGCGAGGGACAGGCCCATCATAATGGCGCGCAAGACCAAAATCGGCGATCTGCAAGATGCCCTTGTTGTTGATGAGCAGGTTGGCAGCCTTCATGTCTCGATGTAATATCTGGTTGTCGTGGATGTACCGAAGACCTTCAAGCAGCTGTTGCATGTAACATTTGATCTGCGGCTCAGTGAAATGGACATTTGGATTTTCCAGCAGGCCAGAGAGATCGTGGTCCATGTATGGAGTGACCATGTACATGTAGGCGCGCTTGCGTTTATCGGCTAGGAGAGTCAGCAATCAATTGGCATATACACGGGGCTTCCAGTGTCCTCACGTTTGATGGGCGGCTCGACGACCATCTCCACTAGCTGCAGAACATTTGGATGAGATAGCAGTTTGAGCAGCTTGATCTCTCGCAGGGCCGTGATTGGGAAGCCGTCCTTCTCGTCGTGTTTGATGATCCTTTTCATTGCGACGTCGGCGCCATTCTTCTTGCATCGGGCGCGGAATACCACACTGAACGTGTACAGTTAGCAATGGGACACGAATCAGAGGATGGGATGTGACTTGCCCAAAGGTACCTTCACCCAGCTTCTCCCCAAGCTCGTACTCGCTGATGGGGGAACAGCCCACGAACTTCTTGGGAGGTCTCTGGCCATCTGCCCTACCGTCGGGTTCGGAGCTGGCCAGCTGAGCGGCGGGGATAGCATCTGCCATTGTACTGAATTCGCGTGAGAGCTGTTGTGTCGCGGAGATGGCTGGGTCGCGAAGCCAGACGAGGAACAGAGGTCGAGTTCAAAAGGTGGTTGGATCTGAAAGTGGTTCCGGATGGAGGCGCATTCATGGAAGGGTTGCGAGGGAGGTCTGGCGCAACGACGCTTTGGACGAGAAGAGCTGCGCAAAACAAGGCTTCATTGTGATTGACTAGCGAGCCATATCACAACTTCAGAAGCCGAATCGGTGTAAAATCGAGGCTGCGGATGCAATAAATGAAGTCACCTCTCGCTCACGGTGACGCGTGCCGACGTGCTGCAAAGCCACCGAGCTGCGAAATACTTTATTTGCTCGCTTTCGTATTCCGGAAACACCTGCCCACCCGAGAAGCTTCGGCCTCTGACAACATCCCCAGAATTCGGCCTCATAACCCACTCCAACTCCAACCAAACATTGAATCACAGAGACTCTTCGCCATGGCTGGCAAACACCCCATCACCGTTCCCCCGGTGCGTCCGCTCTACCGCTTCGCCGCTACCGGACTCGGCGCAAGCATGTGGTTCTTCGTGAGTTCCCCATTGATCTCGGCCAGTGACTGCGCCTTGCTAACCCTGCACAGTTGATGTACCGAGCGAAGAAAGACGGTCCGAATCTCCATCTCTCGAATACACAACCCATCACTAACCCTGTGCAGGCGCTGTTCTCATGGGCTGGAGACACCCTTGGGACCATTGAACACCTATCTCGCCATTGTTCAGACTGAGGCTCGGGGGGTTTGGCGCACTCGGCATATGATATCGCCCTCACGGACATCGTTTGGTGCAGCGAAGAGACGCTCAGCTGGAACAGGAGGCGGCCATCGAATCAGTCTTTGTACATACGAGTGAGGGAATTTATTTGCGTTCAACCCCCCCTCAGGGTCTTCGTCTCGAATTGACTTGCCCATAAGTCATGACAGGCTACAATTCACGAGCCTGGCCTTCTCCCTGCCACTCGACAATTAGCCATGTTTATGTGATATTTCATCAGTTTCGTTGTTCGAGTCAATATCAAGGGCAAAGGTTCTATTTCAGAGGTAATGATTACAACGTATCAACGTCTTCCTCTTACAGTCTCCGGCTATATGAGCGAGGTCACAAAGGCCAATCGACAATTCAGCTGGTTGCAAGAGAGTCCATTGGATCAACGCATTTTTGTTTTCTTTTTCTCTTTTTGCGAATTAACTGCACAAAGCTGATTTCCTCCGAGTTGTTGTGTCAGGCCCCCAAAGGAGGCTTTTAGTACTGAAAGGTCCTGCGATATGATGTGGGCAAATCCCGCCCATCTCCATAAACCTGCCCAGACCCTTACAAAACACAACGAGAAAGAGCCCCGTAAAGTTTCCGTCTCCATTTCAAGCAGCAAATCATCGCGATAACCCCTTTCCACTCACCCCCTTACACAGCACCAGCTTCCACCTCCTGCTTCGACTGACCATCTTGGTACTTCTCGTCGTCAACGTTAGGTGCAGGCCTGTCATTTGGCCTGGGCTGCTTCCACTTCTCCATCTTCTCGTTCTGCAGATACGTGTAGAACGATGGATAGATGCGGGTCACAGTATCGAAATACTTGAATCCGCAATCCAACTGGCGGACGTCAGCTTCAAAGCGCATGCCTTTGAAGAACTCCTCCAAGATAGACTGCTCGAGCCAGAATTCCTCGATCGGACCATCGGCATCTTTGGTCATGCCGTCGTTGCCATCCTCAGACTCGGAATCCGTGACGTCTTCAGGGGCAGCGGCCGGGTTGCTCCAGGGCTTGACTCTCATGATGCCGAGAGGCTGCATGGTACCAGTCTCACCCTTGGAGTTCTTCGTGGCAGCATACATGGCCTTAGTCTCATCGGTAGGCATGATGATATCGACGATCTCAAAGCCGCGATATTGCTTGTCCACAATCTTCGGGTCGTGCTCGAGGACAAATTGACATTGCTCATCCGTGCCCAACATGGCAGCAGCAGTCTTGAAGGCTTGAAGCGCATCGGCACGGTTCATGGCGCTAAAGAAACCGGCTTCCTTCTCGTCTTCGTCAGAGTCGCTCAGGGTGTCGGGACCGAGACCAAAATGCTGGCCGCCAAAGAGGGTAGAGCAGGCAGTATTGTAGGCTCCGGGAAGTTGGTAGGCCACCTCGCGAATGTGCTCGAACTCCTCCTCTGCAATATCGCAGATCCTGCGTGCAGCGAGGATGTTGTCCTTGTACTCGGGGCATACGTTGTGGTGCAGAACGTAATTAAGCCAGTTGCGGAGAACGTCGCAGGCTTGCTTGATCGTCTTTCCCTCGTCGCCAAACATTGCTGGGAGCTTTTCCGCGCTGTAAGTCAGGTTAGCTTTATAGATTCATCGCGCTTGGTCATGAGATGGGTATCTTACATGAATCCAGCCACAACTAATTCAAAGTTCACTTCCCAAGCATCCATGTTTCCGTCAAAGAACTTGCTGTTCGGATTACCTTGGATGTAGTCTCGAGCATTGATATCAGCAATTTCTTGGGCGGTAGAATTCTCGACCGTTTCCTTGTCAAGACCACCGCCGAAGGGCTTGGGAGTGGCATCGACACCACCGAGCAGAAGATACTTGGTGAAAATGTGAGATCGTTCGGAATCGAGCTTGCGTCTCGCTCTGTAGCGTTGCATGCACTGTTCAATGCGCTCAACGAAGGGGCGGGATCTGTAATATGGTGAGCACGGATATGGAGTAGGCAATGGCCAAGACTTACGGAGCATAGATCTGCTCGATTTCCTCCATGTACTCTTGGGGGGTGAGAGGAGGGTCGGCGTAGAACTCTGTCGTATGTTAGCTATGTTGGCGGGAAAGGGGGGGCTTCAGGCAAACCTTCGAAGCCAGATGCTGGTGGCAGCTTCGGCTTCTTGGGCCCGGTACTCTTCTTGTTGGGCTTCTTGTTCTTCTTCTTCTTCTTCTTCTCCTTGGGCTCCTCCTCCTCTTCGCTAGTAAGTTCGTAGTTGGGGTCACCAGGCTGTGCCTTGTAAAAGTCCTCCGGGAGGGCCTCACCCTCATCCGCCACTTCTGCCTTGGGTGCCTTCTTGGTCTTCTTGGTTGCTGCTACGGGAGCATCAGCAGTCGGCAGACTGGAAGCAGCATCGAGGGTCTCGGCCTTGTTCTCGTCCACAGCGGACGTGGCCTTGGTAGAATCCGGGACTGGATTGCTCTGGGTAGTCTGGCCAGCATTGGGAATCTGCTCCTCGATCTCAATGTCGTGGGTCTCGGCTTCGACCTTGTCCACAGGGGACGCGGTCTTGGTTGAATCTGAGACTGGACTGCTCTGGGTAGTCTGACTCTGGCCAGCGTTGGCAATCTCCTCCTCGATCTCAGCGTCGAGAACCTTATGGACAAGGTTATCTTGGGGTCGGCTATTGTGCACAGCGTCTGCGGCCTTCTTGAGAAGACGCTCGAATTTCCTAACCCGACCGGAGTTCACAGGTGCCAGCTCCAGAAGCTGAGTTGCGCTGTAGCGTCGGGACTTGGCTTCTGAGGACTCGTTGAGGGTCAGAGCACCGACATCTTGGGATAGAGCGTCCGCCATGGTGAGTACTCGCAAGATGAGATTGTTCTGGTGAGGTTGGGCGAGTCTTGTGTGAAGGATGAGGAAGAGAAAGGGATTGTGTGATGGGTTGACCCAGTCCGTGGAGTTAAGACTTAAGGTTGTCGTTTGCAATGAGCTGTGAAGATGTGTGCAGCTGCAGCACACCACAAAAAAAGTAAGGTAGACGCGGAGACGGAGGAAAGAAGAGGAGCAAACGGGCAATCTTGCGGACACTTATGTTACGGTTCTCGCCTGGTTTGTAGACTTCTGCTGGAATCGGCAGCAGCTCACCTGGCGAGGTAATAGCCTGACGATGTGAAGATGGGCGGGTAATTCAGGTAGCCAACGATGTGACGAATAAGATGGAATCGACAGCAGAGTGACAAGTGCTTCACAGTGCTCTCTTTGATTTTTACCTACAGATTTCAAGGATTGCGCTGCTGGCAGCAACTTGCAACAGCAATAAATACCATTTGGTGGTCTAGAAAGTTTGGGTTTGAGTTTGACTCTCAGACTCTGGTTTGACCTCAGACCATATCCTCATCCCGATTTCACAGGCAGCGGAGCAGATGAGTCAACAGAAGCCAAGAAGAGGTGGCAGATCTCCATGTTTCGAAGTCGGGAGCACCTGAAGCTTCCATCAGTTCTGTCACACATGACAAGACAGACAGCAATGTGAACGTGATGGGCTCTCGTGAGGTGCCAGCACACAACATGGGCAACAGTGACTTGTTTGCTCGGCGGTAGCGTGTCGTCTCCAATGGCCAATGATGTTGTCGAAGTGTCGAGAGCTGGAGTTATGAGCATGCTCGCAAGTATCGAGTGGTGGTCAAGTTGCAGGGGCACAGGCAAAATTGACCTGTGCTCAGCCTTTCCTGCCAGGGGTCCACGCTAAGATAAGGCGGTGGAGAACACTAAGATTTGCTTCGTAGACCACGACGCCGTACATGTACGCCAGCCTCGACTCAGCCTTCCAGTGCCCATGCTGGTGCGAGTTGGGCCAAAGAAAGCGACCAACCGTCTTGCGCCCTCGTCCTCCTGTCGCCTGTCGACTTCCACTCTCCTTAAACTCCCGCCCTACCCACCTATAACGAGTCTCCCGAGAACATACTCCTCTTTCTTTTTCTGCGAACCTAAGCTGTCGCAATATGACCGCCCCATGACCTGTCCTACCATGACCTCTTCCACCACTGTGGCCACTATGGCAAAACCTCTGCCCAAGCAGTCTGAATTGGTTGGCTACGATTACGCTGTTGCCGGACAGTAAGCTTCGCGCCCAAGCCATTCTCGGAAATCTACTGACATTGCGCCTGTAGTGAGGGCGTGCTCTCCGACGTGGACGGCCAGCTATTCATTAAACCATGTACCCCTAAGGAAGCTCAATTCTACAACGACTCGATCGCAAACCATCCCGAGTTCGCCGAGCTGATGCCCACCTTCATGGGCACTCTCCAGCTGTCCCCCCAGCAAGATGCGACCCTGGAGGAGCATGGGGCAGCTATGATTGCAGCCCAAACCACCGAGGTAGGTGCTGCTGTAGATGCTGCTGTCGAGGGCGCGCCTACTGTTGACGAGCTCCTGACCTCGTCGCGCCCCAAGCGCATAGTCACCGACATGGCCTTGGTTCTCGAAAATGCGGCCCACGGTTTCGTAAAGCCCAATATCTTGGACGTGAAGCTAGGCGTACGGCTGTATGCGGACTATGCGCTAGAGGACAAGAAAAGGCGCTTCGATATCATCACCGAAAAGACGACGCACAAGAACCTCGGCTTCCGAATCGCGGGCATGAGAGTATGGCAAGGTGAAAATGCCGTTCCAGGAGGCGACGTGGACCGCGAAGGTTACAAAATCTACAATAAAGACTACGGCCGTTTCGTCGTGACAGAAGACAATGTCCACGAGGCATTCAGCAACTTTATTTTCACCGAGTCAGCTGGTGTCGACGAGGAACTGGGCAAGTTGGTTTCGCAGGCTTTTATCGCAGATCTGGATCGCATCATCGAGACCATGGAACAGCAGGAAAGTCGCATGTTTTCTTCCAGCCTGTTGTTCGTTTTTGAAGGAGACGGCGCCGCATTACGTTCCGCTATGGAGGAGGCAAGTCGAGAGGCGCCCGCAGATACCAACGGCACAACTAATGGCATGTCCAACGGCCACGATGAGGAAGAAGATGACGAGGAAGACTCCGACGACGAGGCATCTGAGATGCTGCCGAAGATTTATGCCGTCAAAATCATCGACTTTGCACACGCTTCCTGGACCCCTGGCTTGGGACCTGACGAGAACACATTGCTTGGAGTTAGGAGCGTGAAAAAGATCCTGGAAGATCTGGCAGGAATTTCTGGCGCATAAGCTTCGCTTGGGAGTTCGGATTAGAGGGCTAGAAGCATGGACAGGCCGTTCTAGCATTGTATGGCGTATACCCACTTCCTACCGTTTCCTACAGACATGTGTCTCGGTGCGACGGATTTTCACGAAGACAATGATAAAGAGTCCTTAGCCAGAAAGGCGAAACTAGTCTTCACCCCCTTTCTGAAATTGATGTGTAGCAGTGGTCCGAATGGACTGTTGTTTTCAATCATTCGCAATCTCCTAATCCTCTGAAATATTCCTAGTCATTCAAAGTACTTCTAATCCTTGGGGCTATTCTTAATTACCGGGGATATTTCTAATCATTAAGGATAGTCCCAGTTATTGGAGGCATGTCACTGTAGAGGGCACCACTTGATTTATGACCCCCAGAGCTCACTACGAGGTTTGAACCCGCATATAGCCTCCAAAACTTACTAGGTTCAGCTTGTGCATATTTTGGCCTATATTCCAGCATTCCAGTCTTGACCTACAGTCCTGCACTGATATTGCCATTAATACATGTACCGAAGAAACCCTTCAATTCATCTTTTTGGCAGTGCCAAGAAATGAATGTTTGCTCTAGCGCGAGGCTGAACCAGAGCTCCGTCTTAGCGGGCCGGCCGCAGCTTGAGCTTCATGGAGCTCCGTCCGATTGAAGAACGGTGTGAGATTTGACCAAATATCATCCCAGCCTGCTATTTTTGCCATCTGCGGTGCCCGGCCATACCGAGAAAGAATACGAGACAGGCCACAATGTCCTTGCCAGGCCTTGGCCTGCTGAGCGCACCCAATGTAAGAGTTTCGCCCTTGATAAGGAACCAAGAGAAGGCTGACAATCCTCACCAGGCCTCCTCGGTGGCAGCACCCGTCGCCGGCACCTCTACAGCCCTCCACCGTCTCGACGCAAACTGCGAATGGCGATTCGAGGTTGCCAGTGGCTCGCAGATCGAAGTCAAGGTGCGATTCTCTGCCTTCGATCCCAAAAGGAAATATATAAATTCGTGCCGACTGACCAGCATTGTCGCAACAGATCCTTACTGGAACAGCAGAGATCTTCGGCACCGAGCTGGCCCTGAACCATGTCTACACTTTTTGCGGCACCAAAGCCGCCATTTTCACCTGGCATGGCTGCAAGATCGAGGTTACGGGACAGTGCGAGGAGTACATGGCAGAGGAGACTCCCATGACGACCTATGTCAACACGCATTTCGCTCTCGATAAGCTGAGACACAAAGCTGCCGAGACCAAGAGCGAAGGGCCGCGAGTCCTGGTCGTTGGGCCTACGGATGCGGGGAAGACGAGCTTGGTGAAACTGCTCACGGCATATGCTACGCGCACGGGATGGCAGCCGATGGTGGTCAACACAGATACAAGAGAGGGCATGCTGTCAGTACCGGGCTCTTTGACTGCTACAGTGTTTTCATCGACGATTGATGTGGAAGAGGGATGGGGTAGCAGTCCTACGTCGGGACCTAGTCCGTTGCCTGTCAAGCTGCCATTGTGTTATTACTACGGTCTGCCGAGCGCAGAAGACAATGCCAAGTTGTTGAAACCTGTCTTGACCCGCTTGGCCTTGGCTGCTACAAGTAGGCTGGCAGATGATGAAGAAGTCAAAAGCTCGGGAATGATCATAGACACGAGTGGCGTTGTCAGCCAAGGCAAAGGGGGTTACGATTTGCTTTCGCATATCATTTCTGAGTTTTCAGGTTTGTGCTTATTTGCCCCTATTCTTTCACAGGTTCCCTGCGTCCAAATCTATGCCTTTTGGGAGAATATGTAACTTACGGATTATTCTAGTCGACATCATCCTGACTCTCGGATCTGAACGTCTGCACAGCGACATGCTCCGCCGCTTCACCTCCCCCATAACCGTTGTCAAGCTCCCCAAGTCCGGTGGCTGTGTCGACCGCGACGAAACCTTCATGTCCCTCTTCCGCCAAGCTCAGATCCGCGAGTACTTCTTCGGCGATCCCAGACGCACACTTTCTCCACAAACCCAACAAGTCGACTTTTCCAGCATATCTTGCTTCAAAGTCCGTGAATGTAAGCTGACTGATCCGATTCCAAACGCGTTCTCAAAGCTACTGGTCCCGTCACTCTCCAAATGACTTGAGTTTTGGTTCCTTTTCATGGCACATGCTAACATTCGCACTACAGCCGAAGATACAACCTCCTTTGGCGCCGCAGACGATGATTACGACCCCGCCGCCCTCACTCTATCCTCGCAAACCCAGATCTTTGACAAAGTTGACCCTTCGACCGCTATGCTGCACAGCTTACTGGCAGTAATGCATGCGTCACCAAAAGATCCACAAGACGCGATCCGTGACGCTAGTGTCATGGGATTCGTGTATGTGGCGGATGTGGACGAGAAGAGGAAGAAGGTCAAACTCTTGCAGCCGTTAAGCGGAAGAGTTGGCGAGTGGGCATTGGTGTGGGGGTGTTGGCCGGAGCCAGTAATGACTTTGTTGTGAGCGGCGCAAATGGGGCTTAGCATTGGGCGGAGTTTGGGTGAATGAGAGGTTTTCTAGGCTGGGTGTTTACGGGTTAGGACAGGGAATGTTCTCAAAAGTCACTCAGAGCTGATTCTGAAGACTCAGAAATTCGAAATCAATCGCCTGGAAAATGGAGTGTCTTCAACTGTTTTGACATGAACGAGTTGTTTGATTTTGAGGGTGGCCCTCTCCTTTTCTTTCTAAATTTTTGAAGTGAAAACTGGAACTGATGTTCTCCTGGGAGCGAAGTTGCTTTGTTCCTTTTCAGTCGTTTCTCATAATCATTCATCTTTCCCCATCACTTGCGGCGGCATCTACGGCTTCAGGAGCAACTTTCCCTTCGTCTTCCGGCCCTCCAAATCCAGCGTCGCACTCTTAATATCCTCCAACGGATAGACCTCGTGGATCTGCACATTCATATTATCCTTGAGGATGAAATGGAAAAGCTCCTTGCAGTAGCTCTCATACTCTTCCCGGGTGAAAATATAGTTAAACAAGACCGGCCTCAAGATCTTCAAGTTCTTTTTGCCCAGTGCGGCAATCGAGAACGGCGGCACGACTCCACTCGCATTTCCGAAACTAACAATCGTGCCCTTGCGAGCGGCAACTTCGAGATCGGCATTGAAGGTCGACTTGCCGACGCCGTCGAAGATTGCTGCTACGCCTTTGCCGCCCGTCACGTCCTTGACTTGCTTGATGAAGGCGTCTTCAAGACCAGTCTCTTTGTAGTTAATCACCGCCTCAGCACCATTCGCTTTCGCCAAGTCGAGTTTCTCCTGAGTGCTAGCAGTTCCGATGACCCTTGCTCCAACAGCCTTGAGCAATTGACAGAGCCATAGTCCAACCCCGCCAGCTGCGGCGTGGACGAGACACCATTCGCCCTTTTTCACGTCGTGGGACTCTCGGATCATGGTCAGGGCTGTGAGACCTTGGAGATGGGCGGCTGCGGCATGGCCGGGCTTCACTCCGTCGGGCACTTTGTAGGCTTTGGCTGCTGGCGCGCATGTGTATTCGGCGTAGGCGCTAGTGCCGAGCCAGACGACACGGTCACCGACGGAGAGGTTGTAGTGGTTGCCGGAACCAAGGGATACAATGGTGCCTTCGGCTTCGCGGCCGAGGATCTCGGGCTTAGGCGCGGGATAGAGGCCGGTGCGGAAGTAGCTGCATGGAGTGTGAGCGGGTATTTATGCCATTGGCGATCATTGGGACTTCAGGAGAAACACTGGGTAAAGGGGAAAGGAGAGATTACGGAAAGGGGGAGATGATGGAAAGAGAAAGGGAGAGGGAAAGGGGGTAGAGCCCACGTGTCGATGTAGTTGATGCCAATGAAGTCGTTCTTGACCAGTATTTCACCGTCTTTGGGAGTAGGTACTGGAAGGTCCGTCTTGTACTGTAGGACGTCGACATCGCCAGTCTTTTCGACCAAGACGCCTTTCATGGTCTTTGGGATGGAAGAGGAGGCCATGGTGCGTTTCGTGACGAGAGTCGGTGGGTTGGTGAAGTTGGAGATGGAAGTAGTGGTGAAGTGAGAGGAGAGGCGGGCAAGTCTTTGGACAGCTATTTTCGGAAGTGGGGTTTGGCTGCAGGATCTTGTGGGACAGAATGCGGAAGCAACTGCTTTCGGGAAGGCTGGAGAAAGCGGAGAGAGCTTCCGAGACATGCGGTTTTCAAGGTGAATATAGGGAACCAAGACTGGACGAGGCTGTTCTGAGGGGTTCAACGATAAGATAGGCTGAGGCGGGGTAAATCAAGCAGCTTATGAGGAAGTCGAACTATTGTATTGTAACTTGAAGGCTCGCAATTCAGCGACTCTCCCGGAATGTCCAAGTAGCAGTGTGCCGATTGTTGGAAACAGGAACTAGCAAATGCTACCCCGAAATGTTGGCAGAGGATGATCTCGCCAGTGGGCAGCTTGCAAAACCCCACCACCCTTTACATCACATCCGTGTGGCTTAAGGCTAAACTCCGAAGGCCGACTCGTTTGGAGGGGTACTGGACAGCTACTATGTAGCCAGGCTCGTGGTGGAACTTCTTCTGCGTGCAACTTTGGTGCGGACTTGGCTTATTCAGGTGATTGAGAGAAATCCAGGTAACTGGAGAATTTTAGATAATTGAGAAAAATCCAGGTAATTATGAGAAACCTTGACCCTGGAACCCAAGAACTGGGGGAGTTTCAAATAGTTAGAAGACAGGCTATTGGATCTTGAACGCAGAAGAAAGTCCACCACGAGCCAGGGTCTGGGTTCTTGAGTTCCATTTGCAGCTCGCAATACTCATTAAATCATTGAAGATTTGAGCTACGACGGTATTGGTGGAGCTTGTTCTTGAAAAGAATCGATCCGAAAAGAAATGAGAAAGGTTGGTAAGTGAAAGCATGCTTGTCACAATGTCACTACAAAGTGAAATACCGTCAGAGCAGATCAGAGACCGAACTCGGGAGACGAACATCGCTGTCGAGAGCTTGCGATCCAACACAAACCAGCCATTGGGGCAGAACGCTTCGCTTCTGTTCTATCTGCTATTTATACTGCGAAGCAACTGTATGAATCGTCTGACTCTGCCCTCTCCACGAATGCAGACTGCCAATATGTAGAGCAAAAGTAGCAACTAGCAAGAGCCAGTTTCAAAGAAGGGGTACGAGAATCAAAGGGGGTGATGCCAAGCTCGATCAGGAGCCTCAATTCTTTCTTCCCTCCTTCACGGCCTTGATGAGTTCCTCCGGCGGATCCTGGCGGTAGCCTCGAGGGTTATTGCTCACCCACCTCCACAAGTCAGTGCAGGCGTCTTCCATCTTCAACTCGGTTTTCCAGTTGAGTTCCTCGTTGGCACGGCTTGGGTTCGCTGTCAAGTCGAGCACATCGCCAGCGCGTCGTCCAACAATCTCGTACTTGAGGTCGCGGCCTACGACGGACGAGAAGGCTTTGATCATCTCGAACACAGTGCTACCACGGCCAGATCCAAGGTTCCAGGCTCGCACACCGGGCTTGTCGTCGCGGAGCTTGTTAAGAGCCGCGAGATGGCCCTTAGCAAGGTCGAGAACGTGGATGTAGTCGCGAATGGCAGTACCATCATGCGAAGAGTAGTCTAAAACGAAACGGTGAGTCGAGTCCCGCATTCAAACATGCCTTTATTCTCACTCACCATCGCCAAACACCAAAAGCTTCTCACGCTGGCCAGTTGCGACCTGTCCCAGCAGCGGCAAAAGGTTGAATGGAACCCCCAGAGGGTCTTCGCCCATGATACCACTGGGATGTGCTCCGGCAGGGTTGAAATATCTCAGCAGAGCACCGTTCCACTGCTCAAAAGGCTTTCCAGCCTTCTTCAGGTTGTTGCGCTGGGCCTCGACATGATCCGTGATACACATCTCAATGGTAGACTTGGTGCGACCATATGGGTTGGTTGGTCCAATGGGGCAATGTTCCGGGATAGGGATCATGTTGGGGACTCTGGTGGCATCTCCGTAGACGGTGGCCGAGGACGAGAAGACGATGTTTGTCACATCGTACTTGGTCATGCAGCGGAGGAGCGCGATCGTACCGCCGACGTTGACACGGTAGTACTCAAGGGGCTTTTCGCCAGATTCTCCAACAGCCTAGTTGAGGCAGGTTAGGTTATCGTCCCCTAACAGCTTGTGATCTCTTATAGTAGGGGCGCAAAACGCACCTTTAAGGCGGCAAAGTGGATGACGCTGTCGATCTTTGGATACTGGGCGAAGACCTTCTCCAGGCCAGCCTCGTCGGTGATGTCGCATTCGTGGAAGTAGGGTCGCTTGCCGCAGAGCAGCTCGATGCGATCGAGGGCGACCTTGGAGGAGTTGTAAAGGCTGTCAACAATAACAACATCGTAGCCATGCTCAAGCAGGGCCAAGGTAGTGAAGGAACCGATGTAGCCTGTGCCACTGCCACGAGAGAAAGTCAGCCCTACGGTCCCAGGTGCAGGCGCCAGCCCTTGCGTCCCGGCGCACTAGAGCTCGGCGCATGGAGAAGAGCGCGGATGATCGCGACAGAGAAGGTCTTCTCACCCGGTGACAAGCACGGTGCTGATAGCCATGGTTGCAAGGTGGAGATGAGAGAGCAACTGAGGTTTGGAATAGGGCGTCGGTGTGTGAGGGTAGAGAAAATGAAGGACGTGGGAGGATGGCGAGAGTCAGAGAGGGAGCTTGCGGTTATTTACTTCCATTCGAGTCGTCGAAGGCACGTCTCCTAGAGTAATTTAACGGATGCAGGTCCCCGCCCAGTCGCAATCGCCAGTCCTAATTTCACCCCGCGCAGATAGAGTGATACATCCTGAGCACCTGTCCTGCCAAACTGCCAGAGATTTCCTGGCTACGGCAAGTACTATGTCGTGCAAACGTTCATGCTTTCCGGCATGATCGCACCATGTCTGCAATGTCCAGTATCCCGCTTCACCATCCGTCTGTTGTGGTCTTGATGATGGCTGGACATGCAGGTTACATGTTCTTCTCCTATGTCATTTTTACCAATCATGGGCCGCACTCGGTAACTGCCGACTTGATCCCTACATAGAGTTGCGGGATTGAGTTGGGAGGTTAAGTTAATGCACCGTATGCACGTCGATGGCGAAGTGTGCATAAAATAATGCCGTGGCAGTGAATAGTGCGCCACAGCGATTTCCATATCCTCGACGCGACACCACGACACGTCTCGAACGACGAAAACCAGCGACGGTGCCTTCGCTGCCGATATAAGTCCAAGTGCCGAGTCCTAGAGCTGCTGCTGCAATGCCATGAAAACCATCCTGCCTATTTATACGACCTGCCTATAATTCAAACCTGGGCTGACAGGCTTCCGCATCTGGTTAGCGACGCGACCCTGAATGCGGTCGCGAGTAACAAGCAGCCCTTTGTATCGCGACTGGAAGTACTCGCTTTGAACGGCCGGCGCTTGTACCATTTCGCAATTAAGCTTGCAGAATTGCGACTGCATCTTGACCGCCGTCCCCAGTTATACCGCGAGCTCGCCTGCGCGCTGAAGCACCGGATAGCCATCGTGCGACTGGAGAGATATCAATTGTGCCTATTGTTCGGCTGGCGACAATTGCGAATAGCTTCAACAATACTAGTACGTGCTTTGAGAACTTGGTGCCTTCCATCTTGAGCGCTCTGCCTTCCTCACCTTCACTTCCAACATCCCCCCAGTCACATGCCGTGACGACTCGAATTCCTTGTTGCGCAAAGTCGAACTATCCAGCTTCAATTCTTTTCTGATTGCTCGGCCCAGCCTTACCCCGGAGCTGTCTCAAAAGCTGCTTTCAATTCCTCTCTGCTCGAGACTCGGCTCTCAACCTCAGCCTTGGGTGTGTCTTCGTCACTCTAAATCAGCTGCCTCTGTGTCGAGTATCACAAAAACTAACGATATCAACAGATCTGAGTTTAGCGCTGCTGAAGAAAGAAGCAAGAGCTCATCCTCGCCCGCCTTTTTTGCTTCTCTTCCTCCCGAATCCGCGCTGGAACAGCCACATTACGCACTTTACTGCTGCGCCCAGCTCTGAAGTCGTCCACCCACAGCTTTAATCGACCATCGAAACCACGCAGAGATCGACGTCCATCTAATTGGCTCTGCAAACTTCACCAAAACAGGAGCAATGTCTGCTCGCCGTTCCACCCGGGCGGCCAGCAGGGTCGCTGCCAGTCAAGCTGCTACCGGTGTGAGCAGAGGAGGTAGCCCCCGCAACGTCCTCATGGATGACAAAGTCACCAGCTACACTAATTCCTACGGGACTGGCATCGCCCTCATGCCCAGGGGTCTCAACTACAGCCGGTATCAGCAGCACGAGAATCTGGCCGACATCATCGAGTCTGTCGTCGAGCCAGCCACTTACCAGCGACAAGGAGCCAACGACGATACTGCGAGCCAATTCAGTATGTTGAGCTCCCCACCCCCACCCTAGAACTATGTGTGCTGACTGCAGTAGGCGAGGCATCTAGGGCCACCAATGGCCGAAACTATCCTCAAAGTGCTGCGAAAGGCCGTAGCCGCGCCCGTACCACTGACGATGATTCGAGCACTGATGGCGTTCCTACCAACACACACAGCTTCAACAACGAGAGTGAAGTCTTTGACGATGCCACCTTTACAAATGAAAATGCTTCTTTCGGCAATGGCCACCGGCCGTCTTCTTCCTATGCTCCCCCTCCCTCTGTACCTACTCCGGCGACAAAAAGAACAAGTACAGACCAGACCAACGCCAAAACATCTGGCACAGACAAGCCCACTCCCAATACAGGCAGCAACGGGACACTGAAAACACCTCACAACCAAAAAACCCACGACGGTACCGATCAAACCTACCTTCGCACACACAGCCCCAATGAGACTGGCCCTCATAACCAAAAAACCCACGGTGGTGGCGCTCAAACCTTCAATAGCGCACGCAGCCCGAATGAGACTCGCCCCTTCTCTGCCTTTGATGCTGATGCCTCTATGTTATCACTCAAGCGCTTGCTTAGTTCCAAGCTCTTCTGGACGGTCTTCGCTGCGCTCTGCTTGCTCGGGGGACATTATCTCGTTGGTTCCCCGGTTGGCGCTACGGGCAAAAACATGTCTCTACCGTGGAACCCTTTGTCTTCCTGGGGTTCACACACCGTCAGCGCCCCCGACGGAAGAGAGCTTGTCGATCTAGAGAAGCGCGTCGCGGCCCTCGAATATGAGCTCGCAACAGTGAAAAGCCATTCAGACGTTGACAGAGCCTCTCTTCAGAAGGATTTCCGAAAGCTTCGTTCTGAGCTCGAGGCGGCCATTGCCAAGCGCAAGGAAGCCACAGGCTCAAAGACAGGTCTTGGCCCCCAACGCTTCAACTTCTTCTCATTCTCTGCCGGTGCAGTCATTGAGCCTGGACTTACATCACCTACCTATGACGCAGAGATTCCATCCTGGGAGAAATGGGCGCCCCAGAGAGTTGCCAGGGCTTTGCGACCTCGCGTGCTACCCAACCCACCCTCCGAAGCCCTGGCGCGGTGGTATGAGGCCGGGGATTGCTGGTGCAGCCCTGTTATTGGTGGACCTCCTATCAGCCTCGGAATCGTGGCTAGCGATCTGGTATATCCTGACGAAGTGGTGATTGAGCATATCGCTCGCAAAGCTACTCTGGATCCAGGCAGCGCCCCACGTGACATGGAGTTGTGGGCGAAGATTGAAGGAACACCGGAAGACATCGAATACGTCGCTAGGTATTCCCTGAGGATGTTTCCAGCTGTGGAGGGCCGAGAGGATCCCCTTCATGCCTTGAAAGAGAACTGGTACCAGATTGGTGCTTGGACATATGGCGGTATCAACGGCGAGCCGGAGGCATTCGACCTCACGGTCCCCCTGAAGAAGCTGAGGGTTCCGGCACAGCACTATATCGTACGGGCGGCGACGAATCACGGCGCCGATCACACGTGTCTATATCGAGTACTTTTACACGGCGAAGTTTTCCAGGCGGCAGCAGATCCAGAGAGCGCATAGAGACTCGGCATGGGCTGAGAGAGCAGCAAGGCGTATGGAGTGCTTGGCGGTATTTTTTGCTTTTGGACAGAGGGAGGCATCGCTGTGGCACCGTTCTTTAGAAATGGAAAACTGGCGCTTGAGGTGCGGCGATACCCCCTTTTTGTACTTGAGATTGTGACAGAAAGCGCTGCGGCGTAAGGAGGAAGATGCCTCCTGGACGTTACCAGAAATCGGCTGGGATAGCCAGCGAGATAATTCAAATACAAAGAAAAGTTTGAACAAGCGTTTACTGAAAGTACCAGTGTGTGTTCTGGTGCTGAGTGATTCTGTTTTCTTCAATTGCTTCTTTGGGTCTCCAGTACAGACTTGTGATTTCCTTCTCAATTCTCAATAACCAACCCCTGTTCCCTGCTAATGCGGGCTGGTCCGGATGTCGAGTTCAGGTCTGTGTTAGTCTCTGCCCGTTATGTCAGATCGGTAATTCTCCGGTCTCTTGCAATAATCTAGGATTTTGAAACAGTAGGTATCGAGTCGCTCCTTGGGCTTTGGGGTTTCGCATCCTTTCTAGACCAGCTTCTCCTCGAAGACTCATTATCACTCAGAGCAGAATCGCAGACAGTTATCAAAGATCCATCTTTGGCATGTATGCGTCAAATCTCAAACTTTGATTCTGCTTTGATCCTGAATAATTTAGTAAGGATGTATGATTTATATTTTAGGAGGCTTGAAACTTCTAGAGGTTTCTCAAATGGTCAATTGGTCATCATGAATGGGCCAATAACTCAAGTCTCGGCCATGTCATGTCGGGCAGCGCTGGCCGCCGGGACTTTGATGTTTCGATTTACGGATATTTTCTGTTCACGGTGACTGTTTGTCTTTGGCTTCGAATGTTGACGTTGAACATGGTGTAAATTAGATTCGACTTCAGGGTCAAAGACAAAGATGGCAGTTGAGCATGTTGAAATCCCTGATTCTATCCCAAATGGTTGATTAAAGGGGTTTGCGTTCAACTTGTGTGAAAAGCCAGTCTTTCAAACCCGAAGACGCTGGCATGGATGAAGCGTAGTTAGGGTATACTGTACCTGGGAACTTGTGGTAGAATGGACAAGAGTGAGGTACTATGTTAGTGGCGAAGTAGCTTGTGGTGACAATCCTTCTGTGCTCAGTACTCCTATCCGGCCCTTTAAATATTTAGGAGTATTCCCAACAATCAGGAGTATTCTATATAACTAGGATTGTTCTGAATTACTAATTACAAATTCAAGTTATTAGGAATATTCCGGGTAACTAGGAGATAAGAACATGGGGAGAAAGGAGGTGTTCTGACTTCTGAGGACTGAGTGATTAGGAATATCCTGATTCCTGAGTAACTAGAAACATTCCGATTGATTAGTAATTAGGTAGAAATATATTCTAAGCAACTAGAAATACTCCGAGTAATCAGGTGGCATGTTCCTAGTAATCAGAATATCTCTAGTAAATGAAATAACCCTTGGTGTGATAGTGTTAGCTGAGCACACAAGAGTGGCTCGGTGTCGTAGTAGGTGACAATTATTGTTCAAAGCTTTTGGGGTAACCAGCTGGAACAATCTCGATAATGAACAACGAAAAGCACTCTCTAAGTAGTTATATACTAACAAGTACCAATGGTTTTAATCATTGCAAATACTCCTGTGGAATGAACACACTGGAATTGTCACCACGAAAGCGGTCATACGGATCTCGCGGACTTGCGGATCTGGCGGAAGACGTACCGATTAGATCATAGTATTCATTGCCCGGCCGATATTATTCGAGACGTATTCGTATTTGACTGGGCTCGGGACTTGAGGATGGCGCAGGATTGATGCTGTGGCGACCGCACAGATGCAAAGTAGATGTACTAGGAAGATGCTACTGCATACCTAGACAGATATCACAGGATTACAATGTTACACTGCCATGACAAAAGTCTAGATACGATTTAAAATGAGTGGGTGATGATATTCCCGATTCCTAGAAATAGGCTCAATCATTTCAAAACCGAGTACAAATAAGAATATTATTAGGTATGTCTCTACCGTATTTGTAGCATCGAGTAGTCATGCCAAGACTGGAAATGCATTTATCTCGAACCCATGGACCCTGAATCCGATCCTATTCCTCGACAAGGCCGGCTGCCAGCCTCAGCCTCCGCGTCCAAGCACGTAATCGCACGGGACCAGGTTTGTGTCACAAAGGAATGGGCATTATTCAGCGGGACGCTGATTCGCGGATCCGTCAACATCCCTGTGAGAATTTTACTTAGTGCACAAGAAGTCTGTCTCCACACTCGCCGCCTTCGCAGCATCTACATGTACAAGAGTGCCACCGGTAGCCGTCACCATGTCCTTTCTCTTTCAAGGCCTCTCTCCCGCTCCCTTTTCTTCTCACAAACAAGCCCGAAGGCCTGCGAATCGTCGTCCCAGCGAGATGGCTGCCTCTCTGCAGATTCGCACGGCGGAAGAAGCTGGTATGTTGTGTTCCGTCACCCAAGTCAATTCCCCATGATGCACCCCGCGACGCGGCAGCGAGGGCCCCGCCAGAACAATGAACATCGACGTCGCCGCTCCACCAAACCTACTGACGAAGATGTCCTGAACAGTCGCCCGCATCGCCTACTTGGCCAGCGATCACATCGTTTCCGTGCAGCCTTCGCTGGCTGTGGAATCGCCCTTCTCGTCCCATTTGCACCGATATGCTGCTCGCAAAGACCCCGGTCTGGTAGCTACATCGAAAGACAACATTCCTGAGGTATGCTACGCTGCTGTGTTTCCAAAGCCATTTATATATCACTTCGCTAACTAGCCCCTTTCTTACATAGATTGAACCCGTCCGCCACAATGCCGACCCTTTGCTCTCAGCCTTTGCTCCGGCGAGGGCGGGCAAGCTCGTTACGGTGACGACCAGCTCATCCATTCTGATTCCATCCGTGCCGCATCTCTACCGCCTCGCAAATTTCCCAATCGTCATCCACGTCTCCCTCTCTCCCTCTCAATTTCCGGATTATTCGTCCATTACCTCGATCCGCAACTGTGGCTTCACGTTCCTCCAGTCCGACTCCCTACAAGAAGCTCAGGACCTCGCTCTGACCGCTCATGCTTTAGCGATCAAATCCGGAAAAGCAGTTATCCACTTCTTCGATTCTGCATCTTCTGCGCAAGACGAACATATTCCGTACGAAGATTCTTCAGTGGTCAAGGAAATCCTTAACCTTGATTCGGTGGGAAACATCCAGGATTCCAGGATTGGTGGCTCTACTATCTACGCCGACGACGGAAGAATCGCGCGTGTTAGTACAGTTCAGCCAACAGTCAACGGCGCAGTCTCAACCCTCGAGGGGCTACCTGTACCTCCCGTAGAACCCGCATTGGGGGCCCGGCAGTCGTCCAATGCTTCTGTCGGTTCTTCAGATCGACAGAGCACTGACGAGAGCCGTCAGAGCGTTTCCTCCGCGACCACTGTGGACGCAGAACCCCCAAAGCCTGTTTCCTCGGAAGACATTTACGATTACGCAACGGCAATCTGGACGACTCTGGAGAAAAAAGTTGGCAGAAGTTACAGCCCATTCCATTACACAGGACCCTCGACAGCAGAGAATGCTCTCTTTGTTTTCGGGTCTGATGTTGGATATTTTGGACAAGCAATTGATGCTGCCAAGCCCGACGATGTCTATGCCAAAGCTGGTCTCATTACTGCGCGGCTTTACAGACCTTGGCTAGGTGCTAAATTGATTGAGACTATTCCCAAATCCGTCAAACGAGTTGCCGTACTTGAACAGATCCGGCGAAAGACAACGAGATGGGGACCGCTGCTTTTGGATATGCTGACCACTCTGAAGAGTGGACCTGGTGGCGGCGTGCAAGTCATCGTCGGTCACCAGCTTGGTTACATTGCGCCAGATGCGGTGCCCCAAGCATTGCGCGGCATCTTCCAGAACTTGAACGCCGAAAAGCCAATTCAAAACCTCGAGGTGGGAAACACGGAAGGCCCATCAGAGTCACTTCAGGCGTATGACCTCGATCAACCAAAAATTGAAAGCGCTTACATGAAGATCCTAGATCAAGTGTTCGGGAAGAGACTCTATCTGGCCAACGCCCTCGCTTCCAATAATGCTGGGATTTCGCCCACCATCTCGTCAACCCCTGAATTCGGATTTGGGTCGCTCGTGGCTCGCAAGGCCCTTCGACAACGGTTCTTGGAACAGGCGACACAAGCCGCTGGTTCCAAGGAGTTCATCACCGAGGCCCCAAAGAAGTGGTTATCTCAGTGGACTCTCAACGCCAATGACGAGAAGAAGGTCGATGAGATTGCTGATGAACTGATCAGTCGCTTGGAAGTTGATGGCTCTGCGCTGTCTCGCGATCTTCTTTCAAACAAATCGCTTTTCCGCAAGGAGTCGCCCTGGCTTATTGGTTCTGATGCATGGGCTTACGATCTCGGGAACTCTGGTGTACACCATGTCATTGCATCCGGCGAGAATATCAACATGCTGATCATTGACTCAACACCGTACTCTGAGCGTGCTGCCGCCGATGCTGCTCGCAGGAAGAAGGATATTGGCCTGTACGCCATGAACTTCGGCAATGCGTATGTTGCCTCAGTCGCTGTCTACAGCTCGTACACTCAGGTCCTAGAGGCTATGATCGAAGCCGACAAGTTCAACGGTCCGTCCGTTGTCATGGCTTATCTTCCATACTTCAAGGAGAACGACTCTCCCTTGACTGTTTTGCAGGAGACGAAGAAGGCGGTGGACATGGGATACTGGCCACTCTATAGATTCAACCCGCAAAACGAGGAGAAGGATGAGCCAAACTTCTCGCTTGACTCCGAGCGCATCAAGAACGAGCTCAAGGAGTTCTTGAAGAGAGACAACCAGCTCACGCAGTTGATGAGAAGGAGTCCCAAGTTCTCTTCCGCTTTGTCAGAAGACTATGGTTCAGAGATACGTATGCTTCAAAAGCGCAAGGCTAAGGATGCATATGACCAGCTGCTCGAGGGAATGCTCGGTGCTCCCCTGACCATTCTTTTTGCCTCCGACAACGGCAACGCAGAGAGCCTGGCAAAACGCTTGGCCAACCGCGGGAAAGCCCGCGGTTTGAAGACCATGGTGATGGCCATGGAAGACTACCCGGTCGAGGATTTGCCGAGCGAGCAGAACGTTGTCTTCTTGACGAGTACTGCCGGCCAGGGAGAGTTCCCTCAGAATGGTCATGCTTTCTGGGAAGCCATCAAGGACAACACCGAGTTGGACCTAGCATCTGTCAACTACTCGGTCTTTGCTTTGGGTGACAGCCATTACTGGCCGCGTAAGGAGGACAAGCACTACTACAATAAGCCCGGAAAAGACCTCGACAGGGTTTTGACCAATCTCGGCGGCAAACATCTGGCTGAGATTGGTCTTGGTGATGATCAGGACCCTGATGGCTACCAAACGGGCTACCAGAATTGGGAGCCTAAGATCTGGCAGGCTCTTGGCGTTGACAAGGTTGAAGGCCTGCCTGAAGAGCCTCCACCAATCACCAATGAGGACATCAAGATTGAGTCCAACTTCCTTCGCGGTACGATCAAGGAAGGCCTCGAGGACACCAGCACCATGGCAATTTCCGCTCCTGACCAGCAGTTGACCAAGTTCCACGGCACATACATGCAAGATGATCGTGACCTAAGAGATGAACGCAAGGCCCAAGGACTTGAGCCCGCGTACTCTTTCATGATTCGATGCAGACTGCCAGGTGGTGTCGCCACTCCTAGGCAATGGGTCCAGATGGACGAGGTCAGCGACGCCCACGGAAACGGAACCATGAAATTGACCACTCGCCAAACCTTCCAGTTCCATGGAGTCATCAAGACCAAGCTTCGAGCGGCTATGCGAAGTATCAACCAAGCCTTGATGACCACAATTGCTGCTTGTGGTGACGTCAACCGCACTGTCATGTGCAGTAGCTTGCCAACCCAGAACGAGTACCACAGCCAGGTGCAATACTACGCGAAAGCAATCAGTGATCACTTGCTTCCACAGACTACAGCTTACCACGAGATCTGGCTCCAGGACGAAAATGACAAGAAAACCCAGGTTGCCGGGAATGCTGTTCAAGATTTTGAGCCTCTGTATGGCCCGACCTACTTGCCGAGAAAGTTCAAGGTCACCATCGCCATTCCACCACACAACGACACCGATGTCTATGCTCATGATGTTGGTCTCATTGCCATCAAAGGCAGCGACGGAAACCTGGAGGGTTTCAACCTGCTTGCTGGTGGTGGTATGGGCGTGACCCACAACAACAAGAAGACATACCCTCGAACTGGCAGCATGATGGGCTTCGTACCAAAGGAGGAAGTCTGTGCTGCCGTCGAGAAGGTCATGCTTGTTCAACGTGATCACGGTGATCGCAAGAACCGTAAGCACGCCCGATTAAAGTACACTATTGACGACATGGGTGTGGACGTATTCCGTGGCAAGGTTGAAGACCTCTTGGGCAAGAAGTTTGGCCCAGAAAAACCATTCCATTTCCAGAGCAACATCGATACCTTTGGGTGGTTGAAGGATGAGACTGGTCTGAACCATTTCACTTTCTTCATTGAAAATGGTCGTGTCGAGGACACACCAGAATTCCCCATGAAGACAGGTCTGCGCGAAATTGCAAAGCTGGAAAAGGGCGAGTTCAGACTCACGGGCAACCAGCACTTGATTCTCAGCAACATCGCTGACGAAGATTTGCCGGTGATCAAGGACATGATGAAGAAGTACAAGCTGGACAACACTGCCTTCTCTGGTCTTCGTCTGTCTTCGTCTGCTTGCGTTGCGTTCCCAACTTGCGGCCTTGCCATGGCCGAGTCTGAGCGCTACCTACCCGTTTTGATCAGCAAGCTCGAGAGTACTCTCGAAGAGAATGGCCTGCGCCACGACTCAATCGTCATGCGTATGACCGGTTGCCCTAACGGTTGTGCGCGTCCTTGGCTTGCCGAGGTCGCTTTCGTAGGTAAAGCCTACGGCGCATACAACATGTACCTGGGTGGAGGCTACCACGGCAATCGTCTGAACAAGCTGTACAGATCTAGCATCAAGGAAGATGAGATCCTTGCCATCATGAAGCCCCTTATCAAGAGATATGCTCTTGAGAGAACCGAGGGCGAGAGATTCGGTGACTTTGTCATTAGAATCGGTATGATCAAGCCTACCACAGAGGGCAAGACTTTCCATGACGATGTAAGTTTGCTGAGTTATATCTGCACTGTGTCAAGCAAAGCTAACATGAGAATAGGTTGCCGAAGAGGAGTCTGAAGACGAGGCATGAAGTGAAAAGGTTGGGCTCTCCCAGGGGTCTTGGAAGTGAAATATGGGGGCCTTTTCAGCATAGTAGGACTGGATTTTGCATGGCGTCCCTCTGGAGTGGGCGTCAATTTGGTTTTTATGAACTTTTATGTTGTGGCCGGGAAACTTTTTTCATCGTATCTTGTGTATATAGGCTGCCTCTTCTCACGACATAATTCCAAAAGTTACAGTGGCGAACAAAGTCTGCATACAACACCTCCGCACGTGTTAGGTATTTTTCGAAGCTAACGTTCCACATTTTCGGAAATCTGGATTCTGGAATGCTTTACTTGTTTGCTTCGGCCTTCGATGAATCGATTGCAATTATCGAGGTTCCAAAAAACGCCTTCAACCCCCTTTACGGAAAGAGGGCAATCTTCTTGGGAAAAGGTTGGGGAAAATAGCGGTCAAATCGCTAGGAGCGGTATATAAAAAACGGCCCAAAAATCCGCAAAAAGGCCAAGAAATCGCAAAAAAATGCAAAAAGAGGCCACCAACTGCCTGCTCCTCCCCTTCTTCCCCCCTGTCTCACACCCCCTTTATTATCCCAGCAAAGCAATAAGAACCTTTCCCCTCAGTAGCAGCTGAGGGGGATTGGAGAAACTCCTCTTGCTATGGAAGTTTGCTTTTCGGCTTTTCGGTAATACCATGGCCACGCCGGAGTGGACACACGAGTTGAACTCGGGCAGAGTGCCTCAGCTTGCAGTTGCAAATTGCAAGCCAGCGTCCGTACTGTTGTGCCAACTGCTGATCGAATGTCAATGCCACTTTGGACTTTATATATGACCTGTGCACTTTTTTCTTTTCTTCGAAGAAATGCAAAAAGAGACAGCCTGCGCAGGCCTCTCTGGTGATTCCCATGCACGCCTGCCTTACTAACCCTTTCCTCCTCAGATCCATCCATGGAGCCTATTGTTCCACCGGAGCAATAAGAACCTTCCCCCTCAGTAGCAAGCTGAGAGGTATTGAAGAGTCACTCACAATTAACACTCTAAACCCAAAACAGATTCAAATCAGCTGGTTTGATGTTAATAATTGGAATCCAGCCAACTCTTCAAGCATGGGTGCGAAAGAGGCTGAAGTTTAAACACTTTCACTCCACGTTAAGATCTTCACTTGGGCCCCTTTAATGGTGAGAGTACTCGCGACTGTAGTTTCAGCATGTCGGTGTTACCTGTAAAGAAATATGTACACCCTTTGTCGCCCGAAAAGCCCATTGAAACCCCCAGTCTCTCATTTCGTCCTGATGTGCTTCAGCGGCTTAGGTGAATGCAAGAAGTTATTGGCATACGCCTTTGGCACAACCTTTCTCTCGTTCGGCTCCTGCACGAAATACTCGTAGCCCTGCTTCTCGGCAAACCGGATGGCGTCCTCCTTGCTCTTGAAGTTCAAGTGCGTGCCCTGCATGATGTCGCCGCTGCTCTGCCAGCCCATAAGTGGATTCTCCCAGCGGTGGCCTTTGGATAGAATGTCCCAGTCCATGCGCCAGTGGTGGCTGTGCCAGTCGCCGGACTGCGTGGCTGTCTTTGCTGGGCGGAAGATGCGTACTTGGCGGGCTTGGAGCTCGAGGGGGGCGCCGGAGAGGACGGCGGCGGCGACGACGGGGCCGTCTTCGGAGCCGTTCATTACGCGTTTGGGGACGGGGGAGAATGTGCTGTTGGTGAGGGTTAGCTGCGATTTAGTGCTCGTGAATGTATGCAAAGTGACTTGATGAATAGAGGTGGGGGAGGGTTTCGAGGCGTGGCGGATGAGTCAGGGATGAAGAATGGGGTCCGTACGATGATGCTTGGTCGACCTCGGCATCATAGAGAGGCTGGTTGGGGCGTGCTGGTTTCTCGTCATAGCTTGCGACCGAGGAGTCGCTCGACGAGGATGTAGGCTCGTTGGAGGTGGTGAGGGGCGTGCCGAGGGCGGTCTTGGTGTTGTAGCGTACGCTGGCAGCGGAGAATTGCCTGGCAGCTGGAACGGAGGAGCGGAGGAGACGGCTGGCCAGCGAGGGCCGTAATAGCGACATGGTGAGAGAGTGTTGCGATGCGCAATTGTTTTCGAAACCTGAAGCTATGTTGATAGAAGCTGCCGGTCTGAGAGCCCGATCCGGCTAGCCTAGCGCATTTTAGATAAGCCGAAGGCTGCGAGCTCGAAGTTGAGAAGACGACCGTCAATCAGCCTATCCATCAAAAACCGTCCCCACTGCATCTCTGACCTGCTCAATCGAGGTACGGCAAGCTTCAGTTTTCTCTGCTGACCTGGAGGATCTGCCCGTGGGTTCTGGCAGTGCTAACGCTGCGACGTAGTCTTCAGGATGAGCTTCATTACTCGCCGTGGTCTCTCGACCCTCATTCCCCCCAAGGTACGCCTCCTACTACTCCCTCGCAAGAACCTTCCTGGTGCTAATAGATCTCTAGGTTGCCTCTCCATCTGTGAGTCTCCTAATGCGCCGCCCATCGGCTACCCAATCCCCGTCCTCGGCACCCGCACCTGCACCGCGAATTTCCGGAGCCCGAGGACTGATGAATGAATGAACAGGGCGTTGGAGCCGCACAAGATGCTGTCCGCATGCAGCGCGTCGTGAGCTTC
This sequence comes from Cyclaneusma minus, assembly GCA_037179335.1. NCBI lineage: Eukaryota > Fungi > Ascomycota > Leotiomycetes > Marthamycetales > Marthamycetaceae > Cyclaneusma > Cyclaneusma minus. Next base: position 132,724 of record JAKZHN010000035.1, on the reverse strand, counting down.
TACGAGAAGCTGCCTCGAGGAGCCGCCCCTGAGCCCAAGCCCCGCGGTCTGTGGGAGCGCTACCAGGCCAAATACTTCGGAAAGAACCCCTCCGCCATGCGTAAGCAATACTCCTCTCAACATCACCGGAACATGCATTAGAACGGAGGAGCTGACCTCATGTTATAGCTCTGGTGCATGTACTAGCTGGTCTGATTACCATCGGCTATGCGCAGAACTACTACTTCCACTTGCGTAGGTTTTCTACCCCTTTTGTTTGGAGGCTTTGTTGAGGGTGCTGATTACTTCTAGGCCACCACAAGAACAACGCTCACTAGGCAGAGATCGCGAAAGGAGGGTTGAGTTTGGGAGGAATAGAATGGGCGCTGTTGAGCTTGTACATAGAAATTCAAGTTCTTCCAGCCCCTTTCTCTGCTGGGCTGACCACATACGATAACCCTAAACGTCGAATGACTGGTATCTTCAGTGTTTCAAGATGCGAAGCGAGAGACAAAACATTCCAAGTAGTTTTGGATTTCCACAGTCATTGGGATCCAAGTGACCGAGAGCATTCAGAGTGACTAGGAAGATTCCAAGTTACTGGGGATATTCAGTGACTATAAATATTCCAACTTCCAAGTAGTCATGAAATTTTTCGCACTCGAGTTTGCCCCTGACAGCAATCATCCCAATTGCTAGAGACACCGGGCCGGCCTCCAACGGTGGTACCTAGATGCCAAAGAAACGCCCAGGCAGGCTGGAGTACCAAGTATCTGACTACCCTGCAACTTCAGTGCATGGAAAATGCGACCAGTCCCATACCATTGACCATGGTAATAGCATGCCACGAAATCCAAAGAATGGTTGTCACTTGATTTCTCCAGCCCAGGGATAGCAAGTCCAGTTCATACATCAATGGACACCATCTAGAAGTATTCCGAGTAACCAGTAACGAGAAACATCCCACATATCCAAAGCCAGCTTGGATATACAGGGGCAGTCGACCGGGGATGTAATGAATGCTATAAAACATTACAAGTAGAAATGATCAGAACTCAACATAGTCTGAGAAGGTGAAAAGCCTTTGTTATCCCAGTCGGAAAGTGAACGGCGAACCAAGGCAAGTTCTGGAAATATGAATTACCAAGTTAGGCATCCAAGTTCAACATGTTGTGAGTAACTCAATTTACTCAAAGTAAACAAATGATTAAGAAAAGTAGATTGGTAACCGTCGTCGCCAGGGGGGTGGGGATGCTACTCTATTCTAGACCACGATACAAACTACAGAGTGGTGGAAATTGCTTCTATATTGGAACGGAGAATGAGAATGAAAGAGGACATTAGGCTGCTAGGCATCCTGGCCAGAATAGCTTCGATCACTCAGCGATTCAGAGGAATGGATATGTACTGTTGACAGGCAACATCATGTATCTACATGCGAAGTCTCGAGACCGAGTCATAACCGATTAAGCATATTAGAACACCGAAGGCGTGGAGAAATTCAAACCAAACATGCTGCACAAGCACAATAACAATTTGAGCCTCGGGCTGGAGCCAAACAAATACCATGAGTGGCCTAAACTCGTTGAAGACCAGCGGTCTGAATTGGATTGAGCGATGGTCGATGGCTGGCAGAAAACAGAGTTGCCGTGTTGAGCGGCCAATCAGAGAGCTACAGCCTTGCCGCAGCCTTACTCATCCGCGGCTAGCACGAATACGCTGGTCGAGCGCAGCTCAAGTCGCGGCAAAAGAAAGTTGACGCTGCACACCCTCTCCCATCTGCCACCACCCAGAACTCCCTCCTTCCCTCGCCTTATCCGCTACATTTCTGAGGTCGAAGAGGCCCTTGTAGTTCGCAGGCTCGAAGACGACTTTCTCCTGTCAAATTCTGATTATTTGCGCGCCTCAACACCTAAAGGTCGAGGACTTGTCGCCTGACACCGAACATCGAACCCACCACCAGAGACTGACGGCGATCGCAGTGACGCGCATCCCTCAGCCCCCGAGTACACCAAACAACCGTCCCGAATATGGCCTCGGAGCCTACGGCCAAGAAACCTACGTCCTTCAAGGCCGTCTCGGTCAATAAGACGTTCCTCGCTGCCAAAGCGGCCACCAACTCTGCAGCTGCGAAACCCGGCGACAAAGCTCCCGATGGCAAACCAGCCTCTCCCGCCACGGGTTCTGCCACCTTGTCTGCGCCTCGGCCACGTCTAGTCGCAAAGACTGGAAGCGCTCTTCGCGATTCGACACCTCGCCCTGCAGCCGCAAATGGCACCCAGCCCGGCGCAGCTCCGGATGCAAGCGCTGTCTGGAACAAGAACAGACGTAGGACTCCCCCTTTGCGCCGAGGATATGCGCAGGTGTAGATGTACCCAGAAGACCTGCTGACGCTAATTAGCTGCACCACCGCCGGAGCCCAAGCGATTCACCGACGAGGAGCTCAAGCAGCAATATGGAATTCACCTAGCTACGAGACTCCAGTCGGACGACCCCAAGCAAGCGAACTGGGCAGATATCGACGACGATGACGAAGATTGGGCTCCTGAAACTATCGAGTGGACTGATGGCACCAAAATTACACTGCCACATGCCGATGAAGCTGTGCCAGAACCTCAAGAACCGGCTGCCAAGTCTCCTGCTCCGGAAGAGAAAGTGAGCGAGCCAATCAAGCCAAAATCTCCGGTTCCTGAGCGCACTGAATCCCCCAAGATCAGACTTGGAGGTGCGGGTGGATCTGGAAAAGGATTGGTACTGAAGGGTGTAGCCGAGAAGCCAACGTTAGTTGCAAAGCCTCCGGGCCCCCCGACTCCTGTGAAATCTCCGTGGGCTCCTCTGCCGCCCGTAGACAAAGTTCCTCCCGTAACCATTGAGGTTCCGCAGCAGCAACAGCCAGCGCCGCGGTTCCATCAACGAGATCCCCACGGATTTGATGCTATGCCACCTCCACCCACAAAAGAGATTGCGGCAGATGATTTCAGCCGCTCATGGAGGGAAGGTTCTTCTAGCTCGAATAGGGAACTCTTCAATTCGCAGTCGGGGAGGTATGAACCAGTAACTGACAATCGACGGGGATCCACGAGAGGCGAGGGACAGCCTCGACAGCCAGCTGTCTTGCAGAGGCCATCCCATAGTGACCACCCTGAACCCTCGGCAGCTTTTCAGACGCATCGTGCAGGCGGCCAAGAAAGCTCATACAGTCGACGAAGAGCATCTTCAAACGTCAGTGGGGGTAGTGGTGCATTTGGACGTCGTACGAGCAGAGCTGGACAGGAGATGCCTCCTCCGCACGATATCTCTGTCGCTAGGCGAGGGTCTCTGGCAGCCGTTAACGATTCCCCTCCTTCACCTACAGGCCAGTCTCAAGGACAGCGGGCTCCAACAACTCAGCCTTGGCAAGCACGCGCCTCGCCTGTCGTCAGTCACCCGTCCCCTGGCTCTATAAATAGCCAGCCCGCCCAAACTCAACCTGATTCTCGCACTGGTCCTCCACCCTCGTCATACATTCAGAACGCGCCACCTGCTATCCCCGCTGAGGACGAGATTGAAGTGCAGAGAGAATTGCAGAAAAAGATTATGAAAGAAAAGAGAGAAGAAGCAAGGAGACGCAGGCAAGAATTGGAAGAGAAAGAAGAAGCTGAAAAGAGAGAGCGTATCCGTCTGAAGCTGGAAGCCATGGGCCCTCTACCAGAGAACATCAAATCGAAGAAGGCTGAGCCACAGAAGGACAGCAAAGACAGTCCGGCCAAAGAACAGCCAGTCGAGCCGGCGAAGGCATCTATCTCCCCACCGAAGCCACCTGTACCCGAGGTTGACGGCGAAGCTAAGCAATATGGCATGATGAAAGTTCACTCACCAAAATCTGTTGCCGCAGCTCCAGAGCCCAAACCCGTCGTTTCACATGCCAAGACCAGCGACACTCTTCCCAATGGTACCGGTTCTGGCTCTCCTCAAGACGTGCCCGCTCCCGCTGTCGAGGAACAGCAGCCGCACCGAGGTCGCCCCTCAGCCTCCTGGCAGTCAGCGCAACATGCGCCTGACAGGTTTACTTCCAGTACCTGGGCACCACCAACTGCACACCCAACACCGAGCCGCAGTGTCTGGGGTCCTCCTACAAATGACAAAACGTTGGGCAATGGCACATTCAACCCAGAACTGTCTACCAGAATTCCTGATATGCACGGTGGATCATCCCCGACTCCAGGACCAATTGGGCCTCCGACTACAGTTCGAGCGAACAGTGGTCACTACGCAGATCGTAGTCGCAACTCATATGCCTCGAATCCTGGACCGATTGCTCCTCCAACAAGGCACGGTCGCCGAAACCCACAAGCACAGGCTTTTGCGGCAGCTTGGACCGCGCAAGTCCATGAGAATGATGCAGCTCGGCGCAAAGAAAAAGCAGCTAACGCACCCCAATACACCCCAGAACAGATAGAAGAAATGACCAACTTCAAATCAGTCTTCCGCGAGGTGAAGCTTATTGACGGAAAGCGGGTGCCAAACAGGGACCCCGTATCAGCCGGTGATGACTCGCGTTCACCCCCAGCTCCGTGGAATGCTCAGCAGCCCTCCAACCAGGACTTGGCTCGACAGGGTGCGAATATAGAGAGAACAGGCGCCGAGGTCATGAATCAAAAGTACCAAAGCACGTGGCGACCAGCACAGGCAGATGGACTGCGAACCGATATGATGGGACCATCCATGCCATCTATGCTAGGCAATGCCAATATGCCTGGCGCTACTTCCTCTCCTCCAGTGAGACAGTCTAAGTTCTTCCCGACTCGAGACATCCGTCTTGAGGAAGCATCCTTCATCCAGCGTCCGGCTTCCCCCTCCCCGCCTCCTCCGACTATGGAAGACCATCCAGTGTATGATGGAGATATCAGCCACCCGTTGGTGTCACTTCCCAGGCCAATTCCGGTTGTCAAACTTCCGCCGGCACCTCCAGTGCTTGCTCCTATTGCACCGCCACCAAAGCCCAAGCCCATCTCATTTGCTGCGGCAGTAGCGGCTCCGCCCATGCCAGCACCAACGCCCCTTCGACCTGTACCATTTGGAGCACGTTCCGCCCATGCCGATCAGAACAGACAGGTTCATGGACAAAGCCCAGGTGGATGGCAGGACAGAATCGACTCCCTGATGGGTCGAAAATCCTCGCCGCCCAAGTCCTCTGCTCTTGCAGTCGACTCTGCTAGCAAGAATGCCTTTGAACTTCCTCCAACTCAAGCCTCCGCAACGGTGTCCCTACCCGGTCTTGGATCTCGACTTGCATCTTCTGATGATGCTACCCCAGTCACCAAACCTATGGCAGAGGAATGTTTCGAGGAGCAGGAGATGGGCTCGTTGCCTCCCGTTCGAGTTCCAAAGGGTGTTTCAAATGCTGCATGGCAGCCCGCCATTGCCCAGACCAAGCCTTTGCCGCGCAGATTTGTGGTTCAAGCCACCAGTTCCGAGCCCCTGTCTTTCCCGGCAGAGCAAAAGGAGAATAAGACGACTGTGTGCGTCATGATTCCTGGTATGACGGCCTCGAAATCTTTTAGTATCCCATTGAAGATGGATCATCGCCAGAGGAGCAACCCTAAGAAGAATGCTCACACCACCCGTGGCGGTACGCCAAGACACTCCTCAGCTGGTCACTCTCGCGGTGGCAGACCCAAGGAGTTCTCTCCTGGTATGTCGTCATCTCCGGTTGAAGCAAATTCCACCACTCCGAGCCCAACTTCTAACTCCACTCGTGGACGTGGAGGACATCGCGGTCGGGGAGGTATGAGCAATCCATGGAGCAACCGCCATGTATCTACTCCAGCTGCCGTCTGATCACAATGACATGGATGATGCGATATCACGATACATCGCCTGCACTGGTTCCAGAATCTGACACTTTGCTACGTTTCGGATCCTTTCACAACAAGATACATATTTCACAAGGGCACATATTTCTTGATAGCCCCGAGTCACAATTTCTCTCGGCAACAGCAGACCACAGCAACCTTGTAGCATCCTACTGAGGACCACGGTAATACTCGCACGTCTACTTCATGGACCATGGGTTGGGTGGGAAAGCTGGAACTCGCCAGGCCGTTTCTGACGTGCACACTTGCTTTTCCTCGGTCAGGCTCGCTTGGCGCTAGGGGAAAGTAATGGCGACACGCTCATCTCGGAAGGGCCCGGGGTTCGAGACGCTTCAGCTTGTCATGTTTCCACGATCATCATTCCTTCCGAGTTGATGCTCGCTTCTGCTGCTGAGACGGTGCAGCGAAGGTCTCTTATACCCCCATGAAGGTTATGAGGGCCTGTGTGTAACTACTACTATTTGCGGAAATAAATCATTCAAACCAACCAGTGTTCGTGGCCTCTGCTGTGATCTTGGTGATATGTAGCCCTGTAGATGCTTTTGTATTTGTGATGACTTTGTGCTGAGACATCGATTGCCTTCCCTACTTCCCTTAAGTAACTTGAGCCCCTTATCCTTAATTCATCACCTTGGTATCCAGGGCAGTACACCGTACCCGACCTAGCTACATCAAATGTCGTTACTAAGATCATTCCATTACTCATGGAGGTTCACGGCTAAGTCTATGTCAGGACCAGTAAAAGCATGCAAAGCCTTTAATTATAGCGTCCCAGTGGCTGCAGCTGGACTGTGCGCGTGGTGGCTCCCCTGAAAGGCTTTGGTTCAGTATAGGTTGTCAACCACGGTTCAGCATCGCACTAGGACGAATCCACCACCCACACAAATCACGAAATCAACCGATTGAACTAGATTACTGAAAAATTACTAATGTTGGACAGTAAATGTAAAAAAGATCTGGACTGTGTCGGATTCGAACCGACGTCCTCCTGCTGGGGGTTCGTTTTATACTCCTTCCATTTTAGTACTTATATTTCTTGAACCCTACCACAGACAGGTGCGTACCACTGTGCCAACAGTCCTTTGATTTGATTGAAAGCATTTGAACTTATTTGCTCCTTGAACCCCTCTCGCCCGCACCCTCCCCCTAACCCCACCTCCGTCGCCCGTCCGTTATTTGTAATAAGCCTTGTGCCAACAGCCCTTTGATTGTGTTGAAAGCATTGACACATTTGCTCAATTTCGAACCCCCCCAGCACCCCCGTTGCCCGCAAGCTTAATATTTATAAGCCTTCTGTCCCTCGATCGACTCTCCGACGCCCCCCGACTTGGGAGCTGAAGCCGACCGTCCGAAGCCTTCCACCACGGGAGCGTCACGCCCCCCCGACATATTCATATCCTGCGTATGCCTTCCCTCCGCAGCCTCCTTTTCCTTCCAATTCTGCGGCGGTGCCGTCACCACCCCGCCATCACCTCCGCCCACAATCAAGTCACCCCCTCCTCTAACCTTCCCCACCACCATCCCCTTCGCCACACTCTTCACAATCGCCCGCCGCGAAACCCCTGTCGCATCAATATACACCAATCCCACATTCTTAAATCCACCCCCAATACTCTTGCTAATTTCGCCCGCCTCGGGACCCCATTTATGGCCTACGACTGTCGTAGCAGCCGTCGATGACGAGGTCAGAAGCGTCCGACCAGCTTGGTCAATCCCATCTGCAATCGTCGAAAAAGCCATCAAGCTCTTATTCAGCAGGCCCGGCTTGTAGCCCTCCACGGGCGTCCCATCAGCATTAATCCCCTTCGTCGCCTTCTCCTTCGTATTTCTTTTTGCCACCGCAGCGCCAAAATTCTGTGCATACTTGCTGACCTGGCCGACCGTTTTGGCGCTCAGCCCGGCCGCGCCTTCGGAAATGGTGTGCACTTTGCGGATGCGTGCGTGCGTAGTGGGCGTGAATTGCATGGGTTTGGTGGCGGGCTTGAGGGTGCGGGTCAGGCCTTCGGCTTGCGTTTGGAGGAGGTTGCCGATGGTGGACGAGGAGGTGACGATGAGGCGGGAGGCGACGGCGGCTTGGGAGACGAGGCGGGACGACTTGTAGGCGGGGTGCATGGCCATTTCGATGTATTCTTGGGAGGCGGGTGAGACGGATATATTTTGCGATCCGTCGGATGGGAGAGTGATTTCTACGGGATCTGGAAGATGGTTAGTTTTGGTGACTGGGGATGTTTGGGGAAAGGGGGGAATGTCTAGGAATAAAGGTATACCTTTGGAGCCAGGCTTCATTTTGCTGTCTTCGACTACATGGAAACCTTCTCCGAGCTCGCCCACTACGCTGCCGTTTTCTTCGTCGATGAGGACAATCTGGCCGCCATGATGAGAGGCAGAACTTCCTGCCACATAGGCCTCACCGGCCTTGAACTCAGAAGGATTGTATGGAGGCAACGACCCCTGTGAGGAACTCATAGAACCCTTATCCTTTGACGGTCTTCTTGGCACTGGCGGTGGCGCACGCTCCAAAAAAGCAGTACATTGTGCCAGAATAGTTTCGAAAGTATCGATATCCTCTTGCGTGATCTTGCTGTCGCCAAGTCTCGGGAATTCCAGTCTAGTAAAGACTCCGCTCTCGGGACCCAGATCCCAGCGTGGAATCAGGTAACTGGTTGGCGGTTGGTGATAGATCTGAGTCGTTGCTGGAAGGGGTAGATCGAGATCAGGGGGGAGATGGAGGTGCAGGTAGAAGTCTTCTTCAGGGGCTTGGGAAATGGGATCGGCGTTTGAGAGGCCGCTGAAGGGAGAGGTGGTGGGAACCATCAGGAGGGAGAGAGTCTGGGGGCCGGTGGGCGTGATTTCGACTTCTTTGCCATTTTCGATATGGTAGGCTTTGATGCCTGCGATGGCATATAGAAGCTTGGGTTCCTGCTACGACGTCAGGATACTTGTATGTGCAATGTTTGAGGAGTAACGTACACCTCGTCCGGTAGACATGTTGGCGGGGTATATGGTGCTCCGAAGAATGGAACCAGGATTTGCAAGTTTAGGAGATTGAGGACGTTGCGACAGTGAGCTCTGAGCACGCAACTACAGAGCAATAGAAAAGAAATTCGAAGATAGGGAAGAAACAGAGACGACGTCTTCGTTTATGTTACGGACTCACCCCACCACATGCCACCAAGCCACCAAGTAACAGAGTTGCCCCTCGTCACTACTCTAAGCGCCCAGCATCATGTCGGTATCTCTCGAGCGGCTGTGCAAGTAACTCGACCTTGGCGCCCAGGCCTTGCCTGAATCCCAGCAGCAATGACGCCGTGCTACGGGATAGCCCATGTTCCCAAGCTTGCATCGTCCGTGGCAGAGTTCCTTTGGATCTTGCAAGTTTCCCGCTTCCCTGGGAATGGGCACGATGGGATGCTGCCTTTTCCACTAGTAGTGCTCCTTAGGCTCCTGTGGCGGTGTAGTGTGTGGCGCAGTATCTGGATATCTCAGTCTCGGACCGACTCTTATTCAATTCTCGAATACACGATTCAATACACTTGAGGAAGCTGTAAACGCTTTCAATACTCATACAAGGCTACGAATACCCAGTTCAGAATGTCTTCCAGTGTCGCTTCCAACGCCCGCAGAGGTCCATGGCTCTACACCAGAACGCCGAATGTCCTGTCGACCCAGAGAGAATAGACTATCTAGTACAGTTGTTCGAAGCCATCAGCAACGTGAGCAGCAACATCCGCGAGCTCAGTCGTGCTGAATCTTGTTGTCGCCCTTCACAGCCTGCTCATAGCTTGGTGGCACAGCAGCTCCGTTCGAGCTTCCCTCACCAGCCCAGGCGCCATTCTGCTCTTGATGCACAGGTGCCGCCATTTGAGCCGTCGCGCCGTAGCCCTGCTGGGACTGTCTGATGCTGCTCTTGGGGACTTGGCGACGGCCACCATCGGCCGTCTGGACGTAAACGTAGGTGACTCGACCGCTCTCGGGATCTTGTGGCACTGCGGAGTATTCGTCGGGCTCGGGGAATTTGGCGATGATGTACCAGGCGTGGAGGAGGCCGGGGATGAAGCCTAGGCAGCAGAGGAGGATGTTGATGAGAGAGTCGGCGGAGCAAAGCCCAGTTTTGACCCACACTGAGCGATGAGGTTAGCAGACGCATTGAAGACGGAGAAGCCGTGTATCTGGATTGCAAGGAGGAAGCAAAGACATGATCTGGAAATTCTAGATGTTCAGGTGAGAAGGGAGCACGAGTAAATGGGTACGAACCAGCCAGAGGAGGGAAGAGGATGGCAATAAGGCCGAGGAAGATGTCGGAAGAGCACATGGTGCTGTGTTCTGCTTCTCAAAGACGGATAGTCGGGAGAAGGGGGCTCAAATAAGTATTCGTATTGAAGTCGCGGCTCTATGAGAAGATTCTGGAGAGAGATGGACTGTTGACTGTTGAAGAGCAGCGTGACTAAAGTATGTGTGTAGAGTCAGTCGTACTCTGGACTTGACTGACGCGGCTCACGAGACGCTGCAACCTGATCGCCACCGTTGATCCCGTCACCCCGCGGCTTATACGTCGACACCACCCAGTCTCTCCATCGACACCACATTCTGTCAAGCGCCAGTTTTCGTCGATGTAAGAAAGTGCAACAGACGGAAGCAAGTTGCAAGATTTAAGTGCAATCCGACAATCCGCAGAAATCGCTAAGCGAAGATTGGAACAAGCGGCGTCTGCGAAATCGTCGCCAGCCTCTTCAATCTTCAAGCTCCATCCTCCATCGTCCGCATCCACACCCCAGCATCCCAGTCACCGCCCGCGTACAACTCAGCGTACATCTCGAAGCACAGTCTACGCCATGGCCCCTCGGGCAGAAAAAAAGAATGGTGCTCCGTCGGGTCGCTCCACGGAAGCCTCGAGTTCGACTCCCTCAGCCGAAACGACTCGCGCGAGCACTTCAGACAACTCCGGCGAGCCCAAGGGATCCAAAGACGGAAAGCCGCTTCCGCACCGACCTCGCAGGTCCAGCGCCATGCCACTCGCCGACAGTCCGACCAAGGAGAAGCCCACTGCAGCGAGCGACGATGACGACGAAGACGACGACGATCCCATCGTTCGCCAGTTCGACTGCTACATCAAGCCCTCAGCTGGCGAGAACTCCAAAGTCTACGTCTTCCAGTTCCCCACCCGCGATCAGAAGAAGCCCTACACCGATGTCCAAGGCTGCTGTCCTACCGAGCTTCGCATCAAGCCTGAAACGGGAATTTTTGAGATGGACGTGCCTATCGAGACTCAGGCCAACTACGATCGCGAGAAGGGCGTTCGGTACGGCGAGGCTTTTCGCAAGAGCGACCAGGTGAAGAGTGGAGGTTCTCATGGCTTGGCTGGCGGATTCGGCATTGGCGCTGCGCAACCGCGTGCTCGTGGACGGGGTGCCGGTTCAGGAGACCCCATTGACGAGAACGAGGAGATTGAACGACTGGTTGAGAATTTCGATCAGTCTGTGAGGAGTGGTAGAGCTTTGGGAAAGTTGACGCTGGGTGGGCAAGCCATCGCGAAGACGAGCTCAACTCCGCAGTACATGATGGGTGTTTTCAAGGGCGGTCAGTATTCCACAGCATGTTTGCGGAGATTTCGAGGTCAGGTTATCCTCTGCAATATGGCTAACATTATAGCTTTACAGACCAGATTCACTTCACTCCTGTCGATGATATTATCCCGCTGCGTCCCCAATTACACCACATCGATGCCTTGGCCGAGGAGAGCCGCAAAACAGGTTCGAGCGGCGGCGCAGCAGCAGGGCGCCCAGCCGAAGCCCGCGCCGTCCACATGACCGTCAAGAACGCCGGCGAAACCGCCAACGCTCAGCACACCACCATGGCCGCGCGCATTCGCGGAGCCCAAGAAGAGCCATGGAAGAAATACCAGTGGGTAGACGAGGATTTCCCCGCAGCCTGGGATCGGTACAAAGAAGCTCTCTTCATCCGTCCTGATGCCGACGAGGATGTCAAGGGCAAGGGGGAATCGAACGAGTACGGAAACGAGCTGAATGTCCCGCATCTTACCACGAACATGACGAATGAGGAATACATGGACAGGATTGTGCCGCCTCGCAATGCAGACAAGTTCAAGGGAGCTAATCGTGCGAGGAAGGAGAAGAAGGAGGAGGGTAGTAAGCACAGCAAGCCTCTCAATGTGGATGATAGCTCCGAGGAGGCATCCGAGGAGGGCGAAGAGAATGCAGAAGTAGACGAAGGTACGGCGATGGATGTTGATGCAGATACATGATGTGGACACATTGTGTAAATGGGTCATCGGGCGGCAAACATATTTTACCCTGCATAGCGACTGGAGTTCAACGGAATATGGGCTTCGGATATTGAAAAGGGGTTTAGGTGGTCTTTGCTTGCTGGGGGACAAAAGTAAAAAGATATCAATCCTAGAAATTCTGTGCAACCAACCGATGTTGTTCCACGATTGGACATGACCGAGCTTTCGATGTGCTTGAGGTTTGATGACTGTAGTCTAATGAGATCAATCTCACCTTTCGTATCTGATTCCAGGCTCCAAACTCCAGCTTCCCTAGCAAATTCCCTGGCAGGATTAGGATTAGGAAAAGGCAATCGGACACAATAGTAAGGACTGTTTTAGGCAATGACAAACCCACTGTATCCAATTGCCTGCTCTTTGTTGCTAGTAGACTAGAACTTGAACAAGTAGGATTTTACCCCACCTCCAACTGAGAAAGACTTTATGCATTGGCTTTGGGCTTTCCGTCTCGGTTCATAAGTGGGAATTTAGCCCCCCTAAGTCACATCTTTCACATCACCATATTGACCTCATGTCTAGCAAGGCGCTGGAAATAGAAGCAACGCAGTTGTTGTTACAATGCGCAAAGCGCAAAAGCTACCTATCGGCTAGCTAAACGGATTTCCCGGAGATGCACCCTTCCTTGCCATACCATGCTGAACGCCATGTTTTTCGATCCGTATGCTCAGCGCCTCGCGAAATGCTTGACCGTGGCCCGACCCGAAATAACCGTCCGTAACATGCAACAAATGGGTATCATCTTACGCCGTTTCCGTAATCACATGAATTCTCCTCCGTGACCCTTTCAACCGAGAGCACCGTCGAGGTCGATGAATTGCTCCATCGATCCCTTTCCATCCCAACCGCTTCCTCCTCCACTCTGGTCCTGGTAGGCGCTCTGTGCGGGAGGCTGGGCTGCGGCTGGCTGGACGGGCTGCTGTGGGCCATCCAAATCCATGCGGAAAGTGGGCGGCACAGCTGCGCCGAGTAGAGCGCGTCTGTTGACTGCCTTCTCGCCAGGACCACCGCCGTCCTTCTCCATTCGGCCGTTCAGCAAGATTCCGGGGTGTGTGAGCTCTCCGCCCTGCATCTCCTGTTCATAGCCTTGTTTGCCGAGCAGGATGGGCAAGAGCTCTTCGGCTTTGTACCATCGGCCGGAAACCTTCTCCAAGGGACGAGATCCCATGGATTCTTCCAGGAGCCAGTTATGGTGCAGCCTCTTTCCAGCCTTAGCAGCGACCTCATTGCGGAATTCAAGGTCAGCGGCAACGCGGGGAGGAAGATTGGCATGGACTCGAAGATCGCGGTAGTCGGCATAGGGAGATTGCTGCGCCTTGAACTTGAAGACATCACCGATGAAAGTGACACACGAGTTGGCCTTTGGATCGGCTGACTGCTTCTCGATGATTCGGTGGATTACCATCATCAAGACTTCATCAGGCCTGTCCATACGGAGGCGGACAGGTTCTCCGACCCAGATGCGTTCAGCGCCAAAGTAGATACCATTGTATGATCTCTCGCCTGGCGGTGCATTGATGGTATGGATTGCTGCAAAGAGGGTGTAAGACGTATCAACCTTCTTAGCTGCCAAAATACTGCCGTCAACATCTACTTCGCCACCACCGTAACGTCCGGCGATAACATCCTTCCAGTGGACCGAGTCATAAGCCATGTCGCGAAGTGCTTCATGGGTGGTTTCAGGGGCGCTCCAAGACAGCCAGGGCCTGATGTCACTGGCGCTCCTAGTCTCCTCAGGGTGGTTCTCGAAGGGGTGGGAAAGAGCCTGCAAGACGTAGTAGGGCTCGTTGCCATTCATGCTTCGACTCGATACGATAGCCAGGCCCCATGCGCTACCACGACTGAACCAAACCATCTCGCCACCACGATAGACGTAAGGGCACACGCGGTCCTGGTCCACTTGTTGTTCGTGGTGACTTGCAAGGGGGAGACGTGCAATTGAGGGTTTCGAGTAGCTTTGCTCGACAGGCGCCACCGAGGGTGCCGGCGAGGGCTGCATAGCGAGCTTTCCCATATCTGCGGTCATTTCGGTGTCTTCGGTCTCGATAGCAGGCGTGGCGCTGGCATCCGGCTCGCTGGCCTCGTCGGCGGATTTCTCGCTGCGGGTGGGAGAGCAGAATTTGCAGGGACAGTCGTCGGGATCCTTAGACGTGGTCATCAGCCAGGCCAGGTGGCAGAAGAATTCGGCGGGGCTTCTGAAGCGCTTCTTTCTGCCCTCAGGGTAGCCATAGAGGTAGGTATCCAGGCGCTCCTCGTCTCGGTGCTCGCCCGTCTTAGGGTCCTTGGTGTACTTCACGTGCATCCACAGAGTGTACTCTGTCGGGAAGTCCTCGAAGAAGTATTGCTTGGATCCAGAGCGGTGCTCCTCGCGACCGAAGAGCTGGATGTGCATGCCACCAAGCTTTCTTCTCCACTCCATGCTCTTCTCATGGTCGAGCGGTACTTCGATGTAGCAGTCGACCTTGCCATTGGCGTCGGGCGTGGCGTCCAGCTGTTCGTCGGTAGGGCGATTGGGCTCCGAGATGCCGAAGCGGTTGACCACCTCGCTTTCTCCGTCAGTCCTGTGGACACTTATGGGGTAGGCCTTGACTTTGGTGCCGCTGTTGGATGCCATCTTGCTGGTAGGCGCGACTGAGGCTTGCGACGTCTGGTTCGAGGCAGGCTGGGTCGAAGGTGCGGGATTGCTTGCTTGAGCCTGTTCGGAGCAATCGAGGTGTGTGCTGCACTCGATCCTGCTAGAGCTGCTTCGTGAAGTTGCTGCACCCGACCAGCTTTGCGCTTGGGTTTGCCTTTGGTTTTGGCATTGCCTTTGGCCTTGTTCTTCGACGCTGGGGCCATGTTCTTATCATTATCGCGTCGTGGTTGATCTTCGGCAGTATTCGTGCTGATGGCTGATCTTCGGCAGTGCACGAGCCCATCGGCGTTTGACTGGAGCTCAAGCAATTAAGGTTTGTGTCAGCCGCTAGCCGCTGCCGCCACGCACGGGCCACACGGGCTATTTACATGTACATGATTAAGGATATCCCGGATGTGATGCCTAGTTGGTAGTGTAAAGGGGTAATCATGGGAATCCTGAGAAAAGCGATCACAGACATATTTAGCATCTATTGGTGACTAGGCTACTTACTACGTCTCTACTAGCATTCTAATGAGTAATCGTCAACACTTGTTGTTGTGCGTAGTGGGAGAAAGGGCTCACGAGTAAGTATTTGAAGGATAAAATCAAAGACAATAGTATAAACATGAAACTTATGATTGTGTGTTCGTTCCTATAGGGTCAGGGTGGTGCGCGCGCGGGGGTGATAAACAAGTTGTATTGGCTATATTAAGAAAAGAATAGCTGGAGGGCCGCCAAAAAGCTATAGGTAGTCCCCATGGCTGGCGCTAAGCTAATACTAGCGCCTTGGGCACGGGGCCCGGGCACGGGGCCCGGGCACGGGGCTCGCGCCCAGGGCACAGGATATATAATGTGTTCGTGGCCTTAGGCAGCAATTTATATATTGGAAATTCTCTAAATTATAATAAAAAACTCTTTAATAAATCGCTAATTAAAAGCCAATTTTTTTTAATTAATTTATTTAAAAATAAAATACCAAAATTATTATACTATAAATTAATTCTTTTAATTTACAGCTCCATTATTTTTCTTTTTATTTACGTTTTTTCTATTTTTTATTTTTTTATTTTAATAATAAATTTATTTATAAAAACCAATATTTTCAAAGCTTTATTAAATAAAGCCTTGATTATAAAATCCACTAAATTATTATAGCTATTAATTTATTTAATTTTCTAAAATTCTTAATATTTATAGCTTTGATAAAAATAAAAAACATTTATTATATTTTTTTAATTATAATATTTAATTAAATTAAATATTTGTATAAAAAATAAATTTATATAAATAATTATAAAAATATTTTTTTAAAATATAATGGCTATAATATAGCCAATATTTATTTTTTAAATTATAGCTAAAAATTTTAAAGCCAAAATTAAGCGGGTAATACGCTTAAATTTAATATTAAATTAGTAAATTAAATTTCCTTTAATTTAAAAAAAACCATTAATTTTGTTTATAAATTTATTCGCTAATATAATAATATATCCAATTTAAAAAAGATTTTTATTATTTATAAATAATCTATTTATAAAAACCAGAAATTTAAAAATATTTAAATCCAAAGCAATATTTTTTTTAAATAATTAAACTGCCAAGCAATAACTTTATTTAATACCTGTTATAATAATTAAAAATAAATTGGCAAATAAAGGTGTATTATATATATTGCTTAGCTATAAAAAATAACCATTGCTTTTTTTAAATGAAAATAGCAGCGCTTAAATATTATACGCTAAAAGCTTTGCTTAGCTTTTTTAATAAATAACGCTTACCTTTTACGCATTTTTAATATATATACCTTATAAAATACCCGCAAAACGCCTTTCTCGGCCTTATACAATAATGCCTTAATATTTTTAAATTTTAATTTCTAATATTAAATTGCAATAAATAATTTATAAAAGGCTTTAAATTAGTAATTTTAGGCAATATAGCCGTTTTTTTTTTTACTAATATAATTAATTTTCATAATTGGAAATTTAATATTTACTAGTTTTAAACTTTTGCTTTATTTTTTTTAAATAAAACTTATTAAGCCGTTTTTTTAAAATATAAAAATTAAATCGTTAAAAATTATTTAATATTCGCCAATTGCAAAATATTATTAGTTTAAAAGGCTATTATTGCAAAATACTTATTAAAAATAAAAATTATGAAATAAAGATTATAAATAAAGACTTTTATAAAAAACATCTTAATATAGTAAATTAAATAAATAATAAATTAATATAATCCAATTTTAATTATATTATATAATAGGTTTTTAAATTTTATAATTATGCTTTTTAGATATTTGGCGATTATTTTCTTAAGCAATTTCTTTTAATTTAATTTATTATCCGATTTATTTATTTAATTAGGATATACAATTGGCGTTTATAATACGTGTGCTTTTTATTATTATAAAACGGAAAATCGTTATTTAAATTAAACCTTTTATAAATATTAGGAAATAAAGTATTTTAATTATTTTAGCAAAAGTCCGGCAAAATATAAACTAAATCCATAGCTAATTTAATAAATTTAAAAAGGCATTTTATATTTTTTTTAATATTAAATTGTATTAAAATTTTTAATTGCTTTATTATAGCCCAAGGCTAATTATCACGGCAGCTTAAAAGCAAGGCAAGGGTTAAAATAAAGCGACGTTATAAGCTGCAAGAGGAAATTTGCAGCTTTGCAGGATTTTAAAGGCCTTGCAGGCTAGCGCAAAGCGCTAAAATTATATACCTGGTATAGGAAAGGGCTTAGGGCGCATAGCATATAGCGTATGCCCGAAATATATGCCTAAAACATTTAAAATTAATATTATAATATTTTTTTAAATTGCTATTTATTCTAAATAGCGTTAAAAATTTCTTAATATTTTTTAATTATAATTTATAAATCTTTTTTGAAATAAATAAAACTATACCCCTTTTAGACCATCCCCTTTTTTTAAAAATAGCTGTTTTTGCCTTTGCTATTTATATTGCAGCCTTTTTAAATTTTCCTTGTTTTTTAAATATTAAGGCGGCTATAATTTAATTAGATTTTTATATTGGGGCGGTTTTTTTAGACTATAGCGGGTAGCTATGGTATATCTTTGCTATATTATAGGGCCCATTTAATAAAAAAGCCTAGGGGTTTTAATTTATTTGGGTAATTTTAATGCTATTTTTATAAATATTTTTAAAGCCATAGAAATTTGCTTTTAATTGCCAGCTTAATTTATAATTTATTTATTTAATATAATATATTAGGCCCTAATTTGGACAGGTATTTTAATTATAAATATTTAAAACGCTATTAAATTCCCATTTTTTAATAAATTTTTATATTCCGTTATGTTTTTAAAAAAAATCTTTTTAATATTTTTGCTTTTCCGTTTATTAATTTTCTTTTAATTTAAAAATCCTTTTGTTTTTGGTTTTGGCTTAAAAAAATTCTAAAATACTAAAAAACATTTATGCTATTAAAGAGGTTAAGGAAGCAAGCTTTTTTATATATTTTGAATATTTTTTATAATCCGGTTTATTTATTATTTCTCTTTTTTATAAGGCGGTTAATTTTTATATTTTTAATATTAATATAAATATATTGGTCTATTTTAAAAATCGGGGCTTTGAAACGGTAAATATTGGCATTTTGTTTATAGCAATTAATTACTTATTAAGCCAATATTTTAAATTGGGTAAAAATTTATTTTATTTAGTTCGCAATAATATT
Source organism: Cyclaneusma minus (assembly GCA_037179335.1). Classification (NCBI taxonomy): domain Eukaryota; kingdom Fungi; phylum Ascomycota; class Leotiomycetes; order Marthamycetales; family Marthamycetaceae; genus Cyclaneusma; species Cyclaneusma minus. Next base: position 114,258 of record JAKZHN010000035.1, on the reverse strand, counting down.
AATTTTATAAAATCCTTATTTTTAAATAGCGGTTATATTTAAAAAACAAAATTGGAACGGCTTTATACCCATTTATAGGTAAAATCCGTAATTGGTAAAAAATAGCGTTATTTTAATAGTTTTAAATACTTGGTTATTAAAAGCGAATTTAGCTAATAATAGCCAATTTACCCAATTATTTTGGGTAAAAAATATAAAGCTTTTTAAATATTACTTTAAATAAGCGTTAAATCTTTTAATTTATTTATTTATTTTGGAATAAAATAAATTGGGTTTTTTTATTTAAAATAATATTATTCGAAATGCTATAAAGGCAGTAAATTTTATTAATAAAAACCTTTGCAAATTTTTTAGCTTTAAGGTTGGTAATAAAAATAAAATAGCGTATTTTAATAAATTTATATATTATTATTATAATATATTGGTAAATGCGGCCATTTCTAATATATTTGGGCAAAAATATAATATAATTTATTAAAATATTTAACCAAGCCCTAAACGGAACCGGTAAAAATTAAAAAAATCTGGGGGATAATAGCTTTAAAAATTTAATCTTAGTGCAAAATTTACATTTTTTAATATTTTTTGCAATATTTTTAAATATTTTGGGCCATTAATAATATTAATTAATATTTGCTAGGACTTTTTTTTAAAAAATATTTTATTATAGCTGTAAAATAATATTTGCAAATAATTTAAATTGCCAAACTAGAAATATTAAAGGGTATTTATATCCGGTTTGCGCCTTTTGGGTTTTTTAATATAATTTTGCTATTTAAAATAAAAAAAATCGGATATTTATTTTTTAAAAATCTAGCGCAAGTCTTTTGGCCAGGCTTTAAAATTTGTATTTTTTAAGGCCGCCAATACTAATATAGCTGTTTTTAATATTTTATAGGCTTTTTTAATAATTTTTTTAATTGGCTTTTTTAAGTTTTGTTTTAGGTTTGAAATTAGTATTAAAATAAGGTAAATTCCCTTTAAATCCGTTATTAGGTTTTTTAATGTTTTAAATAAAAATCTTAATTTTGGTAATAGTATTTTTAATTTATATTACAAGTTTTTATTTCCAATATACTAAAATTGGTTTTTTAAAAGCCTGCTTAATGCATTTGGCTTTATTATTTGGAATTCTGGTTTATAAATAATTTTAAAATTAAAGCCGGAAACAAATTTAAGTCAACAGACCTATTTTTAATTTAGCTATTAAATTGTTACAAAGTATTTTAAATTATTATAATTAATTTAAATTTTCGTTTTTTTAATAATTTCTAAATTTCTGATTTCCATTTTTTTTAAATATTTAATAATAGCCAAGAGCTTTTTGTTATAAATTTTATAATTGTATTTTGCAAAATTGTAAATTTTAAAAAAATAGGCCACAAATTAAAGGATTCCGTTATTTTTGTATTAAAAAAGCATTTCTTTGAAGTATAGTTTAAAGCGTTTGTTTTTAAAATTGTTTATTTATTATAATTAAAAAAAGCCAAAATTGGGGCTAAAATAAATGCCTATTTAAATTTATTAAAAGCATTTTATTAAGCCTTCTTTTAAATCCATTTTATTTATTTTTAATCAGGTTATTTAATGGCTTAGCTATTTTAAAAAACTTCCAAATAAATTTTTAATAAAAATTAGCAAATTCTATAAAGTTTTAAAGGTTTGGGAAAAAAAATGGTGGCTTTTAAATTATGATAGCAAATATTGTATTTGGATTTATTTTTACATTATTTGGTATAATACAAAGGCCTAAATATTTAATACAAATAATTTTAAATTTGTATTTAAAAATATTAATTTAAAAACCGGTATTTTTTAAGCGGCGAAACATTTTTTAAATATTTTTTTTATTTTTTTTTAAATTATTTAAAAAGTTAAAAAATTGTTTAAATAGGCTATATATGTTTTATTTAGCAAATTAAATAAAATATTATTAATATAGTATTAAAACAAGACTGGGATATTGCAAAATTTAAAGGGTATAATTAATAATTTAAAAAGTCCAAAGCGGGTAATAAATGCCGGTTTTTTTTCCGCTATTTTTAATTTATTAAATATTGCAATAATATTAAGCTTGGTATAAATTTTAGCCTTGTATATAGTATTTGGGGTTTTTCTAATTAATAGCAAAAAATAGTAATTTTTTCATAGTAATATTATTTAATTTTTTATAGTTTTAATAAATTCTATTTTTTTTTAATTTGGTGGCTAATATTAGTAATGCAATATATTTGGACCTTAATTTCCAAAAGAATTTATAAAAAAATTGCTTATGAAGCCATTTTTTAATATATTTTATTTTTTTTAATAAAAGGGGCCGATTTTTATTATATAATGGTTTTATACCAAATTATAATTTAATTTTATAATTTTATAACCGCCTAAAAAATAATTTATTAGCCTTTTTCGGAAAAAAAAGCATCCAATATATTAAAGAGCTATTTAAAAAACTTGTTTTAAAGTTTTTTATTATTTAGGCTAGGCTTTTCTTTTTGTAGATTTGGCAATATTTTTTTTATAATTTTGCTTAGCTTATTTATATTTTAAAAATTAATTTTTTTATTTAAATAATAAAAGGTTAGAAAATTATTACAAATAGATAAAAATAAAAAGCATAGCTTATTTAGGTGTTTTTGGCCCGTAAAAAAAATTTATACCAAATTTGGTAGTTTTAAAAGCTTTTTCTGCCAAATACACGGTTTTTTTAATTTTAAAATATTATTTAGCTTTTTTTAAATAACCTTTATATATTGGAACTTTTTTTAATAAGCAAATATAATAAAATTAATTGCAGAATTTATTTTAATATTTTTTATATTTGGCCTAAATTAATGGTTTTTTAATATTAATTAAAAAATATAAATAAGGGCATTTAATAATAAAAGTGCTGCTTTTTTTATTTCTTTTTGGTAAGAATACAAATTTTATTTATTACTTTCCTGGCAAAATATAAAAATTTAAAAAAGCTATTGCATAATATATAGGCTTTAATTTCGGATTAATTTAAATTTGGGTTTTTTTTATAATATAAAAATTTTGTTTTAAAATAAAAATTTGGTTGGTTTTAAAAAAAAGTGCCTTTTTTTAAGCGTATTGGGTTTTTTTAATTATTATTTTTTATAATAAATAAAATATAAAATATTATAAGGGATATAAAAAATATTAATATAAATATAAAAAATATCGATTTAAAAAAATATAAAAAGTATAATTTTAAAACTTGGCTTTTTTCCGGGTTGTTTTAGCGGGGTATTATAAAGAAAATATATTAATACTAAATAATAGCCTTTTAAAAAATATTTTCCAATATAATATTTTTATTTTTAATAAAATATTTTTTTGGCTTAGTTAATAGCTAAATTATATTTTCTTAGCTATAAAAATCCAAAAATAATTGGTATTATTTTAAAAAATTTAATAAAAAAAATGTATATTTTTTAAAATGGTTTTTAATAGCAATTTTGGCCATTAATATTTAAATAACCGGAAAAGCAAATTTTTTATTAGCCAACGCCAATAGCCTAAATTAAAAAAAAATGTAAATTATATATTTTGGCAAATCTTTTATTAATAAAGCCAATATTAAAATATTTATTATTAATTAAGGCTTTTATAAATAAATTTATATATTTAAAAAACAAAAACAAATAACCAATATGAATTATAAGGCTTTGCTAAAACAAATATAAAATGGTATTTTATTTTATAGGCTTTAAAGCTATAAAAATGCTATATTAATTAATAATATAATTTTTGGTGTTTTCTAGCTATAATTTAAGCTGAAAAATTGCTATTTTTCGGCTAAAAATACTTTTTTTAATTAAATTTAAAAAAAGGGGGAATATATTTTGGATTGTTAAATTAAGGAAAATTAAAATTGGTAAAAATATTTTTTAAATGCTATTTTGGCTAATTCCGCTATAAATGCTGCTTTTGCTATTTTTTAATTTATTATAATTAAATACTAGCCCTATTTTTCTTAATTTTGTTTTTTGAATTTCGGCTACCAAACTTTTCCCGGTTTTTTTATTTTTTTTTTATTTGAATTCGGGATTTCCAAAACCAGGTATAAATAAAAATTTGTTTTACGGCTGGCTATTTTTATAATAATTGCCGAAAATAAAGCCATTGGCTATATTTCTAATATTTGCGGCTAATTCTTTGGTATATTTACGGCTTTGGTATTTAGGTTTTTTGCAATAAAAGCAAAAATTATACTTATAGTAATACTTTTGCTACTGGGCCTTAAAAAATATTTAAATTGCAATAGGTATAATATTCAAAATTATAAAATTACCCTAATCAAGGTATTTTTAAATTTGATTGGCGAAAATTAAAATAAATCCCTTAAATTAATTATTGCTATTATTATTGCTATTGCCTTTCTTTTTTGACTTATTAAATTTAAAGGCTTTGCTAATTATAATTTGCAGTTTTTTAATACATTTTTTTAATGCGGTTATTAATACGCTAAAATTTTTTGACCTATTTGGTATATTTATTATTTGCAAGAATCTTTTTAAGGTATTTAATATAGCTGGCCAAAATATTAAAAAATTTATTATATAATTTAATAATTCTTATTTTATTAAACCAATTAGCCAGCTATGCCTTAAACTTAAATTTAAAATAAAATGCAGCAAAGCTTTTTTTTTTAGCTTTTTTTAGCTTTTTGGCTTTTTTGCATTTGTTTAAAATAATATAGGTTTTTATTAAGGCATTATATAAAGCTTTTGTATTTTTCCAAGACCATTTTTTTTAAAAAAAAATAAAGTAATTTTCTTAAAATTTATATAATATTGGTATACGGCCTTGCCTTTAATTATTTTAGCTAAAAATTAAATTTATTTATAATTGGTATTATAAATTATATTATTAATTTATAAAATATAGCGTAATTTTAATTTTTAAACCAAGAAATTTTTTTAACGGTTCAAAGCGTTTTTATTTTTTTCGGTAAATTTTTTGAGACTTTTAATACGGTGGCGCAAATATTTAAAAAAGGTATTGCTTTTAAGGTAGGAAATAATAGCTTTAGTATTAATAAGCTAATTTTGAAATTTAATAGCTTTAGCTATATTATTAAAAAATTGGCTAAATAAATTATTTATAGCTTTATTAATATTGCGTATAAAGGTTTTTAAATAATTATAATTTTTAATTATAATATTATTATTTTTTAAAAAAGGCAGCGGCGTTAAAATTAATACCGGTTTGTTTTTTATTAATAAGGTATTTAAAAACGGCTCTAAAATATAAAAGTTGTATAATTTTAAATTGCTTAGCTATTGGATTTGTAGCAATTATAGCAATTGTAATTATAATGCAAGATTTTTAATTTAAGGGTTATAGGATTTTTCGAATTATAAGGCTTAAAATAAAGGTGCAACGGGTGCGTAAAACTTGGGGCTGGGTTTAAAAATTGCGCGATTTTGGGCTGCTATTTTTTTATAAATAAAAGGCTGTAATTGTTTTAAAGGAATTTAAATTAAATTAGCTAGTAAAAAAAGCTTATAAATTATTACGGCAGCTTAAGGACAAGGGAAAGGTTAAAATAAAGCAATATTATAAGCTGCAAAAGGAAATTTGCAGCTTTGCAAAACCTTAAAAGCCTTGCAAGCTAATGCAAAACGCTAAGGTCACGTGCCTGGCACGGGAGAGGGCTTAGGGCGCATGGCGCGTGGCGCGTGGCGCGTGCCCGAGGCACGTGCCTAAGGCACCTAAGGTCAGTATTATAACATTAATAATTATAATTTATTTTTTTATTTTTTATTTTTATATTATATTTTGCTTTTATTCTTTTTTTTTATTCTTTTTTTTTTATTATACCCGCGTAAAGCTAAAAAGGCTTTAAAAAACCTTTGGCATTTTTAGCCAAAAACTAGTTTTATATTATTACTAATTAAAAAGCCTTACCAATAATAGAAATAAATTCTATTTTATAAAAATTCTATTTTTAATACGCTAAAAAAAGCCTTTAGGGCAAATTTTTAATATTTGGCTTTTTAATAAAATAATGCCTTTTTTTGCTTTTATAAAAAGGATTATTATTTATAATAAAAATTAATAATGATCAATTAATATAATAATTAATATAATAATTATATAAATTAAAAATCTATTATAAAATAGCTAAAAAGCCGCCAATATTAAATTAAAAAATAAAATGCCCAAATAATTATTTTAAAATTAAACGAAAGCAATTTATTTATTATATTAGCGTATTTAATTAATAAAAATATGTGCTTTAAAAATTGTATTATTATATTTAAATTAATTTATTAATTAAAAAATACTATTTGCTGCTTTTTATTTATTAGTTTTTTTTAATTTCTATTTTATAATATTTAATAATGTATATAACCAATGCTTTTTATTTGGATTTTTTTTTAAAACATATTAGCTAATAATAATAGCTAAAAAAAATAGCTAAAAAATTTAAATATAGCTTTTAAATTAATAAAAATTAATAGTATTTTAGTAATGTTTTAATAGCTTTTTTTTTAAAAAAATAGCATTTTATTTTATATAATAATAACAATATATTAGCTAATATACAAATTAAAATTCTATTATAAAAATTTAAAAACTTAATATAGAAAATTTAATTTTAAAAATTCAAAATTTTTATAATTTTGATTTAAAAGCTTTATAATTTTGATTTAAAAGCTTTAAAATTAATTTAATGCATTTTATATTGCTTAATAATTACCCGGAAAATCGCCGGCGAAAGTAAAAATCCCGGGGCCTTTTGCAAAAGTCGAATTTGCAATTTTTATATTTTTCGTAATTATATAAAATTTGCCAAGCTAGTAGTAATAAAAATTACCATTAAGCTATAAAGGCTTTTTTAGGCAATTAATAATAATTTTTTTATTTAAAAAATTTAAAAATTGGATATAAATCTAAATAATATCCTAAAGGTATAATTTATAAATTTTATTATTATATAAATTTTTAATAATAAATAAAAATAGGCTAAAATAAAATATTAGCTATTAATTGAATTTTTAAATTATAAAAAATTAAATAAAAATTTATTTTTACCAGTATTATTATAGCTTTAAATAACCAATTTTATTTTTTATAAAAAATAATTATTTTACCTTTAATTTTTCTAATTATCTTAAATTTAAAAATTATATTTTTTAAAATATTAAAATTGGCTTAAATAAATTCAAATATTCTAATATCCAAAAATCCAAAAATTTTAATTTTATTAAAATTTTTAAATAGCTAATTTAAAATAATAATTTTGCTATTTCTTTTTTAAAAAGAAGATAGCTAAATTTATATTAATTTCTTTTAAAAATATAAATGCTTTAAAACTTTTTTTCCGTTTTTTATAATATATATAAAAGCATTTATAATTATTTAATTAATCCTTGTATTAAATAAGCATTATTTCTTAAATTTTCCACGCTTTTTAAATAATCAAAAGGAATTTTTAATAGGAATTAATTTCCGGAAATATTCTTTTAAACGTTTATAAAATCGCTTAGCGGGTTGCTTAATTTCTAAAATATCAGGATCATTAAAAGCTTTTTTAGCTTTATTTTTCTTTTTCTATTTTTTTTTAAATAGGCTAATTTTTAATTTCCGGGGTAATTTTATTATTAATTAGCTTAATTGCTTTATTATTAATTGGCTTAATTGCTTTTAAAAAAGCTATTTTAATTGATTTCAAAAATTTAAAATCCTTATTGATTTTTTTAAAGCTATAGCCAATTTTAAATTGGCTTTAAAATCAATATTAAATATTGGAAAATCCTTAATAATATTGTTTTTAATAATTAAATAAAGCTTAATTAATATCGATTTAAAATTTTAAATATTTTTAAATATTTTCAAAATACAATTATAGGCATTTTTTTTGGAAAAGCTTAAATAGGCTAATTCAGCCATTGCTTTTTTATATATATTAGGATTTTGGAATCCAAAAATAAATCCAATATAATTAATATATTAAGGCTATTTATAATATATAAAGCCTTTTAAATTGATTTTTTAATATAAATGTTTTGGATTTTTTTAATAGCTTTATAAATAGCTTAAATTTTTCTAATTATAAAAGAAAATAATAGGAAATTTTAAATAATTTTTAAATAAGCTTTATATATTAAAAAAATAAGCATTAATTTATTAAAATCGGCAATATTATTTAAAGCTTTAATAGCTGCTTAAAAAAATTTTTAAAAAAAATTGAACCTTTATAATAATATAAGCTTTTTCCAAAATTAAATAAATTGTTTTTATTTTACCAATATTATAATAGGCTTTAATTAAAAAACTATCGCATTAAATTCCTAATAATCCAGTATTTTATTTAAATTTTTTAAAAGCGGTTTTATTTTCAATATTATAGCAAATAATATTTAATAGATTTTAATATTTATTAATTTATATTAGTATAATTGCTTTCCAGATATTTTTTAATTTAAAAAATTTAAAAAATTCGGCAGCGTTATAAAAAATGCTATTATTAATAATATAAAAAATTTTCCATTTTTTAATTCAAATTATATTTATAGTAATTAAATAATTAAATTTAAATTTAAATTTAATTTTAATTTTAAATCGTCCTGGAAATTTGCTATTTAACTAGTATTAATTGCAATATTTAATCAATTTCTTAAAAGTTTCAAAATTAAATTAATATCCAGTTTTTTATAAAAGCTTAGCAAATTTCTTAATAATTAAATGGCCAAATCTTTTATGTAGCTAATAAAATTTAGACTTATTTAAATAATACTAAATAATATTTATTTTATTCCTATTTATTTCAATTTTTAAATAATATTAAAAATAGCCAAAATCTTTAAAAATAGGCCATTGTCTAATTTTTTTAAATTAGGATATTTTCCAAATTATTAAATTTAATTTAAAAACTATTTATATTCTTTAAATATATTCCCAACGATCCAATCATACAGCATTCATCCAATCACCGGCTTCTTTCTCCCGGTATAAGACCCGTATCTTAGGCCATTCATCGCCGTGTTTGATTCGGCAATGTTATCAATGATCTCCTTCATCATCAGGGGCTTGCTGATCGAAAAACCGGCTCGCTCGTGGCGTCCTCGAACTCGCGTTCTCCCTCTCCCTCTCCCTCTCCCTTTCCCTTTCCTTCGCATCCCCATTTGAAGGACCCACCCCAAATTCCAGGTCCAGCGTACTCTGACTATCGAAAGCCATCGCAATCTCATCGCTGATATCCAGCTTACTCACATCCATCTCATCCACCAACGGATCACCCAGCTCCACCTTCGGCGTCGTATTGTGCCTCACATGGTCCAGAATCGCCTCCACGGTATTACTCGCCGTCGTCGGCCTCGCTTCTTCCCCGTCTTCGCCGCCCGCGCCGCTCTTCGTCAACCCCATATGGTTCTCTTTCGTATCAATACCCATGGCAATATTCTGGTTGCGGATTAGATATCCCGTCAGCCGTTCAGCCTGCTTCTGCCAACGCTGAGTCAGGATCTGAATCGCTTGTTGCATGTCCTGTAGTGTGGGTCCGGCGGTTTCTTTCTCTTTGTGTTTCTGAGTTCCGATGCTGGTCAGACGCTTCCTGACTGAGCCTTTGACCGTGGCGCCCGTGGAGGATGCAGCGGATGGTGGGGCGGGGACTGAGGCGGACATTCGTCGGATAGCTTCGGCCTGGTCTTCCAGCATGATAGGGAGGTCGAGGACGGTAAAATTTCGCTCCATGGCATTTACCAGAGTTGTGAATCCTTGGAGGGAAATGTCGTTGCGATCGCAGTAGATGGATGTGAGGGTCGAGTTGTGTTCTAGCACCGAGGACAGTGCGTTTGCGCCTTCAAGTCCCAGATTTTGGTGCTCGATGCGAAGTATCTTTAATGCTCTATTGTTCTTCAAGCCAGTGAGAGCCTGGCTCAGGCCAATTCCAAAGCGTGCGATTTCTAAGTGGGCCTGCTCTCCTGATATGTCTAGTTCTTGCAGCGTAGTGTTTTCCGCGAAGAGTAGTCGCAACGCTTCGCAGGTGTCGTCACCAGCATCGTATGGCAACGATGCTTTCGAAATGTCTAGCGAAATTATGGACGTGTTGTGTCGCAAGGCTTTCAGTAGTTCGCGGAATCTTGACTATGATAGGGGTCAGTCATCACTAGAGAAATTCGCGACAAGCATGACGTACCTCGGTGAGATAATCCACCAGTCTCATTGCCAAATGAGAAGGACCCAGAGACTGCTGGATTGCCTTCACTATCTCGTCATTGCCCTTTTCAAGACGATTGGCACTGATATGGAATTGTAGTGTACGAGGGCTTTGACCCTCAGTACTCATCGCTCTCATGAGAAGTGCTACATGTGCTCCTGTGAGGTTGCATTGGTCCATCTGTAGGCGATATAGCTTCTGTGACATTGGACTAGCCAGATAGGCTGACAGAGCGGCAAGTGTCTGATCGTTAATCTGGTTTAATGTCAGTAGTGCTCATGTCCCAGAAAGAAGAAGCAGTGGTCTTGTCTTACCGGCACACCCGTGAGTATCAGCTCCTCTAGATTCCACGAGAGCATGACTTCTGGAGCAATAAGTGGTCCACTACCCGAGGAGACCGTAACCCGCGAGATATCAAGACGACGAATGCGGGAGAAGTGGCTCATGGTAGCTAAGAAACGTCCTGGTCCGAGCCTTCCAGGATTGTCGGCAATGTTGAGAACTTCTACCGTCGTGTTCTGGTGTTCCAGCTTGCTCAGCACCAACTGCAAACCTCGATTTCCCAGCGCACATCGAGCAACTTCTAAGCGTCGGATCTTCGTATTCTTGCTTTCAAACGCCAGAGTCAACTCCTCAAAGTCAGTCTCCCCGAGCTCTATACCGTTGAGGATGAGGCAGTCAACTCTAGTAAGACCCTTGCCACGCAAAAGTGGAAGTAGAGCGCTTGTAATCTCGCAACCAGGGTCCATCTCAGTCTCATCTTCAAAATTGTCCTTTGGTCTCCTCCGGGGTAGGGTATCCGAGAAATTCATGGATCGTAATCTGTATGACTTCAAAGCTAGCGCTTGTACCTCTTGTAGTAGCAAAGACTTGCCAACAGGATTTATGCTGTTGCGTGTCCTGATATCGAGCCCAGATCTCGTCGAGACTGCCACATGGTCACCACCTTGCTGGTCAACAGTTCCATGCATGGCCTGTAAATTGACCCCACTGAACGAAATTGAGCCAAAAGACTCGTTGTAGCGTAAAGCCCGCATCACCGCCAGCAGCTCAGTCAAATTGTAACTCCTTGTAGTGGGTTGCAGTAGGCGGAATTCTGGTGCATCTTCGACTTCGCAATCAACGGTATATACGATGTTCGTGGGGTTGCAATTGTAAGCCATGCAATAAGCCACCAATGTTCTGTCGAAGCAATGGTTGTCTTCTTCAAAGGGCGAAGGAGCTCCTGTGCTGTCAAGCAGAAACTTTTCGCCGCCAAATTTGAAGGTGTAATCCAGCCACTTTGGTTTGGGTTAGTTTTGGAGCATATACAGGTAAAGGTGGGATATACTGACATTCGGCTTCAAGAAGAGTATACTTTGGTGAATCAGTGTGACTATTTCGGTTGCTGAAGAAGAGGATAGCTCTAGAAACACTGGACTTTGAAGAGGATTCCTATCGAGATCAGTCAGTTGAGACAATATCAAGACCAAAGAAACCCGTTCAAAAGCAGAAGAAATGAAATATTTTCAAAGCGTCGCATCTATCTCAAGCTAAAACGAGGTAGGCAGGACAACTTGAATAGGTCAAGCAACGCGGCGAAAGTCGAGCAGACGAATGCATAAGAAGCAGGACAGATATCTAGGAGCTGACTCACCGGAAGCAGAGGTCAAATACGTCGTCTGAATGATCCACATTCATTGCTACAACAGTGACGAAACCAAACGAATTTCTGGATGCCTTTGAAACCATGTGCTTCACGGATGGATCAGTAAATTCAGGAATTGAAACCAAGTGCAATCTGGTCATGCCAAAGATCAAATAATACACAGTAGAAGGTAATTTGGACACATCGTCTAGAGACGAGCGGCTTGAGGATTTTGAGCATGATCGACGAACGACTCTAAAAATCCGAAACCGCTCGATATCATAGTCCTGCATGTTCTCAAGAATGCTGACCAAGTACTGAACGACTTTGGCAGGAAATGGCTCTCTGGTGGAAGTGATTCGAGCTCTTTGTGCCGCGGCTCTATAAAACCTACCATGTCAGTAAGCCTGGCACCTACCAATACCGAACCAACATTACCTGATTGTGCTGTGCCAGAGGTCGGCATCCTTGGGATCGTGAACCATCATTTGCATCGAACCCGGCCCGTTTAATTCTTCGTCCACCCACACCACCTCCGTGGTGAAAATGGGGCGGCCATCATCGACTTTGTACACGGTCACGACTTGATACAAAGGTATCGCATGATCTCCCTCGAGACTTGTATGCGAGCTGATCGACTGCACTTCCTGAAGAGAGCTGACAGAGGCGCTAGATGGATGGCGCATGGTCCCGCCTTTCTGTGGTGTCCGAGCAATCGAGGGAAAGCGTTCCGACGCCCGTGATCTGGTTTTGAAGCGAACCAGATGAGATTCGGTCAAGACCATGTACTCCTTCTTTTTCCTGAACAGGCCATGGTTCGTTTGGACTTCGCCGTGGTGCAGTATCGTGTTTGACGGTCTAACACTACCACTTTCCAAGTCGTACTCCGCCGGAGGAGACGATGGCGCCGTAGTTACAATCGAAGGTATTGCTACCTCGTCTTCATCGAGGCTTTGGACTGACGACTTCCGGCCTAGGGAACCGAAGATCGAAGTTGGCCGACTCTTTTGCAGAACACGAGGCCGCGCCACCGGGTAGTTTGTCTCTCCGCCCTCGACCACATCCCCTGAACTTGAGCCATCTTTAAACGACTCAGAGGCAGCTGGGAGATTGTTGAATATGGAGCCCCTCCGGGGCCGCTTCTTCAGTTTATTCTCCTTCTTTTCCGCATGCTTCTCGTTTCCGTCATCGGTCCTCAGACTGGAGGAGGAAGCTTTCGAGAATAAGTGCAAACTTTTCCTTCGGCTGTGTCCATCTTGTGAGGGCGCCATTGTCGTGTACCACTTCCAGTTTCATGCCTTTGTCGTTCTTTCTGGTACGACTGCCCTTCTTATTGCCTTTTGTTATCTGCAGAGCCAGATGGGCATCACGATTGTCTGGAGATGTTGGCAGAGCGTCTACGCGTTCAGGAAGGACGGCTGGCAGATTGTTCTGGAAGATCTTAGCCACGTCGGGGGGTGATGCGTGGCCGTTTTGCTCACCAAAGCAATCAGGGCAATGCCTTGATCACAGCACGCACAGCGTGAAGATGTGGTTGCAAGGTGATTAAGGCCGTATACTGAAAAGGTATGAAGGGCAATGCTAAGCTTGGAGACTCAAGGAAGCTGGGCGAACGGGACTTGCGATGGGACCGAGAGAGGTGGAGACGGGAAGGAAGGTTGCTGTGGAAGGTTTGTTCGGGCCAGCTTAGAGTCTGAGGCACAATGGAGAGCAGGAGGTGCAGAGAGGACGATCGGGATGTGCAGTCGTTATGGCCGGCACAAAGGGTTGCCAGGTGGTTCACAAGCCGGACTCTGGAGGAGGAGGGCTACCGCAGACAGGAAGCTGGTAGCCGGTATCATGGCAGGCAGTAGCACAATGCCGGTCTCAATTGGAATGTTTCAGAGGGCATCGGTGTATTCAGGGCTGCCTGGGAATCCATCATGGCTCCGGATCAAGCCAGCATGCTGTTCTGCTGGCGGTTGAGGGGAGTTGGGAGTGACGCTTGCGTCCGAAAGCAGATAGCCCAAAATGGTGAACGGACAGTGTGGGGCACTTTCTGCCGTAGGCTCTATTATGACACCACCGCCCGCCGGAGCGTCGAAATTGAAGTCAAATGTCAGTTGGGCAAACTCAAACATACGGGACTGTGACAGCTTGGAACTTGCGAGTATCTTCATGCATGGGGACTATCAGACAAAGCGCCTGTATATGCAGGTGGTATAATGTATATACTAGGTTCGTGAAGTAGACAATCTCGGACTACCAATCGGAACACTACGAGGTAGCCATGAATATTGGCATAATCTGTCAACTGGCCATCCACATCCCCTCATTCGCTATCAGGCTCTCTGGGCGCATTTGTTCTTTCAGCACTTGATTGAACTTACGCATATTCCCTCAGCCCAGAACGACCGCGAAATTGTTCCTCGTCCTTCCCACCCGCACCTCGACTTTTTTGAAGATAGCCTTCTTCTTGCTTTCACAGGCGGGGTCGTCGACTCTCCACAGCTGGTAAAGAAGCTTGGTCGACAGCTTCCGCACAACCTTCGTATAACCCAGGCTCTCCATAATCGCATCCAGCCTCGGCTCGTCCATGTACCGAGAGTTGATAACGCAAGGCGCAGGTAAGACCAAGAAAAGCGCTGGATAAACCGCTTTTCCCTCTCGCTGTCCCCCCTCCAGTGGCACTCTCTTCAGAAACTTGAGAGTCCGCTGCAGCATTTCTCCCCTGACCTTGGCGTCCGGCACGTAGTTAAGTACAAGAGACAGGCTGATGATGTCGAACCTCTCCGTGTCATCCAGGGGCAAGGGGCGCTCCATGAAATCCTGCTGCCTGATGCCTTCTGCCTGGCTGTTGAGATCTATCCGTTCCATCTCAAAGACTTTAGCTCGAGAACAGGCGTTCGCCGTACTCAGCGAGCCGACTTCCAGCATTCGCAGAGGCTGGTCGGGGTTTGGTGTCGCTTTCAACTCCTTCAGCCATTGCATCAGCACTGTCGAGCTGTCGCCGCCTCTGTCGATTTTCTGTCCCAGTAGACTTGCTCGTTGGTAGCTTTCGATGCCACCCTGGGCTTCTATCTGGCGAGTGAGTTTCTCGACTGCCGCTGTATCGCCATCCTTCAATGCTTTTGCGCGCTGCTTCTCTAATGTGTGGTGTTTCCGGATGATAGATCGAGTGGCCGCGCTTGAAAGTGATGCGCTATTCCGGGCGAATGGTGGGCGGCCATGAGAGAGCGATTTCGTCTTGGACGGAGGCTTTTTCGAGGGCATGATTGCGCCGCAAGATGCGATTTATGACGGAGGCGTATCGAGGCGAAGAATTGAGGTGTGTCTCGATCTCTTGGATGCTAGCGCCATTAAGGCGAGCACTCGGGCGAATGCGATTCAGCTGGAACGGCGACAAGAATTTCCCATGGCGAACGTTTTCGGTGTTGAAGCAGGAGAACAGCTTGATTTTCGAAAGCGGACGAGCGGCGCCGACAGACCCCGGTGAGGCATCAAGGCACTAAGGTACAACACCTGAAGTTTGCACTATCGCGAAAGAGGCTAGACCCACACTGGCGAAATTCCGTGCCCACAATCTGAATTCACAAAAACTGACCTTGAACCTTTTCCCTCTGCGACTCCATCACCACTTCGACAACCATCGACCCGTGCCGACGCCAAAATGCCTGCCGCCAAGGACCAGAAGAAAGGTATATTGTGACACCTACTCTCTCATGAGCGCGCCATCCACCTGCGGTCGCGATCCGCAATGGCGCTCGACGGCCTCTCCATGTTAAAGTCGGGCCCGTGATGCACACGGCGCACAGCAGAAGCAGCTATTGCGAGTTCTTGATCTAAGAGCGATTGCTGATGCGTAATCTTTTGAGCAGGCGCCGCCGCCAAGAAGGGCAACAAGAAGGCCAGCGAGGCCGCAAAGGCTACCCTCCGCGGTGTAAGTAGTTCTGCTCTATCCAGCGAGGACGTCCAGCCAGAACATCCTGCTAATGTGACTGCTTCAGGCCCACTCGCACAAGGTCCGCAAGGTCCGCCTCTCGACCACCTTCCACCGCCCCAAGACCCTCCAGCTCTCGCGGTCGCCCAAGTACCCTCGCAAGGCCATCAACCACGAGCCCCGCCTCGATGAGCACCAGGTCATCATCCACCCTCTCAACACCGAGAGCGCGATGAAGAAGATTGAGGAGAACAACACCCTCGTCTTTATCGTTGACGTCAAGGCCAACAAGAGACAAATCAAGGAGGCTTTGAAGAAGCTGTACGACATTGACACCATCAAGGTCAACACCCTTGTCCGGTATGTTTCTCCCTGGCAAATTAAGCAGCCTGGAACTCGGACTAACCAGCAATACAGCCCCGATGGATCCAAGAAGGCCTTTGCCCGCCTGACCCCTGATGTTGATGCTCTCGATATCGCCGCTACCAAACTCGCCATTGTTTAAGGAGTGATGAGGTTTGGAAGGACTAGGAATATTGCGTGACTGGGATGGGTACGGAATGGTTAGGCCGGAAAAACGGCCACCAGCTGCATTTACCAGGCGCACAATCGAGAACTTCAACAAGATACCAGACTTTTTATGATGACAATGACATGTTTTGCTTGTAACTTGTGCGTTTTTTTCGTCGACACATGTCCGCCTTTCTGAGTGATGTTAGAATGCCCCCTAATGCGCCATAAAAAAACATGCATGTTACACCCTCGACCTCCTTCCATATGAAGTTGTGTGAATAGAGCAGTAGGCCCTTTCCAGCTCTCGATTCATCACTCCCAATATTCACTCCCCATATCCACCGTCCTCTCCCGATTCCCAACCCCCTCCTCCCAGTCTCTCTCTCACATCCCCCATCTCCCCCTCTACTGCCTCGCGCGCATATTCTCCAAATGCTTCAGCACGGCAATATTGCCATCCAAGAAGCGATCCACACAGTTCTGCGCACACGTCTCCTCGCCCTTCTCCAGCTTCCCGCTGCGAATGCTGCCCGTCACGCACTTCTTCCAGCACACGTCTGTTAGGTTGTGGATCGCTAATTCGTGCAAAAGGTAGTTATCTCAGTCAGCTTTTGTTGCTTTGTTTGTGTGATTGAGCAAAAAGGAAAAGAGGTTGTGAGGTTTATTGGCAGAGGAAAGGTACAGGGAAGGATGAAGGAAGTGTGGAAGTGAAGATGGGAATAGAAAGCCTAGAATGGCACAAGATAGGTACTGTGTACATTCTGGCGATTTAGGAGCTTGTAAGATTGAAGTAAACTCACACTGCTGAATTCGCGCCTTCTGGGTTTCGTTGTTGACGAACTGCTGCAGCTCGGATTTCTCTTTGTCACTGAGCTTCGAGAGGTCGATCTGGGTGTCCATGGTGGAGATTGGCTCAATTCTCAATCTCTTCGATGTGGTAGGGATTGGCCTTTGACGTTGTAGCAGGTATATTGTGGTTTTGGGGTGTTTTGCGGACGGACTTGGAGTGGACTTGAGCTTGTTGCTCGACAAAAATCTCGAGAAGGCGATGATGCGCGCAAGGCTGGCTGCTGCACGGCACGAGCGAGACGAGCTTCACCAGACCACAGCACAATTGAACCGAGTACAATGTGCCCGGTGATGATTCTTGCGTGTGAGGCCAAGATGTAAAAGAGTATATTGGCTTTTAATTACTAGAATGGAATTTTTCGAATTACTAGTATCACTTTCTGGGTAATGATTGAGAGCATTTTCCTAGTTATCACCAAGGCCCAGAAGAATCATTCTCCATGAGACAACGACAATCACAAGGGGAGGTGGGGATGGTCATCCGATTTGCATACATGTACGTCTTGCTTGTATCCTTTTCAGGTCACAGAGAGTCACTTAGAAGATTGGATTGAGACCCAGGGCATTTGATACTGTTTCCATTTAACTACTTATTAGGCAGCCCAGACTATCCCATCCCATCTACGCTAATCCCCCCTCAATGCCCAGTAAAGACTATGCAACAGATCGCAAAAGAACCAAAAGAAAATAAAGGAATCAAGGTGGTGTAAGACTCAAAGCCCTACATCTCCCAAGAATGACAAAACCGACGTATGCAGTCGGGTACCGAGAGACACGAAATCGCTAACCGCTCGCTCGCGCAAAACCGTGTTCCCAAAAGCTCGTCCAATGCTTGCTGTCTAGATGTACTTGAGCCGTCTCGCCAACACCAACGCGATGATCGAAAAGGCAATGAGGAAACCCAGAATACCAAAGAATGGTGCCAGGTTGTCCACATCGCGGAATGGCACGTAGACGTTCATGCCAAACATACCACAGACCAAGTTGAGCGGGACTAGAATCGAGGCCAGGAACGTAATCTTGCTCAGGACCTCGTTGGATCGGTTGCCGGAAAGGATGTTGTCAATCTGCAGCTGAGCCAGGTAATTGCTGTGCGAGCGCGACAGCATTTTCTCGTAGTGGTTCAGGTTGGACATCATGGTCACGACGTGATCCTGAATGTCGCCCAGGTACATGCCGACGTCCATGCGCGGCGTCACGCTGTAGTTTTCAGTACAGCGCTTGGTGAAGCCGCGCAGGACGTCGGCTTTGCCACCTAGGAGCTTCATCAGGCCCATGACCTTCTTGCGGACGGAGCCAATTTGGCGTAGGAAAGCGTGCATGTCATCATTGCGAGCGATAAACACCTGGTCTTCGATGAAGTCGGTCTCCTTTTCGATTTGGTGGATCGAAGGGAAAAAGGAGTCGACGATGTCATCGCTATGGAGTATGTCAGTTTTTGGGAAAGCGGAGTCAGCTTGGGGACAACGTACATGAGTGCATAGCAAATCCAGTCTGCGCTAAGCGAAACGTAGTCTTTCAGCTGCGTGATGCGCTGTCTCACGTGTGAGGCGTGGGCGTTTGGTGCAAAGCTGAAGCTAAGCGTTCCTTCGCGGAAGACAATCGCATAGATGTTGTAAGGCTCAAGTTCCTCGCCGTCTTCCTCTTCCACAATGTTGAAAGAGCGGAAACAAGCAAAGTAGTACGACGGGAAGAGTTCAATCTTTTCGCGAGTCTCTTGCGTGCCGATATCTTCACTTGTCAGGGGGTGAACACCAAATGCCCGGCAGATGTGGTTGATCTCATCTCTCGAGGGGTTGTTCATGTTCATCCACCACACACCGTTTGAGTCATCTCCATCGTCATCTCCAGAAGGGCGGAAGAGACCACGCACCGATTCGCCAGGCAAGATGAGCCCTCCGAAGCTGGACGCATTGATGGTAGACTCCCAGGCCGAGGAGAAGAAGCTGTATCTGTTGTGATCGACACGAGGCTCGACCTTTTCGTCCAGTAACCCATCCTGCTCATCCTTCTTGTTTTTCTCGTCCACCGAAGAGCTACTAGAGGGAAGCTCGACCATGTCACCGTCTGAGTTGACGTGCTTGGTAGAAGTAGCCTGGCGGCGAAGATCAGGGAAGGCTTTGGAGTCACAATGAGACATAGCATTCATCAAATTCGCCTCTTCCTCGGCAATCCAATCCTCGAGGTATTCGTAGTCGATGTACAGCTTGTTGGGCTTCCCCTGAGGCTTTGGCTGAGGGTAGCAGACATCATCTTCGGCAGACTTGGCAGAAGAGGCAATGCTCGTGGCGTCGTTGGTCATGCGGCGGCTCCGGCGGCTCCGGTTGCTACGGAAGCTCCTGATCGATTCAGGGCGTTCTCGACGTCGAGCTTCTGCGAAGGCCTTGACTGAGTTCGGGGGTGACTCCGAGCGGCTGTCACTGCTGCCAACAGTACACATGGTGGGCCGGCGCTCGCGAGGAGCAGAAGAACCCTGGCCTTCCTCATCGATGATGGCATGTTCAAAGTCCCTCACATTAAGCAACCCAGCGTCAACTTGAGCCAGGTCGGCAGCAAAAGCGCGATTTGGGGTAGTGCCATACAGTGTATCGACAGTCCCGCGACGAGATCGGCCGGGTTTGGGCATCGAAACGGAGTTGTTTCGGTGGTCGTCGAGCTCTGGCACAGGCGTGCTGTACCGAGTGTCATCGAACCGATGCTCGAAGGTCTCCTCGTGGTCAGACATGGCGGGCATAACCTCTGATGTCGGTATTGTTGATTTTATCAAGGCTCCTCCTACTCCTACTCGGAACTCAGGCGGGCCGCACCTAGGCCCGCTGCGTAGAGGGCGTCAACTTGATCGATGAAAATGCACAGGTAGTCCGTGCCTATTATGCGACCCTCCTCCCCTGAATGCGGTCTTCGCTATATTCGTGCAGTTGTATTCGTTGGTGATCCAAAGGGCAGTTAAGGAGGCTTCTTGTCACCTCCGCAGAAGGCCCAGGACTTTGGACCGAGGAGCGGACGGATGAAGGAGAACTGGAAGACTCTGAGCCCCGCCAACTTGGTGGTGTTCGCGGTAATGCGCCGAGGCGACAGGATTGTGGTAGTGGTGGTTGTTGCGCGAAAGCGAAGACGACAGTGATCAGAACTCAGTCGGTGGCGGCTGAGTTGATGGAGAAGAGGCAGTCTTTCAAGGCAATGCCGTGTGTTATGGTCGGCGCAGGAGAGTTCGATGTTGTTCGTGATATGGAAGGTGCTGGGACGTAGGATGGAGCAAAGACGGCGCAAAATTTGCTTCAATGCTCGGGGGTTGTAGTTCGGTCGTCAGCAAGGTCCGTTCCGTGCCACAAGAGCGTCGGCGGGACGACAGTGGTGGTAGCAAGATGTTGCGATAAAGCCAGGAGAAATCGACTCTAGGCTCTTTGAAGGCGACAGAGTGGTGAATTTATTTGCAAATCGCAAAGGTTCAATGTCAGCCAAACGGAGGGGTTTTGGTCAGGGCGAGTGATGGAAGCACATGAGGGGGATTTGGGTGGTACGGGGAGAGCCGAAGCCCAGAATTCAAGCTTTTTCGTGACACAGAGTGACAGAAGGGAGGCTCGCTATTCGTCCGTCGACACGATATTGGCGTCTGTCGATATATCGTAAGCTGAAAGAAAAATGGCTCACCAAGGAGACTCGTCGTTTTCCTTTGTGCGCCTGCGCAACAACGTCGTTCTGCCCACTCGAGACAAAGTGAGGAACGGCGATATCTATACTGACTGAAAAATGGCATTGACTTAGAGGATCAATGCGAGATCACAAATCAACTACGCATCTATATGCAAGTTGAGAGGAGTATGACACGTATTCCACACTTTGAAAAGACTGGCGCTGTCAGTTGAGACGCCCCAGCTCAAAGGGACATCTGGTCGCTGAAGGCCATGTGCAGCCTTTGCACGTACATATCATCCAGCCGATTGCGGGAATTTGCCAATTCCCTAGAAGCAATTGGGGCAATCGAGTTATGCAAGTTGTCATAAATAAATAGCAAATTGGATGACTCGAGTTAGAGTATTAGTGTCGACTCCGAACATTGAAGCCATTGATGCGCATTTCGAAGCCTTAGCGTACCTAAGTACATGTAGTCTAATATCTGGCAGTCTGCACGGCCACTCCCGCCCATCTCAATGGTGTTGAGCCTCGGAGGCTGAAGGCCGACTACTGAGCCCAGAACCACATAACATCGAGCCGCATTCTCCAATTCCCAGGCCTGCTCGACCCCACCCGGCACTCCCGCTCCCAAGCCATGGATGAATTACTCGAGAAAGTGCGCGATGTCGCCGAGGGCCAAATTGTGCGTGTTTGCCGCACTTCTTCCTTTAAAAACCTACAGTACTAACTCTTTCCTAGGACTTCGAAGGACAGCGTGTCGCTGAATACCTCTCCACCGCCCTCCTTGCTATCGTAGGAGTAAGTCGGATCGAAAGAATGTGCTTCGCATAAAACAATACGCTGACAGTTCCTACGTATAGGCAGTTGCATTCATCGTTGGCTACATCCTGCAGGACATCAAAGTCGCCCTCTACATTGGCCTTGCTGGCTCGGTGCTCACACTCGTCGCCGTCGTTCCGCCGTGGCCTTTCCTCAACCGACACCCCGTGCAATGGTTACCCAAGGCTGGAAGTGAGGCAGCTGTTTCGCAGGGCATTATCGTGGATGGGAAACTCGTTGGTTGAAATGTTCTCATGGGATTTCGGAGGTTGGAGTCTGGCGCTGCCGGAGGAATATGGGAAGCTATTGCAAATAGGCACATGGCCAAAACCAAGGGACCATCAAGGAGAGAAATGGTTGAAATTTGAGCATACGCTCCAGCCAGAGGAGATATCATTTCTCATTTCTGCGCTTTGCAGCCAGAGTCCCTTTTCTTGAAAAGTTGAAGACCCGTACCCCCACCTGAACTCCTGAATTCATGCAGAGCCGGCGTTGCGTGAACATGGCCCCTTCCTTCGTGTCTCTCGCTTTTCCGATATCTAGGGACTGAAAGCTTTGTTCCCCACGTCCCATTTTAACGTCCGTACTTCTGGAACTCCCAGTCCCGGTTGTCGAGAGGGCAAACTTGTCGAGTCTTGAGCCATCGGGAAATGCAGTGGAAATGGAATGCGTGCTAGAAACGGTCAGCTCAAATGCTTATGGTATTTGGGTTGTGGCGGGACAAACGTTGCAGATACCCCAGGCGACAGTACACTCTTCGCTGGTGGCAGAAGCCTGGTTGGCTTGACACTCAATACCTGGTGTTGGGTGTTAGCATGGCTGCCGACCCAGCTATCAACCAGACTTACAAAGATCCATGATGTGGTTGCGGCAGATGGCACAGTTGTCGACGACAATGTCCCAAGCCCAGAGGGCTACAGCGTTCCACTACAACAGGTCAGCAGTGCGCGACGCGGCGTCTGCCATGCAAACTTTACCTTCTTGACCTCGAAGCGCTTCTTGCCATCGGCGCCACCGTCTGCAGCACTGGCTTTCTTGCCAACTTGCTTCTTCGCGGGACCGCTGGAGGTGGAGGGTGCGTCAGTCATGTCGACGTCTGCCATGGTGGGGGTGTTGCGGAGGGTGACTGGTTGAGAATAAATAGGCAGAGGTCGACTGCAGGCGTACGAGAAAGGGAGTCGAGGAGGACGTTGTTCTAGAAAGGCCCGTGGTGAAGCAGCAGGAGTGCAGCTGGAAGGTTCAGGCACGGAGGGGTGTTTCGTAGAATCGGGCTGGATCTCAAAGCACCCGGAAGACGCGGGGCACTGGCTTGGCGGCTGCAACACTCGGCCGTCCTGTGTGCGCAACAAAAATGGCAGGTTTGCAAGGGCGTCTATTTGAGGCGGCAGTCGAAGTTGCAAGTGGGTGAAGCTCTGGGAGAGCTATCTTCGCAGCCGCCTGCCAGTACGCACCTAGTGCCGCGGGGAAACGTGCGCTGCGCCTGCCAAGAAAAGCATAAGTCCCAGCCTCGTTCCTCGCTCTCCCACTCTGACAACCTCCTCGGATCTCCACCACAATATCGATGGCTCTTTTCACAACGACTACCTCTACTCCACGACTACCAGACCCCAACTCCAAGTGGAACTATCTTTTCCTCCTGCGCGACTCAACATGACCTATTCTTCCGAACCCACCGAGCCCACCACTCCGCCGCGCACTCCGCCGAGGGGGGCCCGGCGCAGGAATGCGCGAACATCGAGCCAGGGCATGCCGCCCGTCGAGAGCGCTTCCAAGCCCAGATCCAACCGCAAGCCGCGGTCGAAAGCTGCTCAAGCCACCCCAGATGTTGCACCTACCCAGCGCGTCTCACCTCCTTTGACCGCACCGCAGCCAGCACAACCGTCGTGGAATATGTCAGTTGCCTCAGCTTCCTCTGGCACGACCTACGCAGGGCCCACCTTCCATGCCTCTCCTGCACCATCCGCCCTGCCTCTTCCCAGCTTCTACTCCAAATCTGTCCCCGAATCACCTTCTTTAAGAAACATCGCTCGAGACAAAGAGTCGCCTTCATCTGACAGTGACTCACCTACACCTCCCCCTCCGAGAGCCGAATTTACCGAAGCACAACGTGAGCAGTCGCCGTTGGATCTGTTCTTCAGAGCAGATAGGGCAGAAAAGGAGCGGGCAAGAAGTGCTAGCTCCCAGAATGGCCCATTCCCACCACCCCGTGCGACCTCGTCGTCATCAAACACTCCTGGGGGCCCTCGGACTCACTCTCGCTTGCCATCCTCTCCCGGTGTACAGGTCACTGGAATGTTCGAGATGGAAATGGACGGGCACAGAAGCCCACCCGTTAGTTCCAATGGGAATACTGGCCCGAAGACGTACGCAGAGAAGATCTTAGCGGCTCGGTCCAACTCCAATATTCCAGTCGTCTCACCCCGTTCCGGTACTAGCGACCCCAGAGACTCAAATGCACGCTCCGAGGCTCTCAAAAACTACTTGTTTTCTGGCCGAGGTCAGGACGCTGCTTCGCCTTCGTCTTCATTCTCGAGCCCCGCGTACAATTTGTCAAACACCCACCGGGCTACATCCTCTCCGTCAACATCGAACATTGACAACGGCCGTACTGGTCCCGCTTCAACCCTACAAGACTTTCTCACGGGCCCTCGCAAAACCAGTCTCCCCTCTACCATGCACCACAACAACTTCTCGGCCCCCTCAAATTCACCCAGGGGTTACCCTCGAGCCTCGGGACTCCGTCAAGAAGTCAAACCTACAAAGACGCCCTTGATGACACCAGAGCGGATGATGACACCAGAGCGGGACGATGACGACCCTGCGTTTCTGGCGTCTCCAACTCCTGCTCGCTCCTACACGAACCGATCAGCCGTCAAGTTCAACGGTAACGTGGACAATGGACCCCAGCCGCACGCAGCATCGAGAGACAACGATGCGTCCCCTGCGAGTTGCGGCCCTCGGGACATCAAAACCATGGAGGATAGCTTGCGGCGGATTCTGAAGCTAAATGTTCAGGATGAGCCTCCTCCCGGGCCAACGGCCCTGGGCAATCTTCCGGCTGCGTCGTCTTCAGTGCCGAATTATGTTGGAGGGCGACAGCCACCCATGAACGGCATGCACAACGGTGTTATGGGATCATAGACGGATGTCCAGGGATGCACAGTTAATTTGGCATTTCACGGCGTATAGCGAGCATTTACAGCTCTGGGAAGTGGGATCGGTATTCGGGCATCTGCTCTGGAGGTGTACAGCAAGGGAGTTGGTGAAGGGGAAGGTGCGCTAGGTTTCTTCTTCTGGGATTCGTCATTCATGGCTGGCACGGTTTTCACGTGTGCCAGCATCAGCCCGATACTGCGCTTTCTTAGCAAGGATACCACTTTTTTTCCCTTTTTCCGAGTTATTATACTTGAGAAGGGTTTTTTTTAGGCCTTGGAAGGAAGAGAGCGAGCGGGATTTGGATTTTCGGGAGCGGCGGGAGGATGTGTTCAGATACCCCCCCTCATAGCGATGTGAGTGCTCTGGGACTCGAGACAACTGTGTCCATTTCTGCGGAAATCGAGACGTCCATAGCAAAAGAGATTTTTTTATCTGAGATGTGAGAGTGTATGGAATATATGATGTAAGATACTGAAAGACTCCTGACAGCGGAACTGTCAAACTTGCATGAGCCGACATATGTGAAAACAACATTTTCCCGAGCAGGAAGTGAGTCAAGCTCAACCCCTATTCGAACAGCGCTGTCTCATCGTCTCAGTTGAATCATGTCGAAAATATAGCATCACTTATGCTGGGATAGCCACTCTGAAGATCTGCACAGTATTATTTCACTCTGGCCAGACATGTATAATTTCAAACATGTCATGATCGAATTCCAGCAAAAACAGACAAACTCTTTGCCAATTCCTGGACTCTGGAACTTGAAGTAACCGGGCCGGTCAGAAACACCAGACATGTAAGGCTGAAACAAGGCGTGTAGCCTGGTCCCAGATTTTACCCCGCGATCCGTGCCCCGCGTTGGCAGAAAAAAATAAAATCGCAACAGCCCCGACTGTTTCTGGTGTTTTTGCCCTGACTTGGACTCAAGTCCTCAGCCCATCCTCCCGCAAATATTCTCCATTATCCATAATCACTAATATGGAGCGCATCCTCCTCATCGGCAACGGCGGCCGCGAGCACGCCCTTGCCTGGAAACTCGCCCAATCCCCGCGCGTTGAAGAGATCCTCGTGTGTCCTGGTAACGGCGGTACCGCAACCTGCCATCCCAAAGTGCGCAATGTCCACGAGAACTACTCGCCCGATGACTATCCTGCTCTCGTCGCCCTGGCCAGATACCACAGCCTCACTTTAGTCATTCCGGGCCCTGAACAACCGCTGGTTGATGGCGTTGAAGGCTATTTCCGCGAGAGCGGAATCAAGGTGTTTGGGCCGACAAAAGAGGCTGCGCGGATGGAAGGCAGTAAGACGTATAGCAAGGATTTCATGAAACGGTGGAATATTCCGACGGCGGAGTATGGAAACTTCAATAACTATGAGGAGGCGAAGAAGTACTTGGAGGGCGTGGACCACAATGTGGTTATCAAGGCAAGTGGCCTGGCTGCAGGGAAGGGCGTGGTGATTCCGCAGAATAAGGAGGAGGCGCTGAAGGCGCTGGAAGAGATCATGGTGAAGAAGGAGTTTGGTGATGCCGGTGATGAGGTTGTTATCGAGGAGTTTCTGGAGGGTGATGAACTCAGTATACTCAGTTTCAGTGATGGATATACAATTCGAAGCCTTCCGCCGGCGCAGGACCACAAGAGGATTTTCGATGGCGATCAAGGTCCAAATACCGGCGGGATGGGATGCTACGCGCCTACAAATATTGCGACCAAGAGTCTGATTGAGGAGGTTGAGCGAACCATTCTGCAGCCTACGATTGATGGGATGCGGAAGGACAGGACGCCCTTTAAGGGAATGCTTTTCACTGGCCTGATGATCACCAAGAATGGTCCCAAAGTCCTGGAATACAACGTGCGGTTCGGCGATCCGGAGACGCAGACAGTTCTGCCCCTTTTGAGCTCCAAGACCGATTTGGCCGAAGTCATGGTTGCGTGTTGTGAGGGTTGGCTGGACAGTGTTTCCCTCACCATAGAGCCAAAATACAGCGCCACTGTTGTAATTGCAGCTGGCGGATACCCAGGCTCATACGCGAAGGGCACTCCCATGACAGTTGGGGCGCCTATCGAAGGTGCAAACATATTCCATGCTGGGACGAAGCTGAAGGATGATCAGCTCCAGACGAGTGGCGGTCGTGTCATCGCATCTTGCGCAACCGCGGATACACTCGAGGCGGCAGTGGACAAGGCGTATGAAGGCATCAAACAGATCAAGTTCGAGGGCATATTTTACCGCAAGGACATTGCTCATCGTGCCCTGAACCCAACGCAAGCGACCAAGCAAGCTCTCACCTACGCTGCGGCTGGCGTCAGCATTGACGCTGGCAACGAGTTTGTTGAGCGGATCAAGAAAGCTGTTGCATCCACTCGCAGACCTGGTGCAGACGCTGAGATTGGCGGTTTTGGTGGAGAGCTGAACTTGGGCGAGGCGGGATACGACAAAGTGCCTATTACAGTGGCTGCCATTGACGGTGTTGGCACCAAGCTCATGATTGCACAGTCCTTGGGAAAGCACGATACCGTTGGTATTGACTTGGTCGCCATGAACGTGAACGACCTAGTTGTCCAGGGAGCTCAGCCGCTGATGTTCTTGGACTACTATGGCTGCAGTCGTCTGAAGCTTGAAACGGCAGCTGCCTTTGTGGAAGGCGTTGCGGCTGGCTGCAGAGATGCAGACTGTGCATTAGTTGGTGGAGAGACAGCTGAGATGCCGGGTCTCTACCAAGGCGACGATTACGATGCCGCAGGAGCAGCTTTCGGCGCCATGAACCCTGAGAACCGACTTCCTCGGAAGGACGACATGAAGGATGGCGACTGTCTCGTAGGCATGTTGTCCAACGGCGTCCACTCCAATGGCTTTTCGCTCGTGCGAAAAATAGTTGAGAGGGAGGGTCTCTCTTACACAGACACAGCGCCATGGAACCCCTCGACGACCGTTGGCTTGGATCTATTGACGCCGACCAAGATCTACGTGCGTGCGTTGATGCCGGTCATTGGGAAGGGGCTCATCAAGGGGCTGGCACACATCACGGGCGGCGGCTTGACGGAGAACATTCCTCGCATGCTTCCACCGCACCTGGCGGCCGAAGTGGATATTGCGACGTGGAAGCTGCCTCCTGTCTTCCAGTGGCTGAAGCAGGCGGGCAATATCAGCTCGGTGGAGATGGCGCGGACCTTCAACAGCGGCGTCGGCATGGTGGCAGTGGTCAAGGGCGAGGACGTGGCACAGGTCGTCAGTCAGCTGGAGGCCTCGGGCGTGGTGGCCATGTCGATTGGCAAGCTGTACTCGAGAAGCACAGGTGCTTGCACGTTCAAGAACCTGGAAAGCTGGGACTAGAATGAATGTGGGACTAGAAAGCTAGCACTGAGGGACAAGGCATGGGATATGATGATAGCGACACGGATACCAAAAGCGCAGCTCTCGCGACCAGTAGTATGTAGTAGTCTCGAGGTAGTCAAAAGGCTCGGGATATTTTTGGCGTTCGGTGTGCTTGCGCGGTCTCGGGACAAAGAGAAAAAGCACGAAGTAGATCGGACAACACCGCGTAACAGCATAAAAGACGTGTCATAACTCATAAAAGCGAGGTCATTCACAATTGTGTACATGTTTCGGTACATGTATTATTATCACAGTATGGCGCCCACGTGGAACGGAGGCAGATTCGATGCGCCGACATATGCTCCATGTCGTCTTAACGGGCTCTGGACCCCCGGCGAGAAGCGGCAGGGCTGCGAGGCTACAGTAGTATGTCACTCTCAGCCATTGTTTGGCTTCTCGCTGGACCCTGCTGCGCCACGATTCAATGTGGGCTTGGCCGCAATTTCCTTGCAAAAAGCGATGCACCTCGGAGTGAGAATCAGGTTGACGGCCTCCCTCTTACTCCATCCCGCCCTCCTACTGTACTCCTTCTGACTTCATCTTTGCTCCAAGAGGGTGTGCCTGCTCGCTGCGCCCCTCTCCTGTCCTTTCCAGCCGCGCATCCGACCAGTTGCTCTTCAATTCTTAATAAGGCCCTTCACCGTCACCCATGTGGTGGTAGCTTGCCTTCAGAAAAAATCCCTAGTGCCTCCTTTCGACCCGAGACGGCAAACATGCGTCGAGCAACCCTCATTTTTGTGCTCGTCAACCTCCTCATCGTCGGCCTGCTTGTCAACAGCTTTAAGAACCTCATTTACCTGCTGTTCGAAGATGGCGCCGAGGACCGTATCCACCGCGTCGACATCCCGGCCCCAGGCTCCGAGCTGATCGATGCGCGGCCGCAATTGATCCCCAAGATCATTCACCAGACCTATGTCGATGAGAATGTTCCGGCAAAGTGGAAGGAGGGACAGCAGGCCTGCATTGACTTGCACTCCGACTATGAATACAAGGTGAGAGCGCGCAAATCCTTCCCTTCTACTGATACTAACTTTCTCATCCAGCTCTGGACCGACGCCATGTCCCGCGAATTCATAGCGAAAGAGTACCCCTGGTTCCTCGACACCTTCGATAGCTACCCTTACCCTATCCAGCGCGCCGACAGCATCCGCTACTTCGTGCTCGCCCACTACGGCGGCATCTACATCGACCTGGATGACGGCTGCAACCGCCGCCTGGACCCGCTCCTCTCCTACCCAGCCTGGTTGCGCCGTACCGTACCCACTGGCATCTCCAACGATGCCATGGGCGCTGTACCCCAACACCCCTTCTTCCTCCGTGTCATCGAATCCCTCCAGCCTTTTGCACGCAACTGGAAGGTGCCATACATTACCGTGATGTACACAACCGGTCCGCTCTTTCTTAGTGTCATCTGGACGCAGTATCTGAAGACGGCGAGAAGTGATATGGAGAGGGTCAGGGTGCTGATGCCGGATGAGTACAACAAGCATCCCTGGAGCTTCTTCAATATCACAAAGGGCAACAGCTGGCATGGAAAGGATGCGCAGACCATTTTCTGGATGGGCAAGCATTGGTTCCTGTTAACGGTGCTTGGCTTTGCAATTACCGGCGTTGTGGGACTGACTTTCTGGGTGTGCTGGCAGCGCTTTGTTGTGAACAAGCAGGGAGTCAAGAAGGGCGGCTGGAGAGGACGCTACAAGCTGGTGAGGAGGACCAGTGGGGATAAGGAGTCGGATCCGATGGCAAGAATTGCTTGAGGATGTGGAGTCGATGATCGATTCTTTGTCTATATTAGAGCGATGGGGCGGGACGGGCCTCGCTAGTGCAGCATAGAGGTTCGTCTTAGCAGCTATACGCTTCCTCAAACCGCGATACAGCCAGCTTGGTATCTACCTCGCCGAGGTATCATCCAAACAGTCGACTGTTGGAAAGGCAGGGCTTTGCGACCCAGTCGTGGGTACGCCGATGGCTTACTTCAGTTGACTAGGCTTGCCGTGGGAATCGACCGGTGAGCTGCTGTGCTGCCGGTTGTATACATTTATACTGTACAGATTTTGTAGTGTTTAATGAAGGACGACGATATGATTCTTGCCTGATTTTATCAGTTCAATTGTAATTTAGAGTGTCTGTCACTAGCTGTCAGATAAAACGAGAATTCCCATTCAACAAACGGCTTGTGGATTCAAATAAATATTGAGATTCATTGGATTGGCTCCTCCCGGCATCCGTCTCGTTCCTCCGAGTGCCTCACCGTCACAGCTCGCTGTTGCCAACTCGGTCGCTGTCGGCGCCGTGAAGCTCAAGCTGCAAGGCTGGAGAGAAGGCGAGGCTAGCTTCCGCAACTTTTATGACTAGGTGTTCGCTCAAACTTCAAAACGCAAACCACATGCTCCGAAAAATCTTGCCCAGAATCAACTTCCGGGTGCAGAGAGCTTCTTGGAAAATCGCAGCCAGGCCATTCCACAGAACTGCTGCCATGCCTGCCCGCATCGAGCTCGACGAGCGGGAGACCCGACTGCGAAATCTCCTTCTAGACGTCGCCCGCTTCGTCGATGAATCTGGAGACGTGAAGGAGCCTCTGGTGCTGCGCTGGGCCGGTGGATGGGTGCGTGACAAGCTGCTGGGCCTTCAAAGTCATGATATCGATACTGCCATCAACGCCATGACCGGCTATGCTTTCAGCATGAAGCTCCAAGAGTTTATGGAAGCCGAGCAAAACGTGCAGAAGCATGCTCTCCAACCCGAAGACATTGGAAACCTCCACAAGATCGCTGCGAATCCGGAAAAGTCGAAACACCTGGAGACGACCACCATTCGTCTTCTGGCTCTCGATGTGGACTTTGTCAATCTGAGAAAGGAAACTTATGCCGACGACAGCCGGAATCCTCAGATGGAATTCGGTACTGCCTTGGATGATGCTTTACGGAGAGATGCTACGATCAATGCCCTTTTCTACAATCTTCATAATGGCGAGGTTGAGGATCTTACTGGGGGTTTGGCGGATCTCGATGCTCACGTTATCCGAACACCCCTCGAGCCGTACCAGACATTTATCGACGACCCCCTGAGGGTTCTACGTCTGATCAGATTCGCCAGCCGGTTTGGTTTCAGTATTGCTCCCACTACTGAAGCTTCAATGGCAGAGCCTGCCATAATGGAGGCCTTGAAATTGAAGATTAGTAGAGAAAGAGTGGGAGTTGAAATCGAGAAAATGCTCACAGGTACGCCTACCGTACCAGAAATTCCGACGTCAAACTGACTTAATATTATAGACCGCAACCCTCGAACTGCTTTGCAGCTCATTAATCGCTTGGGAGTCTACAGTACCATTTTCACAGATCCATCAAATCAGCAAGTTCCACAACCGCCTATTGATCGGTGGAGCGTTGCCTATGACTGCCTTGAGGAAATGAGCCAGGACGAATCCCCCAGCTCGTTATACAATGTTTTGGTCCGAGAGGACCAAGAGAAGTATCTTGCTTGGGTTCTTGCTTCTCTCACTCCATGGACGACCCAAGCCATAGAACCCCCGTACAGGGGGAACGGCAAGAGACCTCTACCATTCGCCACTCTAGCGGCTAGGGAAGGAATCAAAGCTAGTAATCGAATCTGCGACGTTGTCACAGGCGCATTCAGGAATTATTCCGAGATTACAAGTTTCATGCGGATTGTCGAGTCGAAGGGACCGGCCATGAAGGAGAGAGACACTCTCGGAATGGCAATACGACGCTGGGACTCGGCGGGTGGTCGTTGGAGACTCCAGGTTCTACTTGCCATCATGGCAGACGCCATGCAATCAACAGAAACCAGTAAGTCGATTCCGATTCCGATTCCTCCATACGTGTACCGCTCGCTGACGTGTCATCATAGACTACCAGGATGTTTTTGCTCGCTGGAAGTTGTTTCTGGATCACTTGCAAGAGATGGACCTCATGGATGCTCCCTCGCTCAAACCTCCTCTCGACGGTAACGAGTTACGAAAGGCTCTGGAGGCACCAGCAGGCCCGTGGATGATGAAAGCTCTGGAAATTTGCCTGGCGTGGCAGTTTAGGAATCCGAGAGAGACGGATCCGAAAGGTGCGGTTGAAGAAGTGAAGAAGCACTATGATGAGTTGGGAATTTCGGCCTTGATCGAAAAGCAGGCCCAGGGGAACAAGAAGAAGAAGCAGAAGACGAAGTGAGGGGAGGGGAGTTAGACCGCTGAGGTCGTGTCTGCCTGCTTTGATACCAATGATACCCACAATTGCGCAGTACTCTACTATTCTTTTGAAGTGCCGAACTCGAACAAAGTAAATAACCTGAAAGATAAATTGGATACGGGCTGTCGTATGAACGTGGAGGAGCCACATGAAGCAAGGCGTACACCTTCACTCTTCGGTGTTGATCTCAGCCGTCCACCAAAAATTCATGAACCAAGTCGTAGCATTCTTTTAAAAACTTCAGAATCAACGGCTATAGTCTATATTGACGGGTACGGAGACTTAGAAGAAACCGCTATTCTCGCAGGCAAACTAGACCACGTGACCGCGTCTCTGACTTTCGCGGCAACGCGCTCTCAGAACTTCCTCCAAATTCCATCAACGAAGAAAATCCAAAGTTTTGCGACGCAGACAAAGTCCGAAGTGTTGCTACGAGATGGCCGATTGATATTCGATTGTATCGACGAATCTCTAAACCCACAATCATCATCAGTGGTCTGACAAACACATCCAAAATGTTCTCTGCAGCGCGAGATGCAGCCGCGTCTCTGCGACCTGCAGTATTCAACGCGGAGTTGCCGAAATTACTCCCAAGTAGTGAGTCAGGCGGATGTATTGTTTGAGGAATATTGAATATCGATGAGTTGGTGGCTGATGGACAACGTTGCAGGTGTCCCGGATCGCTACGACCTGAAGTCGCTTTGCGAGTTAACCGCGACGGCACGTGACGACGCTGTAAGCTCTTTCTACAGCCCCTTTACGGACACCAAAATCATTTTTGCATCGTGTGGGTCCTCGGATAATTCGGAATTATGGTGTTGATTATGTGTTATAGCCATTTGACGAGCTAGTCGTTCTGCACAGCTGTCTCGAGCTACCGGAACGTCTGGACAGAGAACAAAATGACGAGGTGTATGTCTACAAATTGAGTAGTTGGATTGCGAAAGTCATAGTTCCAGGAGAGGAATTTGCCTGGGATGATGAAGACCTAGCCGGTATGTTTCTCTCCGTATCCGAATTTTACACAAGCTAACAGACACACAGACAAGTCGTCTGATTCTCGAAAGCAGTCCCAAAACCGCAAAAGGCTGGAATTCTCGGTCGGCCTATCATGCCTGCAAAAGATCTCCGATCAAGGCCTCTCAAGCAGAGCATTTGAGAACCTAGACGTCCTGTTAGCCCTACTAGCTTTCACCGACCTCAGCGACCCCTGGACCATCCTCTCCTCCTTCTCGTCCGCCTCAACACTCCTACAAACCCACCAATCCTACATCACCCCCTCATTCCTCGCCTCTCACGTGCTCAAAGGCTACCTCCGCCCCCTCTTCGCCTCTTCCAAGCCCTCCACCATCACGCCCGCAGGCCGCAAATCCATCGCCCCGGTTCCCCCACCCCTCCGCACCTCGCCCTTCGACACATCTTCCAAGCCCTGGAAACACGCCTCACCGGCCTCCCTCTCCATCCTCCGCTACACCATCTCCCTCGCAGACGCAGAATTCATCACCACCAACTGGCCCCTCCTCATCCCACCCCTCCTCACCCTCCTCGACTCCACCAGCACGCCTGTACGCCTTCACGGCCTCTCCACACTCCGCACATTCCTCTCCAGAGTCCCCCCAAAAATGCTACAACAAACTGGCCTAGGCGATGTGTTTGAAGACGCCGTAGCGCCCACATTGCATTTCCTACCCAGCATTACCGAAGTACAGGATTCGATGATGCTGTTGAACGAAGCTTATCCAGCCTTAATGGAACTAGCATTGTGTCGATTTGCCGACAATGATGCAGGAAAAGGGGGCAAGAGAGATGATGGGAAGGCGGGAATGTTGGGAATCCAGAGAGTAAAAGCGCTGGATAGGATTATGCGCGATGGCGTGCTGTCCGGCTTTGCACACGTAGGCGAGAGTCATCCGAAGATCGTTACAGTGTTGATCACACAACTAGACAGCTTGGTGGAGAGAATGGGAATACATGCTGTTAAGCACTTGAAGGTATCTATGTCCAGCCCCTTTTCTTCATCTCCTCCCCTCCCCTCCCCATATCAATATCAGTCTTCCTAACACGACTAACACCAATTTGTTTTTTCATAGGACATCATACCAATGCTATCATCCATCCTCTCCAATCCCTTCGGAACAGCAAACATGCAGCTCTTACAAGCATGCGCCAAGACCGTCCAAACGACCATTTTGAACTGCTGGCCCCGACTAGGCGAACCGCAGAATCGAATCCCGCTTGTGCAGGGACTAGCTATGTGCTGGTTGGCGCTTGGTGAGGAAGAGATGGGAGCTAAGAGCGAGCAGAAAGAGGTACTGAAGCAGGCGCTGAAGACGGCGGGGATGCTTTTGGCTAGTTCTGTGGACTTGTCTGGTGATGTGGAGGCATTGACGGCTGCGGAACCAGATCTTGCTCAGGTCTTTCAAGCGAAAGCTTGATAGGTAATGAGATGTTACAGATGTAGAGGAATGCAGGTCGTGGTGCGGATGAATCATGAATCGCAAAAGATTCGCGGGGCAGCAGATAGATAGCAGGCCCCAGCTTGCTGAACTCTGCTAGCATTGAAGGCTGGCAATGATATCTCCTGCTATGAGAGGAACACCCATGATCCCTTACTCCAAGTTCAGATTGATGGTCGTAGATCCAATCAGGGTAGTTCAGTCATCGACAATTAATGTGGTATGAATCGAGAAGTTGCCCCTTAATTGAGACCACTCCTGCACTTCCTACTGGAATATCCTTGTTTGATGACAGAGCATATAAGAGATGACAGAGGTCTGTAGGCTCGGTGAACTGATGAAATTCGGTGATGACAGTGGCCCAATAAAGCAAATAACCACACAACCCCAAGCCTACCCCCCCTTCCCCGCCAATCCTCCTCCTCAATCCACCGGCTGCTGCTTAAACAGACTCTTCCCCCTCAGCCACTTCCGATACGCCTTATACCTCTTCTTTCCCCCATCCTCCTCCCTAACCGTCAATGGATTCTCCGGCACCGTCAAAAAATCCACATACTCGGCCAAATCCTCCTCATTCGCCCCCTCCACCCCCTTCTCAAAACCCATATTCACAATCGCCGGAACTTGCCAGTCGCCATGCAAATGATTCACATAATCCGCATATTCGGAATTCACGTCTACGGTAGGCGTTTCGGTAGACACGACGAGCGGGAGATGCTGTGGATGGCTGATGTAGCGCGAGTAGTCTTCGGCTTCGTGCGATGTGACGGAGGGATTGAGCGATTCGGAAACCATTTGGGCGAAGGTCCATTGCGCGGCTTTGGTCTTGTCTCGAGAAGTGAGTTTGGGCTTGCTGTGAGAAACGCCGGTCATGTGGGGGAGCGCGTACGGCTCTTTCATGATTCCGTGTGAGCCTTTTTCTTTCTCGCCTGAGGGAGCGAGCCAGCGTTGGATGGAGATACGCTTTACTGTCGTGCCGGTTGTGGCGGTGGTAGTGTTTGAGCGGATAGATGCTGCGTCGTCGGCGAGGTCTGGTTCTTTGATATTCTTCAGCTCTGTAATCTCTTTTGCGGATTCTTCGTGCGGGTCCATGATCGTGACGCCTTTTTTGGTTTTCTTCTTGTCGGATTTGTCGTCTTCCATGGTTGTGCGTACTCGGAATGGGCTTAGGTCGTAACGTCCTTCTTGGGTTGACTTGAAGGGAATGTATGTTAAAGTGGAATTCATCTTGAAAGAGAAGACCTTGAGGAGAGATGAAAGGGCGAGAGGCTTGTAGTATTCGAGCCAGTAGTCGTCAAAGAATGCCAGGGATTTGCATCGGATTTCGCCCCGTGGTGCAACATAGGGGAGTAGCTCCTTGGTTTTCAAAAATTCTGGATTGTACCACTGGATGTAGTTCCGCCGGCTCTTCATTTTCTCAGCAAAACTTCGCGGATCGGAGTGGTGTAGATAGTAGTCGGTTGCAAGATCCCACAGCATAGGCTGTCCGTGGGCAAAGATGTAGTTGCCAAGGAACAGATTGTAAGCCTCTTGACGCTGAGCATCCAGGAACGAGTTGTTGTAATAGCGTTTGAAACTTTCCACCATGTCTCTTGAATGACTGGTCCACTGGTTGATCTTCCGATATGTCTCCATCGTATTGACCAGTTGGGAGCCACCGTACTGAACTGCAATCGTGTCGCCATGGTCGTGATACATATGTGTGAACAGGTTCACAGCGTCCGTGTCATAGTCTACAGCAGTAGTAGACGTAACTCCCAGAGCGTACAGCTGGTGTCCTAGTGCTCTTTTACCGATGACAAACTGGGCTGCATTGGTTCGGTCCAGGCAGTCAATACAGTTGGTCCTCGCAACTCCGTTTTGCATAGTCGGCATGACCGTCTTGCCATCCCCATTCCGGAAGAAGCCTGTGGTTGTAACAACTTCTTCAGCTATAGCCTCAAGCGTTCCAATCACGTCCTCACTGCGGCTTTTGGATGCACGGCTCATGTCCCAGGCCTTATGGATGATCTTCTTGTCATCGGGAAGGAACTGGTTGAGATAATTGATGGCTTTGGTGAATTCCTTGAGAAGCTTGGATTCTCGGGGTTGCTTTTCTTTGGCTTTGACCAAGTTAAGAACATAGATGGGGGCTCCGTATCGCTCAAAGAGGTTGTCAAAATGCAGTGCAGCAGCGCTGTAGAATGGATCAACCAAGTTGAGTTCGATGGGCGGTTTTGGTGTTACGCCAGTATTATCTTGGGTCCAGTATAGTGGAATACTTCCTCGATGCTGGACATAAGACGTGTAGCTGGGGTTTGCAAAGAGTCTAGGTCCCGGAGCATGGAACGAGGTTGTCAACGCCTCGGACACAATTTGCTCTGTTTCAACATCGTTGGCCACATATCCCAGATCATTGGCTCCCCGCTTCAGAAAACGAGCGCCGGCAAAAAATCTAGAGCGTCTAGCAATGATTGTGATGTACACTGTTCTTCCGTATACTGAAAGAGCAGCTTGATCAATATAGCCGTGAATGATGGGTAGGCACCAGTCAGTTGGATACGACAGAGCCTCAGAAGCAGGCTGGAGCAAGTAACTGTTCCACACAAACATAGCATTGTAGTCCTGCGGGTGCGGGTACGGGAGTCCCTGGCGCAGAGCATCACGTTCCTTGGAGATGTTGTGTTGCAATGTGCGCGTGATATCATAAGAGTAACTAAAATAAAAGGAGCGAGAGAGGTCCAGATTGTTGAGGATAGCAATGAACCTGGCCTCCTCAGCACTGCGATTATCGGACTTGAACTTTGACGTGGCAGTAGTCGTAAGAGGAACCAACTCAGTCCCGTCGATTTGGTAGATGTAATGACCTCCAATCATAGCCACTTGACTTCGCTTGGTGATGATGAGCATATAATAAGTGCCTGTAAAGCGAATGAAGCCCAAGAGGCCCCACATGGCGCATTTGAGCTTCAAGCCTCCGGAGCTTTTATTGCCATCGTCGATCGCATTGAGGAGCTGCGACGTTTCCTTCTTCGTGTAGACAATGTCGTCCTCAGCCACCGACAAGTTTCCTATGTCGGCGGTGCGATCAATCTTGAGGATTCGAAAGCGCAAGTCCATGACATCGGCGCCGACGATATAATAGCGGCTGGCAGTCTCGTAGAAGGAGTACTTGTGCATCTTGCAGCATCCTTGGTCGCCAACCTTTTCGTACTCTGCGCCTACGTTCCTCTTGTTCAGCTCTTCCGAGGGGCTGGCAGTCCGCTGAAAGGGCTTCGCCACGGATGGCTCTTCGTCGTTGCCATAGTCCTGCACCGGCAGGCCAGCACCGGCCTTCTTTGAGGCCTCTGGCACGGCCGGCGGATTGTTGTTCAGCAAAGGGAAGACTGGGGCAGTGGGTGTTTCCGTCTCTGGTGGTTTGAAGTCGGCAGTCAAGGGCGATGTCATGGCAGACGTCCCAACTGAAATATTATCGGTGGACGAGACACTCGCACGCCCGGAATGGCCTGGCGAGCGGCCGCGCTGGACCGCGGGGTCGTCTTGGTCGGCCATGTGGAGCGGGAGAGGTCAAGAGCGTGGCAGATGGAGCTTAGTGATCCATTCGACTCGGATCCGGGGAAGGATTCGATCGGTAGTGTTTCCCTGGCGCCAATTGAGACGACGTCGGGCTGAGTGCTCGTCCCCGAGGACGTCTCGCGGCTGTACTTTGGGCGACACGGAGATCGCGACAGTGACGTTGCTGGATGGTGGCGGTCTCACGTCTCGGATGGGGCCGAGAACGAGGCGATGCGAGTAGCCAATCACACCCGGGCTCAGAAATAGGCCCCACATAGAAATTCGCGATCGGCAGCGTCGGCGACTGTCAAAGTTTCTTAGCAGTCACATGCTTGCAGTTGCATGTGAAGACGTTATCGTCACAAGCAATTTTGGCACAGAGTACTGAACAAGTACCGGGATCTGACTAAAAGAAAATTATGTTGCCCTCTTCTTGTCCAGCGGAGAGGCTGAAAATGCTTCAATCTCCACCGTCCTGCTAGTTGCTCTTCCACCCCCTTCCCCCCGAAAGGCCTCGACAAGTCAATCGCTCTCGTTGTGTCTTGCGGCCTGGCCGTCGTCCGCCACACAGCAGCTGTCACGCATATGTTCCCATTATGCTGACCATACTTCCCGCTGCCCTCGACTGTCGTCGTTCCAAGTGATGCCTCTGCTGTCCCGACATGTCCGATGACGAGAATGAGCGGAGTTCGCGCGCTGAGATCAAGGACCAAGTTATCAAAGGTTTGCAACCCTCTACCTGCCAATTCCTCCTCGCATGTGATACTTGCTGAAAATGCTGACGCGCGGGGATCAACCTAGAAATACTGGAAACGGAAGATGTAAGCCTGAACTGACACCGTTGTACCATGTAACATGAAGACCGTGCTAATATATGAACGATACAGTTGTACAAGATCCTCGGAGCATCGCGCTCGTCATCGCCCTCAGAGCTGCGGTCATGCTATCTCTCGCGCTCGAGAATCTGCCATCCGGACCGCTTTCCTCATCACCCGCTCTCAACGAGGTATATTCTCAATGGAATATCAACTTTAAAGCATATGGCTGACGCTGCTACAGTGCCTTCCAACGCCTAGGTTTCGCCTTTGACATCCTGAAATCGCCCAGTTCACGGCGCACCTATGACAGAGCGAGCAAGCCAACATCTGCCCAGCTCCCAGAGAAGACGAACTTCCTCGGCGGGGAGCACACCTTCCGCAATGCCGTCGAAACCATCCTAAACGAGTTCCTAGCCGGCGACTTTGAGATCGTCCGAGCATGGCTCCAATCCCTGAGCAATCGATATCCAAACCTCCTGAGCAAGGAGGTTATTATAAGCGTCGAAAAGAGCTTCATCCGAATCCGCGAGTTGGTCTTGACCACCCGCACGTGCGCATTACTGATCTACGTCGAGCTTGGCCGGATAGATCGCGTACGCAAACGCCTGATGGCTCTCGGCTATCTGGACGTTGTCGGACGCACGCGTCTGACCATTCACTTGGTGCGAGTCTCTTTGGCTGTGCCGATGCGAGTTGATCGCGCTTTGAAGCAGCGCGAGGAGAAGGCGTGGAGAGCCAAGGTTGCGGGGCTGCAGGCTGCAGGTCTTTCCGTAATGCCGAACGAAGGACGAGCTGGCATTCTGAACGAACGGGTTAGCCGCGTATTAGAGTTTATTGTCGGTGCGGCAGGGACCGATGAAGGGGTTGACGAGGCTTGGGGCGCCAAAACCGGGGCAACGTATTGATGTGTTTGTTGTCTGTTTGAACAGCACGGGGTTTGGACCGCACAAGGCGGCATTCCAAACATGGTCTTGATTTTTTGTTAGCGAGCCACAAGTGGCGGAAATGGCGTTGGTCTTGGAACATAGCTTGTTGCTTGTATGCTCGAGTTCGAGAAACTCAAACAGTTAGGCTGTCACCTTGGGTGCCGAGTGGAAGGAATCCTCAATTGTATCGGAACTCCCATTGATGTCACGACTCACATGTGCCTGAATTTGTGACCGAACCCTTTAAAGACCCCCGAGAACATACAGCGGAATCGAGGACGAAACAAGTCTACGTCCCCCTCCTGCGATCAGCGTGTGGCGGTAGAACTTGAACTTGAATTTGAACTTGAACTCGAAGTTGTCAAGTTGAAGTTGCAGTTGCTCTTGAATTTAAAGCTGCGCTTGAAGTTGACTTTGTCACGGTGAAGTTGCGCTTGAAGTTGCGCTTGAGCCTGAACTTGAAGTAGCCAAGTTGAAGCTGCCAGCTTGAAGTTGAAGTTGCCGGCATGAAGTTGAAGATGCCAGGTTGAAGCTGCCAGGTGGAAGCTGCCAAGTTGAAGCTGCGCTTGAATCTGAAGTGAAGCTGGGCTTGGAGTTGAAGTTGAGGCTGCCAGGTTGACTTGAAGTTAATGAAGGAACCTTTTCCCGCTACGTAGAATATCTCTAGGAGTGTTTACTATACCTTATATGGCACCAGTCAAGTGCTACAGTGACACATTATGAGTCATCGAAGACCAAGGCAGTACTGCTATAAACAGCTATATTACTATTTATTAAGACCTAATTCCAGGCAACTCGTATACCGCCCAGTAGTTTGTTTGGAAATTACCGCCAAGCGCCATCGCTAAACACACCTTGCCCTCAAAATTCGATAATTAGTTTTGCTTAATGCTTTTCCCCCTATCTTCGGGAATCGACCGTCAAATCATCACCTCCCTCAAAAGAAAACCGATGCGGCGGAACCTGCGGCACATGCACCAAATCCTCGCCATCCAAGCGACTCCTGCTCCCCCAAACCCCCATCAAACCATCGTCTTCCCTCTGCCCTTCCGGCGTCGGCATGTTATGCCCCTGGCTTCCGAGAGAACTCGAATTCGACACACTATGACTTCCTCTCCCCGATCCAGTATCTAGTTGCAGTCCACGTCCCATGCGGGGATAATCGCCTGCCCGTGGTATCCTTACATTGTCTGGTAACGAGCCCACAAGCTCCACGTGGCTGGTATCAATCCTGTCTCTCATTCCTTCATTTCCTCCCTGATTGCTTCCATGGGGACTTCCATTTGTGACCTTCTCGCCCTCACTCATCATCCGAGAACTTTTGCCTATCTCATGATCCTCAGCATGGCGGGAATATGCAGGCGGTGACGCTAGCGGCGTAGTTGGCGTTGGCGGCTGGTTCCTTTGCGAATCAAAGATACTCGACTGGGTATCTAAATCCAGGGTCCGGGTTCCCGCGCTCACACTCACGGTGTACCGATCTGCACCATGAGGATCGGATGATGCAGACAGCGGAGACGGGAGTAGCGAATCAGTAGAGCGCAGATGACCACCAGTGCGCAGCAGTGGGATATGCAGTTCAGTAGAGCGAATAGAACCGGAATTTGGAGTATCAGGGGCGCGATATACGCCAGGGGAATCCTCATTGCGCCGTGATTCGGCGAGCTGTTTTTCGGGGGTGCTGGGGGGCTGGGTGGGTGAATCCATGGTCCTTGTTGGGGAAATCATGGAAATGCCAAAGGAAGAGGAGGTGCCGATGGATGTGTCGGCTAGCTCGACGGGCATGGAGCCGGGGAGCTCGAAGCGCTCGTGGCTGGCGTCGGCTCCGACTTCTGCTACCATGGCTGCGCCGCTCATTTCTTGGATGGGTTCTTGGGCGTCTTTTTCATGGACGATGCCGGCTTCGGAGTTCAGGGTGCTGCGATTTTCGTCGCCTGAGGAGGACGAGGCGTTGCGACGTTTTCTGAAGAAATAGAGGGGAAGGGCTAGGAGAATGATGGATGCGATAGCGCCAAATGCTATTCCAATGATTGTGCCAATCGATACGCCTGACGATGAGGATTCCGGAGATGAAGATGGAGATGAAGATGATGCGGAAGTTACTCCAGGGTAGTCGATAATATTAGTGTCCGTTGGATCAGAAACATGATTCGCTTGGTAAATGTTGAAAGTGCCCGCAGTGTTGTCTGTGGTAATATATGCTTCTTGGAGGAAAGCACGGCCGAGACGGTATTCGGATGCATTGGCGGCAGGCCGGAGTGGAAAGTAGTATTTCGTGGCC
This sequence comes from Cyclaneusma minus, assembly GCA_037179335.1. Taxonomy (NCBI): domain Eukaryota; kingdom Fungi; phylum Ascomycota; class Leotiomycetes; order Marthamycetales; family Marthamycetaceae; genus Cyclaneusma; species Cyclaneusma minus. The sequence goes on along the minus strand of JAKZHN010000035.1, from coordinate 71,976 downwards.
CCAGGGGTGTTGTATATCGAGCCAGGAATATAGGGATAGGTAAGTTGGAGATCGAAGGCGTCCCAAGGAAATGTAATGGTGAGCTGTTCAGGCGAGGTTCCTGAAGCGAGCACAGAGCCCAGAACGAAGGAGAAAGTAAGATTCATGCTGGCGAGAGTATCTCGTTGAGATGGGTTGGCATCGTAAGTGTAGAGATTTAGGGTATCGTTGAATGTGAGATTGAGTTTCGCGGCAATTTCATTGCAGGCACTTTGAGGTAGCCACATATAAGGGGTAGAGCTGTCGATCAAGAATGTCGTCCCCGAGTCGAAAGATGTCGTCTGTGAGGTGAAGTTGGAACCTGGGTCAGTCACAGTGATCGTGTCCACACTTATTTGTGGTGCGCCAGCTGGTGTCAATACTGAAGCTGGCATGTCGTTGGGTTGAAATCTCTTTTCGTCATATCCGCCCAGGGTTAGGGAGCTGGGTGACCCGCCAGATCCTATGCACAATTGTGGTCAGCACGTATTTTTCTTTCGTTGACCATTCAACTCACGATAATATGCTCCAGCTGTATAACCATAACTGGCATCGATAAGCCCTAAATGCTCAGAAGCAGACCAGAGAGTGCCATTGATGTTCTGGTTTGGAAACTGGAATATCGCAGAACCCAGTCCAACCATGCCTACCCAATAGGTTGTGGCATTCATGACCCCTACAAGGGCGTTGTCCAATAACTTGTTCGAATTGCCGAAAACCAAGGTGTCCAATCCATAATCGGCGACCACATTCTGACTGTTGGATACACTCGATAGGCCTAATTCATAGGAACCGAGACCGTCCCAGGTAGTTGACGCTGAAGAGTTGAATAATCCTCCGCGTCCATTGCTACACAAAGAAGCTGTAGTAGTGATTGAATTAGCTCAAGATACTTCGTATTGTCGATCATCAGTTTTCAAAAGACATCCGAGATTATGACAGAGCTTATCGAAAACTTCAAAACCGTCCGACCGAGTGAGACGAGACGGAAGGCAAGGAACAAAAAGATTTGCTTCACATACTGCTATCGCAACCTCCTGGCCCAGCTACCCAGATGTCCGAAGCTGCCGTATTCACGAATAGGCTGACGTTCTGTGGTGGGTTTCCTAACTGGAATGTGCTAGCGGACCAAGATCCATCATCTCCATACCTGGTGTCATGTGAGAAAAAAATTGCTCGAAATTAAGAGTGACGGGTGTTAGTTACCATGTTGATGAAGGAGGTATACTGATTGCTGTTGACGCGCCAGCACCAGATATGGCAGATAGAACAAGTAAAGCTGAGGCGACCGAGACCTGACTGAAAGTCATATCGCAAGACATGATTGACCGGCGAGGCTCGGGCCTGCTTTGCTTCGTATGGAACCACCAGACAACTCCTAGAAAGCGATTCTGTTGAGTCGAGAATAGGTGATCCCCGACTCCTGTTCCGCTTCTTCCCTTGAAAATGATCCAGGTTTGGCAGTAGCCGTATGTAAAATGCTACTGGACTACATCGGCTGCAGTAGAAGAAAGGGCCAACAATCAGGACGCGGATGTGAGTTCGCTACTCTGGCACGGGCTCTTGCTTCGAGAGAAATTGCGGTTCTTGATGGGTCGAAGATGTTGGAAGCTTCTGAAAAAACGAAACGACGGAGGGCTTTGCTGAAGGCGAAGCAATCCTTGACTTGCTTCCGTCTAGATCGGAGTCCCGGCAGATACGTTCCAGATCGTTGGCTCACTTTTGACTTCGGCCGAGTCACGGGTGTTCGTCCACAGAGCAGTACGTTGATGGAGATTCGGCAAATATTAGTGGCAGTTCTCGAGTCGGAAATCGATATCGTTAATTGCTCGAGTTCAATACATGTATGATCGAAGCTTTTCTCCAGGGCGACATATATTTGAAGGAGTGAGAAGATGGAGGCACCATGCGACTGTGGGTGATGTGAGGGTCCCAGCTTCAAACCACATCATACATGTAGACTTTCCCCTTGCTGGGCAGCGCATCCTAGTGGGACCAATCTGCCCAAGTTCGCACTAATGCTGTGCCTTGGCGGGTCTAAGCAAAATTCAAAATACTCGGCCTTCAATTATGAGCTATCTCCCGGCCGAACGTTAGACTTCCACGTTCCAAGGGAGTAGGAACGGTCAAGCTTTCGGTAATTGACTTGAGTTTGGCACGACGTCGCGTCTGCTGCCCTTTGAGTTTATGTTTCTTCGAAAGTCCGTGCAGTTCACCTCTCTGTTGGAGGAACGAATCCAGTGTGATAATACAGGACGGATATCCCGATGTCCCGGTAGTAGCCCTATCTGCGAAAACTTTACCGAACAGTGAAGAAAAGACGCGATTCGATTGATTTCAGACATCCAAAAGCCACTGGCTCTTTCGTGCTCCCCATACATTTGGAATGTGTATGCTGTGAGATAGGCTGCGGAATATAAAATAACTAAGATCATATGATGGTAGTACCGTGGCGTGGTACACGGCCACGAGGCTTGCGACAAATAAGCATCGCCAGAAGCGTCTGTAAAACACATGGCCGACCGATTGAGTGTGGGTAGGACAACAGGTTTGTTCCTTGAGCACCCAGCCACTCCCCTCTTCCGGGCCGCACAAGTGTCGTCGCATCGGTCTCGTGCTGTACCGTGCGATACTTTGCAAAGTAAACAGCCCCGTTACAGCCCTTCCAGGAACGGGCATTGCCCAGCCAGCATGTGGTGACGTTGACTCTGGGGCTGGACCATCCACCAAAAAAGGGAAATGAGATTGAAGGCAGAGATGGGATGGCGGAAAGCCGGAACAAGGAAATACGATCGAGTCAGGTTGAATTGTGACACATATGCTTGGAATTGCAGACACCAGATCGTCCGCCAGGGAATTTTAATAAGGCGCATGAGAGTTCTCCCGTCGCCGAATTAGGATGTGAAGCGATTGATAATGAGGTGGAGATGGAGAAAATGAAGAGGAAGAAACACGAAAAGCGCTTCTTGAGGTCGTGCTCGCGCGCTGACCTATCAGCTGATGGCGCTAGTGGCTGACGCTAACCCCTAAGGCTCCGCCGAGTGAGCTTAATCCAACTCATCTGGTGGAACGCCGGAAACCTTCACAACTTGATAACCACATTCGGAAATTCCCCTCAGGGAGCATTCAAACCTCGCCGGGGCAGACGGCAGCTGCGCCTCAGCGGCTGTCAATCGCACAGCCTCCAAAATGCCCAGCAAGCAATTGATCTGCTCTTCTCCACGGTTCGTATTCAACATCTCTAAGGAGACACTTCTGTGGCTCTCATATTGCGCCCCCCACAATCAAGAAATAGGCAAACGTTCGCCAAGTCTGCTAGGACCACACACCCACTACGCAGGTACTGTGTGGAGATCGCCCGTCTTGGACCGCCACCACGCTGTGCTGTCAACCCCGGAGGCCGACACTTAGGGAGAATATCTCCCGCTAATCTTCCGCCTCAATCATTAAGTCGCGGCCTCTTTCCTTAGCCTGGTCCTTGCTTCTTGTGTTGCAGTCTCTCGCTACTCGCATTTTCGCATAATCCTATCACTCCGCTGTTTGTCAATCTTGACTGCAGACTGCGAAACACCAACTCTCGTTCATTCTCTTTCGTCACTCGCTGCCAATTTGTGCTCTGTTACCTTCTGATACCCTCGTTTCAATCGGAGGTGGCCTTTTTCATGTTCGGGGTTTAACGCCGACTTTCTTATTCCCTGCCTTCTAAAAAGACATGGGCTTCTCCAGGCAAGCAGTCCTCTGGGCTGCTGTAACATGTTGCTCGAATTCCTTTGTCCAAGCCGAACTACGTATAGGTCTAGGTAAGCCTACTAGACCAACCCATAAGTCATTGCTGAAGTCTCATGCTGAACAAATCAGATTTGTCAATCGGAGTAAACTACAATCGGTCTTCCAGTTCATGTTCGAGCTCAAGTCTGTCGCTACCATCCCCTTCAAGCCAATCGTCGAGTTCATTGTCTTCATCCGCGAGTTCAAGCTCAAGTCTGTCGCTATCGCCTCCGTCGAGTCAATTGTCGAGTTCACTGTCTTCATCTGTGAATTCGAGCTCGTCTTTCTCCAGTTCCTCGACATACGCTCCTTACCCAGCCGGTCCTGCCAGCGCATTATCATCGCCTACAGTTTATGCCACTGGCCAGAGCAAACCGCCTCGAACCACTGCCATTACTGGATCTACCAATGCAAGCGCCCCAGTCCCAACAGGAACCGGCTTTTCGTTTCCAAGTGTAGGCACTGGAAATGGTCTTCCACCGACTCACAACGGCACAGGGCTGTCCCCAAATATTTTCAACGGAACAGGACTTCCACTAATCTACGATGGCACAGCCATAACCAATTACTCGACTGCCTCTCCCACATGTACCTACTACGGCTACAACACCATCAACGTGACCGTCTACACAACAGTTCCTCAAAACTCCACCATTACCATTCATCACCCCACAGAATACACCAAGCTAAACCTCACAACCTTCACTCCCACAATCCCATGTCTCAACATCACTCCCTCACAAGTATTCACACCCTCTACCATCACCGGATCTCCCAGCGCTTCAACGGCCACCGAGCCAGATTTCGGATTCGGAAGCTTCCCTCTACCGGTAATGTTCTCTGCCACAACCGTGACAATCACGCAACCGCCCAAAGTCACACTCGTTCAATCAGTCAACACTCCGCTTTTCGAACAACCGGGTAAGACGGTGGCCGTGGGTCCGCAAGTGGAAAACAAACCGAGTGTGGCTGTGCCGAATTTCGGGGTCGCGAGTGTGGAAAATAACGTGGCTGCTTCTACGGGGTCGTCAGGAGGTGAACAGGCCGGAAGCAGCACGAATCAACAGGGTGGTGAAAGTGGTGCATCCGGGTCTTCTGGAAGTGGTTCGAATGGTGGCGGCGGCGAGAGCAAGGGATCTGGATCTGAGGGCGGTGGAAGCGGTTCATCACCAAATTCTGGTAAAGCTTCGGGAGGTGAAGGCGGCGAGAATAAGGGGTCTGGCTCTGCGGGTGGTGAAGGCAGGGCATCTGGAAGTTCTGGCAATGCTTCAGGAGGTGGAAGTGGCGAGAGTACAGGCCCTGGCTCCGAGAATGGTGGAAGCAATGCATCCGGAACTTCCGGAAACGTTTTAGGAGGGGGCGAGAATAAGGGTTCTGGCTCTCAAAGTGGCGCATCTGGAACTCCTGGAAGCGCTTCAGGAAGTGGTAGCGGCGAGAGCAACGGACCTACTGCAGAGTCTGGTGAAGGCAACCAATCTGGAAACTCTGGAAGCAGTTCCGGAGCCGAGGCTGGAAATAGAAGCGGCAATGGAGGCGGAGAATCCGCTACTTCAGGAGCCGGTTCAGAGAGCGGCGGTGAAACTGGAAGTGCAAGTGGAAATGGAAGTCCCGCAGGATCAGGTGGGAACGCGAATGGGCCGATCAACAACGCTCCGGGACAGCCGTACACATACGAAGTCGGCAGTGTTACCGTCATCGTCTCCTCCTCTGTGGTGATTATCGGCACGCAAACAGCACCCAACAATGCACCCGTGACCGAGAACGGACAGACCTTCTCCGTCAACCCTTCGCAGGTTGTTGGTCCTGGCACGACGATCGCACGATACCCCGGAGGCTCTGTAACTTCGGTTGTGGGTGCCTTCGCGATATCTGCCATTGGGCAGAACGAGGCAGTCATAGGAGGGCAGACTTACAACTATGGCACTGGCATAGCGCCCGTTACTACCATGGTCGATGGGGAGACAGTAGTCATCGGCCCCAACGGGATTTCAGGGAACGGGTTCACGATTGGCGGGACTGCGAATGGTCCAGGAGCCACACAAACGTATGCCGTCGGCGGTGCCACGATATCTCAATTTGGAAGCACTGCAGTGGTCATCGGAGGCACAACGTATCAAATTGGTAGCGGAGCCACACCAACGACGTTTGTTTACGAGGGTCAAACGCTCTCGTTGGGTCCTGGAGGCGTGGTAGACGTCAATGGGCCAATGGTTACTTCTCCACCGACAGCAGGAAGTGAAGTGTTTACGATCAACGGAATTCCTGTAACCGAGACAGGAGGTAGCTTGGTAAATATTGGGGGAACGACCTACACAGTCTATCGTCAAACCACGGTCGTCGTCGGTACGAAAACCGTCACGATTCCCAGAACTACTTTGGCCCCTAGCGCAGTTCCGTCCAAGTCAAGTGTTTCCGAACAAGTCTTTACTATCGAGGGCGTCACCTTTACAGAAATAGGCAGCTCCTTGGTTAATATCGGTGGGACAACCTATACAATTGGCAAAGGCGCAAGCACTGAGACGGAGGTTGTTGGAGGCCAAACTGTGGTGATTGGACCGAAGGGCGTAGGGTTCAAGACGACGACTGTTGCGGCTGGTGCTACTAAGGCTTCGAAGACGAGCACGTCTTCTTCTACAACGGCGGCGGCAACGACAACAGCGAAAGAAGGCTCGGCTGCTACGCTCAGGAACGGGGCTTGGAGTGTCCTGGGGAGCGCTTGCATAGCGCTAGGTGGTGCATTCTTCATTCTCTAAGAATCTGTTTGGAGAATATAGCCACTGTAAATGGATGAGTGGTGAACGGCGCGTCGGCAGGGACGAATGGTTTGTATATACCCGGCTGGGCTTTGATGGAAAACGGAGATAGAAAGACCGAAAGAGGATTGGAGTATATAATGAGCACATATCACATTGTAGTACTACTGCATAATCATAATTTAATTGCTTCGAAATAGAAGGATGGCGTAAGAAGGATGAGATACCCAACTCGTGATATACCACGTACGTAGCGAGTGAATAGACTCTCGGTAGCTTTGGGCTAGATATACTGAAACAAATAATTGATAGTTATTAGGCAGACTCCCGATCCCTATTGATGTTTTTAATCACTTGAATTGTTCCCAATCATTGGGGATATATTCCTCAGTATTGAAGAGGGGTTCGGACTTTTGTCGCATATCTGTGCATGTGACGGTATGTCCACCCTGCAACCAACACCAACATCTGCAGCTAACATCAGCAACTCTTACGAGTATCTTCTGTTCTTCTGATCTTCTCATAACCTCCAGAGTCTGACTCTATGGACTTAATAGCTCCTTGCAGTCTGGCGGCCTGGTCTCGAGCATATTGGCAGATTAGCCATGGCGACTCAATCCACCGCTTCAATAGAGGAAGTTCCCTCCTCGCTGGAATCCTCCAATCCAGAGAAACGTGGCAGGCGCTTCTGGGCTATCTTCCCCGGCCTCTGCCTAACCTCCATGCTCTGTGCTCTTGATTCCACGATTCTCTCCACCGCTCTCCCAAGCAGCATTGCCGCCGATCTCCAATCATCATCACTCTATGTCTGGACTCTCGATGCCTATATTTTGATAATTACTGCTGTTCAGCCCTTTTATGGCCAGTGCGCTGATGGTTTCGGAAGAAAGAATGCCGTTCTATCTGCTGTTTGTCTATTTCTTCTGGGCAGTGGTCTTTGTGGCGGAGCCTACAACACTACTACGCTGATTGCTGGGCGTGCGGTACAAGGGCTTGGAGGAGGAGGCCTTAGCATACTCCCAGTTATTGTAGTCTGTGACCTGGTTTCACTGCGGGAACGTCAGAAATACATCGGCTTGGTCTACGGTGCTTTCGCAATTGGAACATTCATCGGTCCGGTTGTGGCCCTGTGGGAGGATCCATGGTCGACAACATTGGCTGGCGCTGGATCTTCTGGCTGAATCTTCCCATTGCCAGGCTAGCTTTGGGTCTCATCATAGCCTTCTTGAGAGTTACACGAGTACAATCGGACTCGACTTGATTGCAGCTATCCCGAATCGTCAATCGACTACATTGGCAATGTCTTTCTAATGGCTGCTGTCACTTCGATTCTCCTGGCACTTTCGAGGGCAGGTACCTCATCTTCATGGAGCTCATGGTCCACTCTAGTCCCGCTGCTTCTGGGATTCGCAGCATTGCCCTTCTACGTTCTGTTTGAAGCGTCATCATTCTGCCTTCAACCAACTACACCAGTCAGACTTTTCGCGAACCGAACATATCTGCCTTGGCTTTTCTGCTTACCTTCCTACACGGCGTCATTTTGTATTGGGCCAGCTACTTCCTGCCCGTTTATTTCCAGACCGTCAGGCTAGTCTCACCGCAGCGAGCTAGGGTAGATACTCTTCCGACAGTGATCCATATGGTCTATTTTGGTATACTTGGCGGCTTCATTATTGGCAAAACCAACGACTACAGACTGAATCAGATTCTTGGCTTTGGTTTAGCTGCTATCTCCATGGGATGTTTCAGCATTCTGAACCAAGACTCGTCGACGGCGGTCTGGGTTGTTCTTCAGATTATATTCGCCGCCGGCTCAGGAATCGTCCTAACAGCCGTGCTGCCTGCAATACAAGCACCACTACCCGAGTCTGATGTGGCGGTCTCCACGGCCACATGGGGTTTCATCCAGAGTCTGGGGTTCGTGTGTGGTATTGCGATACCTTCGAGCATTTTCGAAACCAAATTTAGCAGTATGCTCTGAACGATTATGGATGCACCGACTCGGGGAGCTCTTGCATCAGGGGGTGCCTATGAGCATGCTTCGAGAGCGTTCATTTCTCCACTACCAAGCAGCGTGCAGACACAGGTAATAGACGTATATGTTACGTCCCTGAAGCTTGTGTGGAAAGTTGGGTCGGCATTTACGATATTGGGCTTCGTGGTTTCGTTTTTCATTCAGAATCTCACACTCCGAGAAGAGTTGGAAACAAAATATGGATATAAAGAAAACAAGGGAGAAACGGTGGAGAACACACACATGGAGGCTAAATAAGAAGCGATTGCGATGAGTAGCCACAATGTGCAAAGAGAGAAGCAGCAAGCACTGGATTCAGATTGAGAACATTCGAGCCCTCTTTTTTTGGGAATCTGGTCTAGTTATACCTGGCCCGATGATAAATCTCCGTACTCAGATACGAAATCAAAGAAAACACGCCATTTTCAACACCGCATAAAATGTAGGTAGAAGCACCGCTACTACTTCCTGATGAACGGTAAGTGTATAATCGCTCGACTTTCGAGTCAGGAGTTGAAGTTGCGCTCGAATTGAAGTTGAAGCTGTATTTGAATTTCCCACCGTGTGTGAACTTTCAACTTGAAGCTGTGCTTGAAATTGAAGCTGCGCTTGGACTTGAAGCTGCGCTTGAACTTGAGCCTGAAGCTGCGCCCTAGGTTGAAGTTGAAGTTGCGCTTGAACTTGAACTTGGACTTGGCATGAAGTTATGCTATATCCGAGTACTTGCTGAAAAATTTCCACAAACTTGGCACTTTTCTGTCCCTGAAGAAACGATCTGAGCCCGAGTACTATGTCCATATCGCTGTATCGTACGGGAATGTAGACTTCTGTATTGACAGCCCCATCACCGGCTCGGCAGTCGGAGTTGTAGAGTATTCCAGCGGTAGCATGGTCTCGCGAAGGAAGCTCTTTGGTCATAGAGAAGCTTTCGTCCAAGTCTAACACTAGATACCACAACTCTTTGAGTTGCTACTAGATCCCCAGTCCACGGTGACAGCTTATCTTGGCCCATCGTTAGGTTGAAAATCACGTCGGCTAAGCCAGTCATGGAGCTCCTGACGTAGATCTTATACCAAGACTCGAATATCTCGATGCAATCGACTGCCACAGTGATGAGGTAAGGTGCGGTTTTCCGTAAATAGACTCCATGAGACTCAGAAACCGACTGTAACCCGGAAGCTGGAGGCCCAAGACTTGTAAGTGCTGGAACGCGGGATAGAACTCCAAGATGATTCTGTCCGTTCTCATAGACTTTGCTTGGCACAACATAAGCCTTGGCGTTAACTATGTGAGGAACATCGAGGTGTAGCGGTTGGGATGCTGGGACCTAATTGCGAGGTTCCAATGTCGTATATTCTGGTAAGCTTTGGATGATACCCCTGATAGCCTTCTCATTCTCAAATCGAATCTCATGGTTGTTGCAAATTCGTGATCTTTGAATCTGATTCCAGATACAAGTGGGACAGATCATAGAATCAGGGTGAAACTTGACGACGTGGGCAAAATCTCAACCACCATCACAGTGTCTGCTTTTCAATTTTCACTGCTGATACCTATCCAAAGGAGTGTGTCTCATGATAAATGGCATAACATTTTACGTTCCTCCTTTTATAGCAAGTTTAAACTTCGATGGCCTGCAGAAAAGCGGGGCTTTCGTTGCCTTCGACCACTGCTGCAAATGGTGTGAGATATGCTTCTCCACCCCCATCGCCACTTTGGAGTTGTCGAATATATTGCTGAGCAAACTTGATCCACATCGCTTTCTCCGCCCGGCTGGCCTTCGCTCCCCTCCAGACCCAAATAGCGTGGCCATTGTCCAGTAGAAAGGCGTCCTTGGTATCGAAGTCTTCTCTCCTGACAGGCTCACCGTCCTTGACGAGGTCAAATCGGAGCTTCCCTGATGAATCACTGAGACGGAACAATTTTTTCCCTCTCTTATCCCCGCCCTCTGAGGTCGTCGAAATCACCGGTCTGCGAGCTCTAAACTCCTTGTCAACGGCCGAATCTTTCCCACCCAACATATCAACAAAGATTCTCGATTTCGACTCCGCCTGCGCAAGCACCTCAACATCAATGTGTTTTGCCAGCGTCAGATCGTGCACCACCTGCGCACTCTTCGCCTTCTCCATGGGACTACACTTGTTTCCCTGCCACACCCAAATCTTATCCCCCTTATCCAACACAAAAACATCATGCTCATCCAAACTCTGCCAAGTCGGCTCGACCTCGTACACCACAATGGGATCATTGCGTCCAGTCCCCGGATGCTTGAAGATCCTCAGCAGCGTAAACACCTCTGGCTTCTCTGGATCTTCCTCCACACGTCGGAATCCGGACTCTACGCCGCCTCGGCGAATTTGCAGACGTGGGAATAGTTTGAGGAATTCGGAGGACGGCGCAGATTGGATTTCGCGATGTTGTGTCGCTATGCCCCCGAGAAATTCATCAAGCTCGACCGTCTTGTATGCCGCTGTGCCAGCCTCGTCTTGTGATGTCTTGCTCCCGAGCCAGAAGAAAATCTCATGGCCTAGCTTCTCACTTCCTTCTTTGCCGACTTTGTAAGAATATAGTACAATATAGCTGTCGCCTTCGTAGAATGTGCCGTGCTGAGACTCGGGGATCGACTTCACTTCGAAGTTTTCGATGCGCCAGATGTGCATGCCGGATGCTTTGCCGACCTTGCCATCATTCCAAGCAGGTTCGGTGGCTGCAGAGTGGTATTTGACGCGGTGGTCGATGGAGGTGCCGACGAGTTCGACGTTGCTGTCTTTGATATCGTATTCCTTGAGGTGGGTGAGGCCGTTATGAGGAGGCATGATTTCGTTTTGAGTTCAAAGAATTTCAATATATGGGGAGAAAGAAAGGGGGAGCTGGGTTGAGCTCTAGTTCGCATAAAACACATGTTCCTTGGCAGTTGACGTCGTTCGACTGCGCCACTCGTGGCAGTGTTGTTTCTCCACCCACTTACATGTATCTTCAAAGTGTTGGAGTCGCAAGCGGTTTGCTGATATTTCGACGCATAGTGTGTTGTCGCCACTTCATTACACTAGCGTACCGGCCTCAGGCATATAGGAGGGGCTCCGGCATTATTGTGGCCGTGCCGTAAGACAAAAGTTTCATCAAACCTCGAAGCGAAACGGAGTTGATGTTAGATCGCAAATTGGAAAGACTTTGGATATGGCGCTTGCGCAATGGATCATTTCCAGGGACGTGAAGGCTTGTGAGTTAGCCGTAGCTGGATGAAGACTTCAATGGCAGGACTGTTTGCTAACGACATTGCTTAGCTGGCGTTACGTTCCAGGCGGACAAAACGAATGTCCGCGCCATCAAAAGAGATGCTGCTCCGGCCGGCAAGACCAAGGCTCCGGAGTCTGGCAAGAAGGCTTCATCTTCCCAGAAAAGTGCCGCCCCGGCTGGCAAGACCGACACTTCCGCTTTCCAAGACCAATGCTGCGCTAGCTAACAAGCGTGATAGTATTAGTCCAAAGACGGATTGCAGAAGACTGAGTGCTGGACGGAATATCCGAGTAGCAACTTCGGCTTCAAATGAGTAAATCCAAATGAACAAATTCAAGTGAGCAACTTCGACCTACCGACCTCAAACTTAGCAACTTCATGTATAACATCAACTTCAAATCAGTAACTTCAACCTAGCAGCTTCAACCTAGCCGCTTCGACTTCGTATATTCTGGCTCAAGAGTCGTTGCAAAAAGGGCAGCGGGCTTCCAGGTTCCGCCGCTAGGGAAATGCGGGGCCCCGCCGGGCCGGGCGCCAAGGGATAGGTAGCGGGGCCTTACGTCAACCCCGCCAACTTCCCCGGATTTCAAAGGTATCAAATGTTCTCCTTCCAGGACATTCGGCTTCAAATCCACCGATTTATTCGAGGCGACATCATTCGGCACTCAAACTACTTCGAACATGATAAGATTCCCTGAGTCTACACCGCTCAGCCAGCCGCTCCGATCCCACTCTGCCGAAACGTTCATGTTGCCCAGCAGGTAGCATCACACCATGTGCTTGTGCCTAGCCAGAGCGCAGCAACATGCAAGGATCTGCGGGACGCCGGAGTAGCCCTGGAAGAGCCACATGGGCCCAGTTAAACAAGCTCATGAGGTGACGACGACGTTCGGAAGAGCACTTCCATTATTTAGAATCCATGGTTACGTGACTGGATTTCCCAACCATTCCACAACCATTTTACAACCATTGTAAATGCCCACAACTATTGGGGAAATGCAATTATTTTAAGCTTTACAACTACTGAATTTTCCAAGCAGTTGTGGCCTTTTACTACTATTCTTTATTATTTAATGGTTAATTAAATTCAACGCATAAACAACAGTGCAGAGCTCCCAACCATTTTAAAAATCCAACCATCGGCCAACCATCCCACAACGCTTGTTTACTCCAGCATTGCGCCGCTAATGCAGCTTGGGACATAATTGCCGTCCCTGCCTGCCTCCACTGTTGCATGGAGTCCCCGCGGGGTAGCCAGCCATAAAAACGACTTGCTTCCTCGCGGCCTCTTCGGACAAGGTAGGTAGAGAGTATTTCTTTGGCCTCTGCATACCTATTACCGGCAAGCTTCAGCAAGATGGCGAGAATTGTTTCTCTCTCCGTCGTGGCGGCTACTTTCGTGCTGGAAGTGGCTGCCCTCAACAATGGACTGGCTATCACTCCTCAGATGGGCTGGGTACGTTTAGTTTGCTTCCTCATCTTACTCCCCTTTCTTGACGCCCTTTGCTTGGGTCTGCTCGGTGGACCCTTCAAGCTTCATCCGTGAACTCCCGGCTGACATTGACCTAGGACAACTGGAATGCCTTTGGCTGCGAAGTGTCCGAGGATCTCGTCAGGGGCACTGCTCGGCTCATCGTCGACTACGGCCTCAAGGACCTAGGCTATGAATATGTCATCTTAGACGACTGCTGGAGTGCCGGCCGCAATGCCTCCGCCAACAACAGTCTGATCGCCGACCCTGAAAAGTTCCCATCCGGCATGGCGGCCGTAGCAGACGCGATGCACGATTTGGGACTCAAATACGGCATGTACTCCAGCGCTGGCGAATACACCTGTGGCGGCTACGCAGGAAGTTTGGGCTATGAAACCATCGATGCTCAAACTTGGGCAGATTGGGGAGTCGACTACCTGAAGTACGACAATTGTTACAACAGAGGACAAGCAGGAACTCAGCTGATCAGCTACACTCGTTATGAGACAATGGGCAAGGCGCTGAACGCTACCGGACGCCCGATCCTTTACTCCCTTTGTAACTGGGGCGAGGACTATCCTTGGAATTGGGGTTACACTATAGCCAACAGTTGGCGCATTACGGGCGACGTCTTCGATGCTTTCGACAAGCATGATATACGCTGTCCATGCGATGGCGACACTGCCTATGACTGTGCGCTTCCTGGATTCCACTGCAGCTACATGAACATCGCCAACAAAGCTTCCTTCGTGGCCTCCAAGTGCAAGTCAGGCGGTTGGAACGACCTCGATATGCTCGAAGTCGGAAACGGCGCATCGACGGACGCGGAGTATGTTGCTCATTTCAGCTTGTGGGCAGCTGCCAAAAGTCCCCTGATAATGGGCAACGATCTGCGGGTCGTTGCTCCTAAGGACTTGAGTATCTTGAGCAACGCAGCAGTCATCGCCATTAACCAAGATCCGAAGGGTGATGCGGCGATCAGGAGATGGATATTCAACACCAACGACACTGATGCTAGCGGCACAGCGACTATACAGATGTGGAGTGGACCTTTGACATCCACGACCGGCGGCGACTACAATGACGAGGTAGTCATTCTCGTCAATGGCGGCGCCACAACTCGAGCCATGAACGCCACGCTAGCGGATATCTTCACTGACGACGGTCTTGCTGGTACGGCAGCGGAAATTCAACTCTCCTGGGAGGTTCGTGACCTGTGGGCGAACAGGATGAGCACTGAAGAAGCTCAGGCCATCATTGATGCTTCTTCTGCTGTAGGGAATGCCACCAATGGATATAATGCTACCAGGCTTGGTGAGGGACCTGGACCTAACGGGACGACTACGGGGAGATACAACGCCACTGCGTTGAGCTACAAGGACGGTCTAGCCAAACTGGACCCGTTATTGCTTGGGAATTTGACGGGGACTATTGCGCCGAGTGGAACATTGACGGTGGACGTGCAACCGCATGGAGTCAAGATGTATAGATTGAGAGCTGTGCCTACGGCGGTGTCCAAGCGTGATGAATTGTGATGGGGAAAATTGAGTTATGAATAATGGATGATGTGATAATGTCTGACCCACATGTCATCTCCTTTTCGAAATTCGGGGTTGTCATCCGCTGTCCGCTGAAGTCTGGAATGCGAACCAGAAATTGAAGGAGAGGAATCGCAATCGAAGGAATCGTGATTCGTGCACCCTAGGACCGAAGAATAAGACAATCATTGACAATGGGATTGAAATCTGAAAGTGAAGTGATCACCTAGTGCGACTGCGGGGGGATGCCAGATGGGACAGGGCCGACTGCGATTCGATTTTTCCGGGATGCAAAATGGTGTTCGATGCTGAAAGCTCCAGTCTTCATTTTCTCGTGATCATCGAATTCACAGCATAATGCCATAAACAACCAACAAGAAGTCCAGAGTTCTGCTTCCACATTCTAGGAATCGTTGAACCAGTCTCCCGAAGTTAGAACTTGGGAGCCAGCGTTGGGGCCAGGGGCTCGGTTTGTGCCGACAAACGACGAAAAACGGTCCAAGTCACGTGCCACGTCTGCCAAGACTGAGCCGCTTTTGTCACCCTGCGCACGCACCACCCAAGCCTGTCAGAATCCCCTCGCCTCTCACCCCTCAAGCAACTTGTCAAACCTCTATTTCTCTGTCGATAACCCTCAAAGCTCTCGCTCGAAACGGCAGCATTTTCGGGAATCGACAGCGCATCACGTGCAGCGGTTTTCTGCATTTTCGTTTTGTTGCACGTCGACGGATCCGCCCCCTCGAGGGGCTTGGTTGACTACCCTTGATGGCGAAGTCTGTACAGGGATTTGCGACATGAGTTCTTGTCTGTTTTTTATCGTTCTTGGTGCGTTGGGAAGCTGTTGACTAGGGCTTTTATTTCGTGATCAAATGAAATGGGATTTGTGCAGGTAGGGGACTAGGCTGCCCCCTTACCTTGTTGAAGAAATGTCGAACTCGAGTTCACTGAAGCAGCGCATATCGTGACAGCCAAACGATCGTCTGAAACTTGACATATGCAAATCCATTTCATGGTCTCAGCTCGTCGCTTTACTTTCTATTTCGGTCTTTGTTCTCATCACAGCTCATGTTCTCACCCCCAGCAATCATCTCGTTCACCAGTCACAGCTCTCCCCCAAGACCGCTGCCAGCCTCTCCAACCACACCTTATCCACCTCATCAAAGCCATTCTTAACCGCACAATCCACATCGATGATTCCCACCACCTTCCCCTCCCTCAGAATCGGCACTACTACCTCGCTCTGACTTGCACCGTCACAGGCGATATGGCCTGGGAACTGGTCGACATCCGGCACCAGCTGGGTTGAAGCGGTAGAGGCCGATTTTCCACAGACTCCTCGGCCGAAAGCTATTGTCTGGCAAGCTACTTGGCCGTGAAAAGGACCCAAAATCAGCTGAGAAGGGACCTTCGGGTCTAGGACGTAGAAACCTGTTTACAATGAGCAAATAACGGTTGGTAGGGAGAAGAGAAGGACAACAATTTGAAGCGAAATCCTGGAAACACTAACCTGCCCAATTGACATCCTTAGAAGGCGAAGAGAGCGACTTGAACGCATGCCATAGTAGAGAAGCCGTGTTGGCTAAGTTGCTGCATCGAGACATCAATACATGTTCGCTCCAGACTCAAGACTGAGGAGATCCGTACCACACCTTGAGACGACATCAGCACATTTGTTCCCATCTGCAACACATCTTTATTCCCCGAAGCAAGAGCCGGGGCATACCCAGTTTCTCTGGCCTTCGAAGAGGGCTTTTGCTTGCTCTAAAACTTGAGCATAAGCTTCTTCTTTCGAGACGCCTTCTGCAAAGGTGGAAGCATCTGCGTGGACCTATCAAAGCATGGTTAAGTAGATGTACCCGGTTTGCGGCGTAACCTTAGATTACTGACTCACCATTGTTGTACTTCTCGAGATTTTGACACCGGCATACAGGACGGTAATTGCACGACTCGAGTATCCAGGTCAATCGATTTGGATATCTGTATTCCGTACTTCGAGCACCAACTGCAACGCTTCTCACTTCAAATTGACGGCTGATGGGCTTCAATTGGTGGCTGAAGATTGAACAAGAAATTCGTCATCGGATACTCGGTAGCCGACGACCCCGATACGGGACATCCAACTCTCCGGCCACAGGGCTGAGGAAGCGGAGTTCCACTTCACCACACCCAAACATTGATGCCACATACCGCGCGCGGGAGAATGAGTTCCCACACTTTCTAAGCCTGCTATCCGGATTGGCTCAACGACGCCAACATGGCCTTCTGGCTTCCGCCTACTGGTCGTATAGGTAGGCTCCAGCAATGGACAAGTCTAGATAAGGCCTATGAAGTATAAGTATCGTCTTCGCAACCGCAGAAATACTGGCAAGGCCTGCTTTGCTCTACACACTAACCAGACCAGCTGAATTGTTACTACTACCAGTCACAAACTAGTACTCACTTACTGCTCACCATGGCCACAGGATTCTGCAAAGACTGCCTCTCCGGCTCCATCAAAACATCCATCCCCACCGGCACCGAAGACATAATCCACGGCCTCCCAACCTACATTGCGCGTCCTGCTGGCGAGCCAAAAGGCCTCATCGTCATCATCCCTGACATCTTCGGCTGGAAGCTCTCCAATGGCCGCATACTAGCCGATTCCTTCGCCAAAGATGGCGGTTTCCTAGTCTACCTCCCCGATTTCCAAAACGGTCCGTTTCACTTCCACCGTTGGATGCAAACCCCGTCTTTCCCTTCGCCGTTCCGCAAGTCTCACATGTACAAGCGAGTCGTTACTAATTCTCTCGAATCAATGAACAGGCCGTCCATGCAAACCCTACGTAATGAAAGCCCTCCACACCGTCCTCGAACCCGCCAGCTGGACCACCACCATCCTCCTTAAACCCTTCTATACTATCCAAGCCCTCATCGGCTTCCTCCCCTTCCAACTCACCAACTCCGAATCCACTGTCACGCCCCGCATAACCTCGTTCTTCCGCGCCCTCCGCTCTTCCCCCTCCACCTCCATGCTCAAAATCGGCGCCGCAGGCTATTGCTGGGGCGGCCGCTACACAATCTTGCTAAGCCACGAACCTGCTGGCGAAAAGCTGATTGATGTAGCATACACGGCGCATCCGAGCAAGATGCGGATTCCAGAGGACTATGAAATGGTCAAGTGTCCATTGAGTGTGGCGATTGGGGATGTGGATTTTGGCTTTGGGATTGCGGATGTGAGGAGAGCAGAGGAGATACTAATAAAGAAGGGTGGGGGGAGGCATGAGTGTGTGGTTTATGAGGGAGCTACTCATGGGTTTGCTATTAGGGCTGATCCGGGGAATAAATTGGAGAACGAGGCGGGGAGAGCGCAGGCGCAGGGTGTGGAGTGGTTTACTAAGTGGTTTGCTGCTGCTGCTTGAGGTAGTTATTGGAGAGTAGGTACGGCGTGGAATTGATATTAAGTGATGTCTGGGACCTGATGTTGGGATAATTTACGTTTGGAAGCACCGGGCGCTAGCTCTCGTATCTCTGCTCTGTAGGTAGTGCTTGGAACATAAACATCCGCCCGATAGAACGAACTCTTCATGTCCCTGGCTGCCTGGCCCGTAAGAAATGGTCCACGTACCGCATTTCCATCGATTTCCATCGATTCCAATTATGCGAGTGATTTCATTGATTCGGTTGTTTTACTTTTTAACCCAAATTTTCACACCAAGGACATCGACAAATCGGGGTCCATTGGCTCAATGGTAGAGTGCTTGACTACGAGTAAAATCAGATATCAAGAGGTTCTGGGTTCGAGCCCCAGATGGATCTAAAGGAAACACCCCCGTTCATTAATCTTTTGCAATTTTTTCCTGTGCTTGCTATCTCAGATTTTTTTTCTGTGGGCTTTGGGGTCTTCCTCCTTTACTTCCTCGTTAAAAATTGGCGCAGCAGACTATTGCTAGGGTGCTACACCATTCTGCTAAGTCATGAAGGCTGAAGCGAATTAGGTGGGTAGGATATACGGCGCATCCGAGCAGGATAAGGATTTCCGAGGGTTTTGAGGCGGGGAATGTGGAACGTTGGGTATGGTTATTGGGGGCTATGGATTTTGGGTAAGGAATTTAGGATAGAAGGAGCCTAAAGGCGGCCGGGGGTGGAGTGAGGCCAAGGTATAAGGAGGCTATGCATAGGTCTGATATTAGGGCTGAGTCGGGGAACAGATTAGAAATAAAGAGGCGGGGAGGGCGCAGGCGCAGGGTATAGAGTGGTTTACTAGGTGGTTGCTGCTGCTGCTGCCGCCACCATTGCTTGAGGTATCGGAGATTAAGGCGTGGGATTGATATCAAGTGATGCCTAGGACGTGATGCTGAGTAGTAGATCCATGTCTAGGGCTATCCAGGCCCAGGCTCTTGTATCTTTGCTCTGTACTCTCGGTAGATAGTTTGATAGCGTTTCTATTCCACTTGTTTATTCCACAACATATCCACAGAACAGTGATGCTGACGACGCCTACCCATAACTGGCAATGTACAAAAGGCGCTCTGCAACGGCCAACCCACAGGCGCAAGTGTTTCGTTCGCTCTGTGCTGGGAAAAATCAATGCAAGTATCAAACAAGCGCTCCTTGGTGGCAGCGATGCCCATCCTGTCGTTGTAAATGCTCATGCTCCGACTCCCCCACAACTCTCACAGACTCCTGTCAAACAGAACCCGGGAGTCTGGCTTCAAAGTGACAACCGGTGAACGCCCAATGCATATGCAGATCCGCTGCTCCTCCTCATCATTCCTCATCACACAAGACTGCTGTCCTCCCATATGGTATCCATGTCATCTCGCGGAAACAAAATCCACCACAACTTTCCTGCCCTAAGCTTCCATCTCCTCTCACATGGGAGGTGGAGTCTCGCGCGCGTAAATAGCCCTCTTAGTCTGCGTTACCCCAGCAGTGCCCTCCAGCGTGCCTAGGCCAATAGTTCCGGTACTCGTAGTCTCGTAGGCCCAGCTGCCCAGCGCCGTGCTTGCAAAAGTCTGAGTATAGAGGATCCAGGTGGCCGAGGTGGTGCCGCCGGATGTGTAGAGACTGCCGGCCCAGGTAGTGGTGTCCATTTGCGTCGCGGCTGTTGTACCCTGTGCGCCACCGCCGGCGGCGATTTGAGCTGAGGCGTAGGAGACGAAAGCGAGGAGAGAGAGGAGGAGAGGTAGCGGGAAGAGGGCGTTTATATGCATGGTGAATGGATGGTCTTGGCGGTTGAGGAGATTTGAGACGAATTGTACGGCACGGCACGGGAGGATGGCCCGCGGGACAGAGCTGATGGTATCGAGGGCTTTCACGTAAGGTAGGTAGGTCAGGTACGGCGGAGACGGTGTCGCAAGTCGCTGCAGTCTACTATGCAGTATCTTCAGGGACGGGCTGCTCAAAGGAGTCAGGGGTGGATGGAAGGGCCGTGCCGTTATGCGCCGGGAGAGCGGGCAAGAGATGCACCGTCGCTTGATTGCGGTCCGAAGCGAATGTGCGACGGTTGAGGGAGATATTCGCTATTGTCGTCTCAACACCATTGACGTTGTGCAGAGATGGGAGGTGAGGACTCGGGCGCAGGGTCGGTGGATGTTTATTGGCTATCGCGTCCCATAGGGGGGCGAAGTGGGTGAAATTACGAGTAAGGCACAAGCCACAGCCTCTACTCGATGTATTTCACGCGCGCCACCTCTGTCTGCGCCACAGTCGGGCATCTATCAGCTCAGGTATGTACGCGCTTCCGCGGACCACAGGACCACGACCAACAATCTTTGAGCTTCACTTGTTCCCACTCCTTCTTCAACTTTACATCAACGCCAGGCTTCATATTTCGTCAGCCAATAACCGGGAATGCGGCAGATATATCCTCCCCACAAGAAGCGCAGCCGCCAGCCGCCCAAGTGGGCTTATCTCCAATGCGAAATGACGTTTCATCTATGCGAAACTTGTTCTTCCGCCTAGACAGCGTTGGCAACGGCCACAAGTAGGGCCAGCCAACGGCGTCCAGTATGGCCCATTGCATTTTATTATTACGAATATTTGTTGTCAATTTCTACTACGCCGCTTCTCCCGGTCTTGCGCGATGCCGTTTGGGGAAAACATCGACCAACCAACACAATAGCCTTTCGTCTACAAAGGTATGATTTTTCACTTCAACTCTGAATTCGGATCTTCGTCAAGATACATACCTGTACCTCTCATTGTACCCTCACGTCGAAAGCAATGGCTGCCGTAGCAGCTGTTGGAGCCACCCTTGCTGCCGCTGCCTATCTGAACGGCCAGTACCAGCTGAGCCACGAGGCCTCGCTCATCCTGCGTCGAAGAGCTGCTGTCAAACATTACACCAAACAAGGTCATCACCGCTTTCCCAAGTCACCTCAAGAGTACCCAGCTGAACTTCATCCGTAGCCAAGGCTGGTCGTCTGTCGCTATGGTACCCCTTCTGCGACCTCGTCAGCAAGTACGGGAATTCTCCTTGTATCTGGACTCGCGGGAGCTGCTATTCCTGGAGCGAGGTTCATGACCATGCTGCTCAGTATGCCCAATGGCTTCTGTCTCACGGCACCAAGCCGGGCGATACTGTTGCTTTGTACCTGGAGAACTCCGCCGAATTCATCTTCATCTGGCTCGCATTGTGGTCGATTGGCTGTATCCCAGCAATGATCAACGTCAACCTTAAAGCTGGGCCCCTGTTCCACTGCCTAAAACTTTCCGACGCCAAGTTTTTGATCGTGGACGGGGATGAAAAATGTCTGGCCAGGATCGAGCTGTCGAGAGAGGCGATTGAGAGAGACTTGATGATACAAATCAGCGTTCTCGACGATTCTATGAAGAGTCATGTCAATGCTTTGCCAGCAGTCGAACCTGGAGATGAGTATCGTGGGAACCTCAGTCTCCAGTCTTCGTCTGCCCTGCTCTACACGAGGTAAGTCAAGTGAAGTACTAGTTTGGTTACTTACTAATATTATGATTGATTCCATCAGCGGTAGTACTGGCCTCCCAAAGGCAACAAATTTCCCTCTTCTGCGCTTTTGGGGGGCGGGGTTCACTGGCAAGCCACCGTTAGACATGAAAGCAGGTCCGGATGGTGATCGCTTCTATATCTGCATGCCGATGTTTCATGCAACTGGCGGGATGCTGACTATGGCCACGATGATGAGTGGCCTTCAAGTAGCTATTGCGAAACGATTCTCCGTCTCCAACTTCTGGTCAGACATACACGATTCCCAGGCTACTTTCTTTGTGTATGTGGGCGAAGTAGCCCGGTATCTTCTGAATGCGCCTCCACACCCTCTGGAGCGTAATCATCCCCGACTTCGAGGCATGTATGGAAATGGGCTCAGACCTGATGTCTGGCATCAATGCAAGGAACAATTCGATATTGGTGAAATCGTGGAATTCTTCAGCTCTTCGGAGGGGATGCTCGGCCTTGTCAACCACAGCAAGAACGATTTTACCGCAGCTTGTGTAGGTCATCATGGCCTAATCATGAGAACATTCTTCCATCATCTTTACGTTCCAGTAGCCCATGATCCCAATACTGGGGATATCTGGCGAGATCGAAAAACAGGCTTTGCGAAGAGAAACGACTACAACGTTGGCGGCGAAATTTTGGTCAGGATCAACAGCGAGAAAGATTTTCCTGGATATTTCAACAATGAGGAAGCGACACAGAAGCAGTTCATGCGCGACGTCTTCAAGAAAGGAGATTTGTACTACCGGACCGGAGACGCTCTGCGGCGTGACAACGAGGGCCGCTGGTTCTTCATCGATCGGCTCGGCGATACCTTCCGATGGAAGTCCGAGAACGTGTCTACGGCTGAAGTTTCCGAGGTACTTGGTCGCTATCCCGGTGTAGCACATGCAAATGTCTACGGAGTCTTGGTGCCGAAGCATGATGGAAGAGCAGGCTGTGTTGCCTTGTCCATCAAGCCGGAGGCTCGGTCGACATTTGATTTCAATGCCATGTTGGAACATGCCCACGCACATCTCCCAAAATATGCAGTGCCGCAGTTTGTACGTTTGAGCGAAAAGGAGAGTCGGTTGGATAATCACAAGCCGAACAAGGTCCCTCTGCAGGAAGAAGGTGTGGATCCGGGACTGGTCGGGACGAAGTTTGTGGATGGGAAAGACGACGTGTTTCTGTGGATCCCGCCACGAGGAGACAGGTATGTTCCGTTCACCAAGGAGGACTGGGAGAAACTTGAGACTGGGCTGGCAAAATTGTGACATATACAAATCAAGATCTTTGGGCTTAGTTACTTACCATTTCCTTGGCCTGTCTCCTTGTGGGGAGCGGCTATGTTCTTCGTGGAGAGTCCAAGTTCGTCCAGCATTGAAGGAAGTTGGCCTATTTGGAGAAACTGTTGGTTACTTCAATTCAACCGAGCAAGTTTGTCACCAAGGGCTCGCTAATGTATCACATGCATCAACTTCTACAGAATACATGTAAAAAGCACTTTCCGGTTCACGAGCTCTAGAATCGGGGTTCGGCAAGTTGGACAGGGAAACATAGTCGAACCATTTCACTACAGTGGGGACAGTCAGCCACGGCTTCGCCATCTTACGACTGTGGTGGTCACAGTACAACGATCCAAGACGTTCTCCAGATGAGTACCTACACTAAGGCCGCTCTCAGACTGTAAGTCCGAATTCACATGTGGGGACCCCACAACGGGTCATCGCTTAGACCGCATGGCAATTACTGGGTCGGCGCTTGCCCCGCGGTGGGCTGACAGCCTCGGATCCTCGTGGTATTTATGCCCGAATACATGTGGCTACATGTACCCATGACCTAGGGCCAAGAATACCTACATTTCTGTTCAATGTTGGTGAGCAATAACCCGAGTCTTGTCGTACTCGTCCATTCATCCCAGCTATATAACCCCCCCCCCCCCCCTGATCTCGCCGACAAAGCGCCGTTTTGTGGATTCAAGGCTCATTTTCAACCATGGTTCCAAATCCAGGGTATATCGTCATTTCCATACAGGGACAAAGTCCGTCGTTTTACACTTCATGTTGAAAGTTGCTCCGACGGAACGACGACTTGGTAAACGCTTACCGGGATGGTGCACGGGGATAACCCTGGAGATTCAGTCAATCCTGATATGTTCCTCGGTATGGACGCCGCCTGTTACATGTAGCCGATTGTTGACTTTGACAGATCTGTTCAATGATTTACACAGGGACTTTTTTGCATGAGCAGCGAAGACCCAGACATAAAATATCATAGTATGACATCTATCCAGTCTCCGTGGGCCTCAAAAAGCGAAAGGGAAACGGTTCGAATCTCCGACGCTTTGCGATGCGAAATCTGTGGTTCCTTGGCCGCTGGGATATCGTTGCGAGTTTCCCCGCACGTTGACATTCCCCATGGGGTGAACCCCCGTATTTCCAAGACCGAGCCATGGCCTTGGGTCTGAAGAACTACTGCAAGCTGCAGCTGGAACGGCCTAGAATTGGCGGGGAGAATCATTATCCCCACAAACCCACTCCTGCAACGTCTTTGCCATGACAAGCGTGCTTTTCCATGCCAACGTCGGCGGTCGCGCAACGGCGCATTAGCTTCCTGCTAACTGTGTTCAAGTGTTGCTGGGAAGTGTCGCTACATACGGTGAGTTCATCTGATTCTAATTTTGTTATCTTCTACCAATGGAGACTCTGAACATCCAGTATCAGTTCGAGTCTCGGAATTCGATTTCTTGTTATGGATTTCATTTTCTCATGTCAGCCCCCTGTAGTCAGACAGGCATTGGGTTTGTCCGAGGTCACGAGCTACCTCATCACCTGGTGTCTCTGATTCTCCTCGTTTATTCTCTTGGCGTCTTTTCCTATGTCGAGTAAACCCATATGTATTTTCTCAGCCTGGATTCTCAAGCAGGCCACCCCGGCTCACCGTCCAAGTCTACGTCATTCGGAGCCCACCCCCAGGAACCAGCCCGAAGGGAGCCTATCAGCGACATCTGGGGTACGGGGTATGGTGGGGAACGGACACTCTCCGTTAGGAGACATCCCATATTGCCATGGGCCCCGGCTACACCGTCCGTTCTCACGGTCCTCGAGATGCGCTTTTCCTTAGCTGTCATCTCTCTAACGAGGCATATCCGTGTACAACCCTGCGGTCGATTGACCGTTCCCAATTCCCGGTACCCTCCTCTCTAGCTGTTTTTCACCTAGCTTGCGAATGGTCAATGGCTTTTGCCGTTGGAGAAAAAGAGGTGGGCAGAGCGTGTGACTGGAAGAGGGGAAACGGAGACTAAGTAAACAAGGCTGAGCCGCTGAGATGGCAGGTATGCCGAAGAAATTGTTGATCGACAGGACTATAAGAGATGGAGCTTCCCCGAGGTTATCGTAGCTTTTTGGGAGCTGCAGAAAGTCGTCAAGCTTTTGCCCATACTTCAATTTCAGTGTTCTGGCTGAAAACCGATTCACGATGAAGTCTCTCTCGATAGCAACGGCTATTGTGGCCTCAATTGGGCTTGCCAATGCTCAAAATTCTTCCGTCATTACCAGCGATACATATTTTTATGGACAATCGCCTCCTCTCGACCCCCGTGAGTTGAGAACCTTTCCTTAGTCTACAAGCCGGCAGATGACAGTTGCTGACGAGAGTGAAGCAATCGCGAATGGCACGGGTACTTGGGCAGCAGCATACTCCAAAGCTGCAGCAATGGTCGCGCAGATGACTTTAGAGGAAAAGGTTGGATCTGCCAATCCCGCACACCCAAGCAAGTGGCTAACAGAAGCAAGAACAACCTCACATTCGGCGTCACAAATACTGAAAACGGTTGCTCTGGACTCATAGCTGCCCTTCCTCGTGTGGGTTTTCCGGGTCTGTGTTTAAGTGATGCCGGGAATGGTCTCCGAGCTACAGACTATGTCAGCAGCTGGCCGAGTGGTATTCATGCCGGCGCAAGGTATGCGTTCTCTATATGACCTGTGTTTGACTCAACTTAACAACTCTATAGTTGGAACAAGAACTTGACATACCAGCGAGCTTACCATATGGCCGGGGAGTTCAAGAATAAAGGTGTGAATATGGCTTTGGGACCGGTACTTTCACCTTTGGGACGTATGGCACTGAACGGACGAATGTGGGAAGGTAAAGGACCATCTTCTCTCTCATATCGCACGCCATTTGACCAAGATGTCTTTAGGTTTCAGCAGCGACCCTTATCTTTGCGGAATTCTGGGAGCCGAGTCTGTGGCAGGAATGCAAGATAGGGGTGTCATTGCCAGTACAAAGGTAAGACTCTCAGAAGTCGACGCTATTCTCACTTATACTAATGAGCACCACAGCACTTCATTGCATATGAACAAGAAACCAACCGCAACCCAACAACCACAACACCAGTCATCCAATCGGTCTCCTCCAACGTCGACGACAAGACTCTGCACGAACTATACCTTTGGCCTTTTGTCGACGCCATCCATGCTGGCACTGGCAATATCATGTGAGTCAGCCGTCGGAACCATCTAAGTCCAAACCCAAATAACCCAAACGGCTAAACGGCATATTAGGTGTTCATACAATCGAGTCAACAACTCCTACGCCTGCGCAAATAGCAAAGTGCTCAACGGCATCCTAAAAGAAGAACTTGGCTTCCAAGGCTTCGTTGTCTCGGATTGGGGGGGACAACACTCAGGTGTAGCAAGTGCTCTTGCTGGACTGGATATGGCTATGCCCAATGCGGCAGGGTTCTGGGAGGGCAATATGACTATTGCTATTGCGAATGGCACAGTCCCAGAGAGCAGGCTTGATGACATGGCTACCAGGTATGTTGGAACAGCTTTTGGGCCCATATGGCTTGTTGTGGAAGGTCTGAGAGGAGAATTGCTGACGAGTGAGGTAGAATCATCGCAACTTGGTACCAGTTGGGACAGGACTCTGGAGACTTTGATGAGCCGGGTTTCGGTATGCCGTATGACATCTTTGCGCCTCACACCCCTGTGATTGGATATGAGGCGGCAGGAAAGGATACTCTGCTCCAGTAAGTGTTGTTTTTTTTTGACGCTAACACCTTGCCCCTATCTTCTCGAGCAAATTTGCAAAAGTCAAGGATCGCAATCCCAATCATCCGAGGAGACTCGACCCTCTGGACTGCGAGCAACACGAGAGAATTTTAGCTAACCTTTCGACAGAGGCGCAATCGAGGGCCACGTCCTAGTTAAAAACACGAACAATGCGCTTCCTCTCAAATCGCCCAAGCTGCTCTCCGTTTATGGCTACTCCGCCACCGCTCCTACCACATATGGTCCGTATGAATCCGATCCCTACATGTGGCAATTCGGATACCAATCGATCCCCGGCGATATAGCAGACGTACTAATGACCGGCAATTACACCGGGGTCGAGCTCCCTGTCATCGCCCCCAACGGCACGCTCGTGTCCGGTGGTGGTTCCGGTTCTAACGCTCCGGCCTACATCGCAGCCCCCTTCGATGCCTTGCAGCAGCGCGCTTGGGAAGACCAAACGACGCTATACTGGGATTTTGTGAACACCAATGCGACGGCGTCAGTCGATGCCAACAGCGAAGCGTGTATCGTCGTGATCAACGCCATTGCTAGCGAGGGATGGGACCGAGTTGCACTCCGCGACGACTATTCTGATGCGCTCGTCAATAACATCGCAGACCAATGTGCCAACACCATCGTAGTGATCCACAACGCCGGCCCACGTCTCGTCGACCAGTTCGTCGATCATCCTAATGTCACAGGCATCATCTTCGCCGGCCTCCCAGGTCAAGACACGGGACGAGCGCTGACACAGATTCTATACGGCGACGTGTCACCTAGCGGCAAGATGCCCTACACCGTTCCCAAAAATGAGAGTGACTACGGCCATCTCTACGGCCCCGACTTGCCCGAGGGCGAATACGCCTACTTCCCACAGAGCGACTTCACCGAGGGCGTGTACATCGACTACAAGTACTTTGAGCAGAAAAACATCACACCACGCTACGAGTTCGGTTTCGGCCTGACCTACACTACCTTCTCCTACTCGAACCTCGCAGTATCGAAAACGTCCGGAGCAGCGGTGCAGCCCTACCCAACCGGCGAGACGCTGCAAGGTGGCCCTGTGGATCTGTGGGACACGCTGGCGACGGTGACTGCCGATGTGTCGAACGTCGGTGCCTATGATGCAAAGGAGGTTGCGCAGCTGTATGTGGGCATCCCGGGGGCGCCGCCGAAGCAGCTGCGGGGCTTTGAGAAGTTCGATGTTGCGGTGAATGCGACGCAGACGGTGAGCTTTGATTTGACGAGGAGGGATCTGAGTGAGTGGGATGTGGCGGCGCAGAAGTGGAAGTTGCAGAATGGGACGTATAATCTGTATGTGGGGAGTTCGAGTAAGGACTTGCCGCTGGTGGGGACGCTTGTCTTTTAAGGGGTATGAGTGAATGAAGCGAGATGGGTGTTCATTTGGGGTTTTTATATATACGTATATATGGGTTTGGGAAACTGGAACTGGATCTGGAGTCAGAACAGGAACTTTAATGAGAACTGAAGTACATGACCTACCGTTGTCTTTCGCAAAAGCTGCGTCCTTGATTTAGATAGAGGGAGACATACCCTATCTGCAGGTATGTGCCGTCTAATGCTGAGATTTTAGACGTAGTGGTGCTATTTCGATCGGACGTTGCAGTAAGACTTCCTCAAGTCACGATCTAGTCACGTGGAATGGTTTTGAGCATGGCCTCAGGAAATCCGCATGAATGATCCCTATAAAATCCTCAGCGGAGCGAAGCATATTTCCAGGATGTATTGCCCCATATAATGTAGATGGATCATGCGGCCGTTCAACGACTGGACAAGTGCAGCTCTGAGGTACGAGGTGACAAGTCCGCAGCCGAAATTCATGCAAGAAGACCATGAAGCCCTGAAAACTCCGGAATCTCGCAATCCGTGAGTCACAGAAGACGGCGGAGCGAGGGACACTCAGTACCATTGTTGATTATTGCAGTCATGTCAGCTCAAATCGCCTGCCCAAAAATATCCATGATCTGGGAAAGCCCCGAAAGCAAATGGGTATAATTGCGCCAAGATAAAATGCGACCCGTTGAATCCTCCTGACGCCCCTATTGGCAGCCAAGCAAGCCCGTTGAACAGCATCGACGAGAGAAACCACAAAGAAGACGCCGGATGCCCACAAGTGAATGACACGGTAAAAGCCACTCAAATCCCATCCGCCGCAAGAAGCTGGTGTACATACAGTAGATGAGAACAGCAAAAGTTCACGTCCGAGAAAGGGCCTCCTCCCGCAGCTTGCAAGCCTCTTGCAAGAAAGCGTGGGATTCCTCCCTCTTACCTTGCGTTTCCAAACACTGCGAAAGGCACCCGGCCGCTACGCTCATCCAAAGCGAGCTACCACTCTGCTTAGCCGCCTGAAACGCCGCTCGAGCATTCTTCTCAGCTTGGTCGCCCACAATGTTTTCAAAGAACGATCTGTACATGAGAAGCAGAGTAAGACTCTGGAGCTGCATGTTTCCTGTTGCTTTTGCCCCTGAAATCGCCCCTGATACGTAGTTCTTGTGTTCGAGCATGGGCGTTGGTGGGTCAGTGGGCACGAGGGATCGCATGATATTGAAAGCGGCCTCGATACCCTTGGTAACATGGTTCTTGCAGAAAGGCGCCAGCTGGGCGAACATTTCAGCATTGTTAGCCTCGTTTCGACGAGACGGCTCCTGGAGAATGTTGATTCTGTTGATCGCAGCAAGGATAGATATATCCCGTATTACAGTCAAAGAGTCTGTCGCATTCAAACTGAATTTCGCGTCTGAGAACATTTTCAGGGCGACATCTAGGTTTCCGCTGCCTTGAAAATAGACACCCGAGAGGTAGGTGGAGAAATGCCCTAATGCTCCTTCCAGAGGAATCTGAAATGAGTGGAGAGGTTTCTTGAAATCAACAAGATGTTGACGAACACTGAGCCAATCCGATGTTGCAGCCGAGGTAAAGGCCAGGTAGATGTGAAAATAGCACAGTAGGGTACCGCGCCACCGGAGCAGTTCTTGGGAGACTGGTAGTATGCTCTCCACGTCTTCGGATTTAACCGCATCAGCTAAGACGAATTTTTAGAACACTTATATGGGAGTGAACGGACAAGATTGCCTGATAGAGCTGCTTACCTTGGAGAGTTATGAGACCTCGTATCAAAAAGCGACGCGCCTTTCCCTCGCCGTCGCAGGCGTCCCTGTAGAAGAGAATCGCTCCACTAAGGAGATGGCTGTGCATACATCAGTATGTAAATCTCAAGACTTCCGGATGAAAGGAGAAGGAGATACTAACGTTATTGCGTACGCGTCATTCCTAGACATAAAGGACATTTTCAGCACCTCCTGCCCGTCTGAGTTCGTGCTCAAGACCCCACAATCTTCATGATGGAGTATCTGTGACTGCTCTTGGGGAGGGTTGATGGGTAGAGAAATCGAGTCGTCGAAACCGCCCCACGTGGATTCCTTGCACTCCTTGTCCATTACCTGTTGTAGCTGCCTTAGTGAATCCATAGCCGCCTTCGGAGGCTTCTGCAGAAAACTGCATACTGTATCCAGAATATGTATTAGGCCGGCAAGTTGGGGGCTCCGACTTGATTCGTTTAACTGATGTGCAAGAGCAGATGCAAGAGCCCGTTGCAATTGTTCCACTGAGTCGGGACCCGGGGATTTCAGATGAGCGAGAGCTTCCATCAAGGAGGCTGTCAAATTTATAGACCGGTCGCCACGCTCACTTGCACGCTTAGCAATGGTTCGCAGGTTCAGTATAGCAGCATTGGTATCTGCTGAGGAGCCAGAGG
Organism: Cyclaneusma minus; assembly: GCA_037179335.1. Classification (NCBI taxonomy): domain Eukaryota; kingdom Fungi; phylum Ascomycota; class Leotiomycetes; order Marthamycetales; family Marthamycetaceae; genus Cyclaneusma; species Cyclaneusma minus. Next base: position 41,405 of record JAKZHN010000035.1, on the reverse strand, counting down.
CCATGGAAAGCTGTGCCCGTAGAAAGCGAAACGCATAGACCCAAGATATATGCTTGTAGGTTTCGGCATCGGAAATGTGACTGTCAAGAGCTATCAAAGCTGACTTGGGACTCTTTTTGAAGTTGATCCGAGCTTGAAGGAACAACATGTTATATCTGAGATCGACGAAGTGGTGCCGGTCACAAAGTTTAATACCCTTGGCGAGAGTGGTCTCGGCTTCCATAAAGTTATCCGTCTCTTCATGAACGACGCCGGCATATCGCAATCGAATCTTGGCCTCGTTCCGCGGACTCAATCGAACATGGCTCAAGGCGGCCTCGAGGCAGCCAAGTCCGGTGGCAATGAGTTTCTGGTATTCTCCGACCAGTTCCGGCTTCATAGACAGAGAGACGCCCGGTCCGATCTTTCGAGCGGCTTCAAAGTACTCCTCTGCCATAGACATGAGCAGGGTCTGAGGGTCCAGTTGATCATTTGTAGGATTCGAGCTTTCCATAGCGGCGACGGATGGACGGGAGTCTGTCTGTACGGGCATGGTGGAAGATGGAGGCTGCGCCGGTCGATGCTGGGCGTATTGCGAAGGCGCCTGCGGCTGTGAAGCTACAGGGTGTTGACGTGGCTGTCTCTGTAGACTCTGTGGTTCAACAGTGGTAGGATAGGAATCGGAGGGTCCATCGTAGCCTGGGTAGCTGTACTGCACAGGTCGGTTCTGATGGTATGCATTGTGATTTGCGTATTGGATCTGCTGCAGCGATACGCCGTTTGCTGTCAGATCGTCGGGCACCTGCGATTGGTATTGCGGAGTAGTCTGATAGGATTGTGGAGGATAGGATCGTGGAGAGTTGTATTGCTGGGGATTGTATTGCGGAGGATTGTACTGAGAGCCATAGCCGTTCGGCACAGAGCCGCCTGGATAAGACATGGTTCTCAGGCACTAGAAGGTCGGCATGGTGGGGGAGATGGGCGATGGTCGAGAAGTTGGGTAGACACTGACGCCAGGGAGACAGCGGACTTCAGCATGCGGTATCTGCGATGCGTCCAGGAGGTGTCGTCGGCCGGTGTTTGGTGTTTGGTGTTTGTGTGTTGGTGAACATGAGTTTGAGCCTCAACCACTGACAGCTGCACATGGACGCGGCCTAGCCCGCCGTACCTGACGCGTCGAGTCCCTGCTGACTAAGGCGGTGGGGCCTTCCCATTCGATGCCGAGGTTCATGCAAGGCTGATGAACTCGACAGCTCTTTATTTATTTGCGTACCTCATGTCAGCAGTTCAACACTTTTCGTCCCGCTGAGATTTCTCTGTCCAGAGGCTGCCATTCCGATCACTTTCGTTCTGATCTCATTCCCAAATCCCAAACATTCTCCCGCCGTTCTTTTCACCAGAAAATTGCCATCACCAACTCCCTCGCAATGGAGTGGCTAGGCCAGGCCAAGATCGCCTTCACGCACTCGCCGTCGCCTTTGAAATTGAAGACCAAAGAAGGAGAAACCACTGATCTCCTCCGAATCGCTGAAGAATCGACTCCTCCATGCCACCTGAATCCTGCCTTATTCAATGGCCATGTGCAAACCATGTGGACCACTACCAACAAAGGCGGTCCCGAGCTGTACTTCAAGCGCAAGGTCTTTGAAGCTGAAGACCCCACCTACCATGGCTCTTTCGCCGTCGACTTTTCCTGCGCACCAAATGACGAGAACGACCCTTCCTTGTATCCTCGAACTACCTATTTCTCAGACAACGAATTTGAGTCAATTGGCTCCTTGGACAGCCGTCCCATGCTGGTCACTCTCCACGGTCTTTCCGGTGGAAGCTACGAAATCTACTTGAGACATGTGCTGGCGCCATTGGTTGGAGAGGGTGGATGGGAAGCATGTGTTGTGACTTCGCGAGGATGCGCCCGCCACAACCTCACTACCCCTATTCTCTACAACGCCCGGGCCACCTGGGACACACGGCAAACCGTGAAGTGGCTCAGGAAGACATTCCCCAACCGACCCCTTTTCGGTCTGGGATTCTCTCTTGGTGCAAACATCATAACGAACTACATCGGAGAAGAGGGAGATGCTTGCGAGTTGAAAGCAGCTGTGGTCATCTCCAGCCCCTGGAATTTGGATGTCAGCAACATTGCCTTGCAGAGAAGCTGGCTTGGACGGGAGGTCTACTCCAAGGCCATGGCAGCGAGCTTGAAGAAGATTTTCGAGAGGCAGTCCGGAATGATGGCTCAGAACCCGGGCCTGAGTATGGAGCGCATACGAAAGGTCACCTACCTGCACGAGTTCGATCGGGAGGTGCAGACTCAAGCATGGGGCTACCCAACCGAGTCAGCTTATTATAGGGATGCATCGTCATGTGACGCGTTACTTGCAGCCCGGATACCAGTCTTTGCGATCAACGCGACTGATGACCCTGTGAGCCTTGATATGTTTCAATGTCAAGAAATGAATCGCTGACTTGCCTCTAGATCGTCCCTGATGAAGCAATTCCATACCAGGAGTTCAAACAGAACCCTTATGCAGTCCTCTGTACTACCTCACTGGGAGGCCATCTTTCATGGTTCGAGACTGGCGGTGGCCGATGGAACGTCAAGCCTGCCTGCAACTTCCTGAAAAAGATGGCATCTCAGATTGACCTTGACTCGGCAGAAGCGGATTTTGCAACTGCCAATCTCATTGGCCCTGCCGACAAGAACCTCAGAGCGTGGAACTTTGACCCTATTCGACGCAAGCTGCATGTTCATGGATCCTAGAAAAAGGCACATGTCGGTTTCTGTATTGAGCGATATTTACATGGAGGAAGGTAGACAAAAATTAGACAGCACCATTTCGCGCCATGGTCAGTGTAAATAGAAGACAGATAGAAATGCCGACCTGCAACAGCAGACTAGACTCCAATGAAGTTTCTTTCGCCCAGTGAGAAGCGCAGAATGACAGGTGAACTCTATGAAGAAAGGGAATGGAAATTTCGACCTTCGAATCCCAGTCCGAGACAAAGCAAAGTCGAAGAATTGGCAACACGTCGCCACCCCTATATCTCTACCACTTACCACCACCACTAAGATACCACATTCCCCACAAACACAACCTGCACAGCAGCGAAAGCCGACGTTGCCGCAAAGATCTCAGCTCTCCTGGCAGTCGAGAAGATAGCCAAACTAAACATTACAAACTCTCAGCACCGCATTCCCAACGTCAAAATTATCGAAGTGGGAATGATCAATCTCGGAACCACAAGTAGGCAAGACTTCTGTAACTTGTTCGCAAGCTGGAGTGCGTTTTGTGTGTAAAGAGGCAAGACAGGAAGACTCACCAGACAGAGAATATGATCGTGAACAGCATGACCAAGCCCAGGCGCAATTTCATGTCCTGTACTTCATAGAGCGCAAACATGGGTAGGGTCGCTAGGAACGACGACATGAGGGTGGTGATAATGTGTACGGCTCTGGCGATCTTGACATCCGCATACTTGACGTAGCCGGCTTCTTCGTCGCCGGTTATTTGTGTCCCGGGGCACCAAGTATAAGTCTGCAATCTCCTTTAGCCACGTTTCAATGATTGGGGTGCAGGTTGCATTTGTCGTGATCACGATGGCTAGAGGGCAGTTTACTCACGCCACAAATCGGCTTTTCGAGGAGCTTCTGCCACCATCCCAAGAATTTATCCCCAATCAAGCGCGAAATCAGGTCGCGGTCGGCATGTTCTCCTGAAAGTGCCACGAAGTCGTTTTCGCCTAGTTCGTCCCAAAGCGTGCTATCGAGGCCACGGAGCTGGCTATCGCATCCCCTATCACCTTGCACAAAATTCTGTAAAACATCTAGATGGTTGTATGTAGGGCCGGCACATTTGTTGAGCTGTATTGTTTGCAGCAATGCCTCATCTGTCATTAAAATTAGCCTATATGTTCGTAAACGAGGAGTTCTTCGACTGAGATGAGTTCGTGTGGAGTCAGGTGAGTTGGTGTAAAGTGGATATTCAAACGAAGAAACCTACTGTATTCTCTCAGCTTCTCGCGGATTTGCATTAGGATTCTCTGTTGCTCAGAACCCTCAGGGATCATGGTATACAGATTGCGATCTAGTGGTGCTTGCTTCTCATCTTGTCGTCGCTCCTCCTCTTCTCTGACCGCGTCTTGAAAATCTTCTCTCAGGTAACACAACTCTGACTGGAGTGCTAGGAGATTGAACGCATTAAGGTCACCGAAGCGCTTGAGGGCGCCTGCTTCGGGGTTTTCTGCCATGAAACTTGCCAGCTTCATGCTGCCGTAGTCGCTGGCTTTGTCGTAGACGCTGAAGCCTGTACCTGACCGTACTAGAGTAACTGTAGGGCTTTGCGGGGATGATATAGTACTGGATCTAGGTGGTGCAATAGGACTTGGTGGGGTTTGGGAAGTAGTGGAAACTTGCTGAGGATTGGGATACGGATCCAGTGCCAAAGCATGAGGAGAGGACACAGATGAAGCCATTTTATGAGAGACGTAGGATAAGCAGCAGAACGACAAGCAAGAGATGATTTGGGAATACGACTTGACTACCTATTTATACAGGGAGAAACCTGTACGGTATGGTGCCTCAGCAGAATCCGCTGAATTGACAAGGCAGACTACGAAAATCCGTGGGATGAGGAGACAACCGATCGTGGCTGGAGAATCCGAGCGACTCCTCATTTTCAATTCACCCAGATCATTGGACGAGAAGTTGGAGATGCGGTGAGCACAGCCTTGCATGCTTCAGCTATACCAGGAATCAGTGCATGCGGCAGTGCCTCGGACTTGGGGCTGCGCAATAATACGGTCAATTGAGATGCGACCATGGCAAGATGTTGTAGCCACGTGACACAGATATTGCCGAGAGGCTCACATAGAGATACGCGATTGGCGTTGATTGGCAGATGGTATGCCCAGTCATCCTCCATAAGGTGGGATACATGACCCCTCCCCGAAGTCGCGATCCGCCTCGTCACTCACGGCCACAAGCAGCCTGATTAGCAACAGCAGCAACAGCCCCATTGAAATCATCCGCATTCTGAGGACTCCAACGCCCGAACCAGCCAGCCCTTCATTCCAGCCTTCCCGTCGACATGGCGCCGTCTGATCGGCTGTCACCTGGCTGGCATGAAGAGGGCTCCAAGCCCGGGCTGTTTCGTCGCCTGTCGCGCAGTCGCAGTCCAAGCAGTCCAAGCCGCAGTACTACTGGCATGATGGTCTCGGTGGGCACAAGTTTCGGTGCGATAGCGTCGCCGACGACTGCGGCCATCGACAGCAGCAAGGGCCCCCTCGGTGGCCCCATCGGTCAGATTCTCGATAGCAGAAACCAAACCATCGCTCGAATCGAACTAGGAAGTCAGACCGATCTGCTTTCGAAGCCAGACTCCATCAAGGCGAAGAAGTCTCGTCTGGCTCCAGATGTATGAGGATTCCATTTTTGTCATAAAACCCCAGTGTCAGCGAGAAATGGCTGACCTGTGTGACTAGCGTGATTGCAGAGATGCCGACCTCAACGAGGAAGACCCGACTGTCCTTGACATCGCAATATATGCGAATGGCGGCAATATTCACCGAAGAGCGCTAGCGGACACGGGAGCTCACGGCAACTTCATCTCTTATAAGGTAGTTTGCGAAGCCGGTCTTGACGAGAATATGCTCGAACTAGGCCAAGATGACCGAGGGTCGTGGATCACGGCTGGCGACACCGAGATTAAGCCAATCGGCAAAGTTCGTGTTGCGTGGGCCAAGTTCGGTGGGGGGAAGACCTGGGTGGAGGACTTCTATGTGATCCATATGGAGGCTTACGATGTCCTCTTGGGAAAGGAATTCCTCACCACCACCTCGAAGTACGTGACTTTCAACGACCATGCGCTCTTGCCGCTGCATAAGAAGACCCGTAAGTCTGCAAGAGAAGATATTGTTATCGCCTCGTAGCTGACGGCATATTTATTAGCCACACAGGAACAAGAAAACAGAAAAAAAGAGGAACAGCGAAAGCAGAAGGAGGATAATGCGAAGCAGGAAGCGGAGAGGAAGGCCAATAAAGCCTTGGGCAAGAAGAAAGGTTGAGCATGGTAATGGTCGTTCCGATAGTGTCATGAGTTGATTTTTATTTACCTGGAGAAGCCTCCTCTAGCTGAAAGAGAGGGGATGCAGAGTAAGTCGCATGAGCCATAACGGGTACGGCTGTCTAACATATTGTCTCGCTAGCTACGTTGCTCGAGATCGCAGAATGGCATTCGACTCATGAACAATAGGTTCAATCACTTTTGCCTTGCTGGCGTTCCGACACAGGGTCCGTGGGAGATAGAAGGCCCTCTCTAGTGCGGGCATGATTGCGGGAAGTGGAGGTACTGGCGTCGTCCGCGAAGTGTTTGTTGGTGTTCTATGACTATAATGAAGACGAAATGACGGCGTAGTTGGATCTGCGAGAAAAACGATATCCATGCTGGCGGGAATACGGTCATGTAAATACTTGCAGCTTGTCTCCTGTCTTGTCCCTGTATGGCTATGGAGACGTCATCTGATACCAGCTCCATATATTCAGGCCGACCTTGGTGCCCGACTGGACGGGCAAACCTGCGTGCCACGTCTCTGGGTAGCCTCTGCCGGATCCAAAGTTGATATTCTCCCAGAACACAGCGTTGCCTCTGATGGGCTTGAAAGTGACGCCTTCAACTTCGTCCCCACACTCGATAAACTCGCACCACTTTGGATTGGCTGGCCTGGCAAGCCTGGGAAACTCAGTGCCACCTCCGGTGCAGTTTGCATCGACGTAGACCATAAAGGAAGAGATCCTGCCAGCACCCCCAACCGGACCGCTCCAATCATAGTGGTGCACGTAGTGGCCAGAGGGGCCGTATCGCTGGGTCCTCAGTCGCTCGATGTAAAGATCAGGCTTCCAGCCTTGGAAGGCTCTGGCACGCTCCTCGATGCATTTCACGACATCGTCTCGCTCGAGTAGGGCGACCTCAGAGACTCTGACTGACTCGTCGACTCTCACGTCTTTGCCATCGGTGACGGTCGACTGCTGAAATTTGTCCTCGCTGGCAATTGTCAGCTGCATCACGGGAAGCCCGGCCAAGGAATTGCCTGCCTGATTTCCAACAAATGTTCGGATTCCTCTTTGCTCAGAAATGAGGGAATGTAGATGAACAACGGATCGATTGAGAGGATATGGCTTTCAAACGCATGCTCCGGACATGAGGCCGGCTCGTCCAGAGCTACGAAAGACTCATTCAGCACTGCGGTCGAGTATTGGATTGGTTGAGAGTCAAAACGCGAATTTGACAGAGGGAGATAGACAAAGATATAGAGAGGAATAAGGGCAAGCGCGTAGCCTATCATTCTGCCATATGCATAGAAATGAAACCTCCCCAAGACCCTGTTGCACAGCATTCCAGAGAGATCCGGTTGCCGGCAGTAGAGCGAAAACGCGAAACAGACACGGTCACGTGAATTACGTAATCGAACTGATACTCCCCGAACATCGCCGACGCTTTTGCACAACTCTCTTTCACGCACTTCAATGCCAACAAACCACGCAGTTGCTACGGTCTTCCCAACTGCCGTGCTTGCGAAATATAAGTTAAGCATACAATCCTTTCTTTCGTTCAAAATCTCCTCTCATTTCTCAACTCGAGTTCCCCGGATCTGTACTTCCAAATCCCAAGCTCCAAGTCGTCTCCCTCAACCAACGAGTCCTTCTAGAGGCCACCCAACGTCATTGGAAAGGAGGGCATTGAAGCTGCTATCATATCATCCAGTGTTATAACGTACTAGCAAGCTGGAGATCAATCAAATGAAGCTGACCTCTTTCGGATCATTCCGAAAAGGCATCAATGGCTATCTCTCCGAGAGCGGTACTCAACGTTCTCACCGACTATTCCGCTACATTGATCCCATTAATGTCTCCTTTCTGCCTTCTTCATTTTACCATGCCCCTATCCGCGACTCTTTCACTCCTCCAGGACTTCGCAACCGACCCGAGCCTTCGCCCTGGCAAAGTCGTCCGCTCCTGCACAGATACCTAGATACCTACAAGTCGGTGTCACAAGGCACGAGAAGCATAGCTCACCATCAGCCCCGCCGGGAGGAAGCCTTGCGATCATCAAGCATCTCCAGTTTGATCTCATCCAAACAAGGACGACATATTGAGGCCATCCTTATTGCTTCAAGAGCCCAAGATTATCACGAAAATACTGCTCGATCTTGGCCTCGTGAGCGGCCTACTCGAAGCACATTATGCAGTACCTCACTCTCGACCCATCCATATACCCGGTGACGACACCATTGCACGAAACATGTAAAGAGGGTGATCTCGAAGCTGCGAAAAACCTCAGTGAAGCTGAGGCCGATGTGAATGCTCAAGACAGAGAGGGGCATACGGCGCTATACGAAGCGGCCTACCATGGTCATCTCGATGTTATACGAACCCTAGTCACAGCCGGTGCATACATTTATCTCCCAGATTGGGAAGGCAAAACAGCGCTCTCGATGGCTACTCAACAAGGGCATCTCGACGTTGTGAAATGGATTATCACAGAGGGTCCGCATTTCTGCGTACTATACCAGATGAGATCTCGTCTCGAACCTAAGTGGAACTTGATTTTGCCTAAGGAAGCAATCTACGATCCACGTAGGAAAAAGTCTGGCTTGGGGGTGGTTCGATGTTTGAGGATTGTTTGTTGTTTAGGATAGGAGCCGAAGACAGGATCTGTGAGTAGGTACTTCACCACTTCACCTTTTAGTCGGCATTTACATGATTTATTTCTCCGCCACAACGTCTTGTTCTCATCAAAAGTTGGAATTTGAAGAGTTTTTACTAACCATTAAAATGTCTTGAAGCTCTGAGCTCACAATAGTTCTGAAAACAGTCCAAGGAGACGCGACCTCCCCGGTTGGTACTTGCTTTCTGGTATCTGAAAAGCACACATCCCGCCTGTCCAAGGGTCAACAAACCGCCCCAAAAAGAAGTTATCTATTTGGTCACCAAGCCCACTCACTCCAAGTCGAAATCAGGTCGTTATGCAAGCAGCATTCCGCCTCATAACACGCTTAAACGACCTATGCGGACATTTCCATCATTCACCTCCACCACATTTCCAACACATCCACTTTCTCACAATCTCGCAGCCACAAAAACATCGCAAACCCCCTAACAGCACCTCATCCATTTACAATCCAAGTAGTCCTACACAGCACCTCCTCTTCAAACCCTCATCGTCGTGAAAAACCCAGAACCAGACACGCCCGAAGGCCCCGCATGACCCGTCCCCATCGGCCTCCCCGAAACCGACGAATCCGGTCTAAAAGGACCAGGGTGTGTCGAATTTGGGAAAGTGGGCGGACTGACGACAGGTGGGTGGGGAGGCATGGTTACAACGGAGTGAGGAAAAACCGTGGGGTGCGTGGCGTGTGGGATGCCGGGCGCAGAGGTTTCTGGGTATGGTTCGACGGTAGAATAGGGGATGCTGTGAGCTGCTGAAGGTGGTGGCTGGGCGACGCGATGCGAGGTAGTGGTTTCTGGATACACTGAGTGGGTTTGCTGGGGCTCGGGGGTGGCGTGCGAGATGCTGTGGGCGGGTGTGGGCGTGGCGTGTGCTGCGGTGCTGGTGTGTGGTGCTTGGGTGGCAGGGCATTGGTAGGTGTTTCCTGTGATGGAGCCGGTGGTGGCAGGGTAGGAGCAAGAGTAGTAGACGTCGTTTTTGTTGTTTGGATACATCGTGCCCTTGCAGGGGTTGGGGTAGTTATAGCTCGATTGTTCTGTGATTGTTGCTCTGTGTTGTCCAGGTCAGTGGGTTTTCAGTGCTGGTCCGCCGCATAATTTATGCTCTGCTTGTCAAGATTATGGGATAAGCTGACTTACGATTCATTGACAGTTGTACATCCGTTTGCATCCGTGCCTGAGATCCCGAGCCCGACTTTGAACTGAGTTGCAGTGAAATCTGGTGCGTCTAGGATCGAGAAGAAATACCGGTCAGGGGTGGATTTGCCAGCTGTCTGTGTGCAATTGGTGTGTCCTACAGGAGCATGAGGCGTGATCCAGGTGGCATTGCAGAAGACGCTGTCGCCGGCATCGACTCCATAATACGAGTTGATATTAAAGGAAATGTGAATCACTGAAGGGTTCTGTGTATACTGTTGCTCCATGACAGGACGTCGGTAAGTGGTCAGATTGGTAACGTCGAACCTCTCAACCACGACCGTTGTAGGCATGGCGATATCGACTGCGTCGACATTTGGATCTTCAGGGGCCTCAGCGGAAACATCGTCGGGGACGGCATTGATGAGTGGGAGGAAGGATAGAGCGATAATGCCGGTGACGGTAACGGGAAACTGCATTTTCATGTACGTGAAGAAACCTGGATATGTCGTGTTGAGGAGTTTGTCGAACTCTGGCCGTGTACAGAATACTAGATCCACGAGAATAGGAGTTTGGAAGGTTAAAAGAAAGTTGAGACAAGCGTCTCTCAATCGTTGATCTTGGAATGTGGTCCTGCCAAGCATCCGATCAGTTGTGCAGCAACAGCATTCTTCTGGAGATCTGATCTACGATACCCGGTGAACTGAGGAATTCCTGAGATACTTTGAACAGAGTAGCGGACGCAATCGGGTTATCATCGCGCACATCCCAAATCATTGGAATAAATCTAGATCATTGTAGGAAAAACACAGGTGATATGAAGAAAACGGATGTTAGCCTACTAGGCGAAAAGTAGGTAAGTAATTCAAAGCGATCGGGCATACAGATGACTGACTACTGAGTGAGGACGATACCTCCCTTGAAAATTGTCCAAAGCTTGGCCACGGCACGACTTGCAAGTTCATCGCATATACGGAATGTCGAGACCGTGGGAAAGGGGTAATGGGAAATGAACTCGACGAGAACTAGCGGTGAAACGCCCAGAAACATGATCCTTCGCGTTCCTGACAGCACCTCCAACAACCAATAGGAAAAGGAAATGGAAGTCGGTCCCAACTGAAGATAATGTGTCCCCCACGCCCATGCCAGATACCTGTTTGCAGAATCTCCTAACGTACTAAATGCCGACCATGAAATCCCATGCCGACTGCCGTGGGGATTTCTGCTCGAGCCATTTCCTTCATACTCGCAGCATTCACGCATAGCAGAAAACTCGTTCCCTTCCGACCATCTAGGATCACAGACAGCAAGACTCCACCATCTTCTTCCTGACTTTCCGGGTTGGGCACGAATATCGCTTCCCCAGGGGTACAGAACTGCTCCTCCCAGACCTTGACTTCCCCAGTCTCGGTATCGACTTTGGAAATTCCATCAACCCAGGATGAGAGACCTCTGTCCACGACCGAATAGACGAATCGTGTCTTTCTGGTACTAAATGATGGGTTTGTGGTTGGCAAGTCTCCGATTTTGGGACCCAGGATGTCCAGAATCACTTCTGCTTCGGATGCCATCTTCGGAATGTTGCCATGCTTCGAGCCAGCTTCAGGTATACCCTTGAGTTTGTATCTCACCAGGTGAGGGTTGACTCCTTCACGGGCACCGTCAGCATAACGACTGACACCTTCGCCAGTACTAATCATATTCTGATAGTAAAAGCGGTGCAAGATGTCCAAATTAGGGTATTGTACGACATCGCACAGAATATCCGTCTTTCCATCTTCCCCCTTCTCTTCCCACGCGTTGACCGAGTGGAAGCTGAAAGCTGCTGGGCTGCTGAACTTGGCTACGAGCCCGCGACCACTCCTGCGATCCACAACAAACCATTTGACCTGAGCCTGGGAATCGAATGCGTTGATGGAATCCAGGATATTCCGTTCCCACAGTACTTGAGCTCCACCTGCGCCGAGGTGAGATGTCCATATCGCCAGGACGACGTAGTCAGCTGTGAGGAAAGACGAGTGAATGTAGGCGGCGTTGACGTCGGAACCGCTGAGGGTAGCGAGGATCGTGGTTTTGCCAGTTTCAGCAGACGTTTTGAAGATTCGATAGACGGGCCTGGGACCCAAGACGAGATTGAAATTGTACACATCGCCTGCATCGAAGTGGTTGTGAGCGCATGAAAGTTCTCCACGCAGATCGGGGTGCAGTGAAGTTTGGTCGGTGACCCCGATGGGCTCAAGTGTCTCTGGATCAATAGTCTTGATCTTGGAATTGTCTGTGTAGGTGACCAAGTTCGTGACAACAGACTTCTCTCCATCTGATGAGGCTACTCCCGGTACGTTTGGTGCGATAGTGACACCCATGTTGATAAGTCCAGGCTTGAGTGGTAGAGATCTTTCGAATGTGCTCATCAGCTTGCCGAAAAGACTCTTGCAGGGGTCTCGTTTCTGGCCAAATGATATGTCGGTCATCTTGCCGGTCTTCTTGACATTCTCGATGAGCTCGTCGACTTGACACCTAGAACTGTATCTGACATTGCATGACCCGTCCGCGTTCTCAATGAGCTCAAACTTGTAGTTGTGGGAGAATCCATCAAACCAATGGCTGACACTGAAATCCTTTCCCTTGTCGTCCTTGAACCTGTGGTTGCCGGGGCCGGTTCGATAGAGGATTCCTGCTGCGTAGGAGGGAAACTTCCCCTTGATCTGGAGATCAAGGGGTGTTTGCTGCTCAATGCTAGCATCAAAGCCGGCATCGTTTGGCCATTCTTTGAAGGGTTTGTCCAGCATCTTGGAGCTAGGCTGAGCCGTGGTTGGAAGCGGTTGGAAGGGATTCTGGTAGCAAGTGGATAAATCGTGGAAAGTGTGTGTCTCTAGCAAAGGCTTGAACATTTGTTAGTCACCAGTCCAGCTCCAAACATTAGGAGCATAGTTACTAGTTCCAATGGATATCTAGTACTCCAGGGCGGAAGCCGACAACACCAACAAGCCGTCGAAGATGTTTGCGAGCTTTTTCTAGCGTTGCCAGATGAGAGCGGGAGCGTCTTTCGGGGAGGGAGTTCAAGCAAAGAAAGCTAGGATATGTAGTAGTCCAGTTTTCAGTTAGAATCTTGGTGTGGGATGAGTGGTCAGTGGAAGTATTGACTATTGGGCAGCAATACCACTGCTATATAAGAAGCATCGCCCAGCAGCTTTCGTCCGTAAAACAGAGCACATTCGGAAACATCTCTTCGCCGTCGCCTCAGACCAAAGTCCGTCCCGTCATTAGATATCCAAAATGACAGGCTGTGCCACCGGCCACGGAATTTTCGGCCGATTGGGGTGATTCCGGTGTGTGGTGGTGCAGCCATCAAACGACGCGGGTTGAAACATCATGAAAATCCAGTCTCGCACTCGACTTCAAGGTCTCGGGCTCCATCGCCTTTGCTTCAACCAGCACTTCGACATGGTTACCGCTTGGGATGTGCAAATGGCCTTGTCGAACGGCCGTTGCCGGGGAGTCGAATCGATCGATCGGGTGCTGCTGAGCCGCTGCAAGATTTTTCAGCATGTATCCCGTGGCGACTGGCCGGTGTTCGACGGTGCAATCTCGTTGCAAGATACATGCGTAAAGCAAAAGGTCGTGACAGCTTCTCAATTTAGCCAAGAGGTCCGTGCGCAATTCGCGACATGGACCCTTTATGCGACAACCACCAGGCAACCTTCACCAGCGATATTCCAATTCAGATTGTCTCATTTTTCGACCAACTTTCGTCCACGTCTTTTGACGACACACAGTCCATCCTGCCCGGGATGAAAAACATGATGGTGATTAATGCAGGTCCAACGTTCATCTCAGAGTTTACCAAAGCTTCTGGAGATGGACGAAGACCTCAACTTCCCCAAGCTGAATATAAGTCGCCGAAGAGCCAGATCTTGTGATAGCCAACAGCCTTCACTCCACGCTCATTACCACCGGCTCACTAGTCACTACCACCACGTTTATTACCACACATTCGTTTTCCAATCGATCTTCAATAGTCCTTAATTACAGTCAACCAGTCTTTCGAGTTCTCCAATTCTCAATCAACTCTTCCTTCCACATCTCCAACAATGTCGACCACCGTGTACAGCGAGAAGCCAGTCAAAGCACCCCGCCCATTCCGCGACAGCCTCCGGAACAGCTTCTTCATCCGCCGTAGCTCCTCCCGCAGCTCCGCCAGCAGCTCCTCCAAGAAAGCCGAGTCACCACACGTCGACCTCCCGCTCTTCCCCTCCTTCACTCTTGACCTCCCGCTCTTCCCCTCCTTCGCTCTTCCTTCCACATCTCCAACAATATCGACCACCGTGTACAGCGAGAAGCCAGTCAAAGCACCCCGCCCATTCCGCAACAGCCTCCGGAACAGCTTCTTGATCCGCCGTAGCTCCTCCAAGAAAGCCAAGTCACCACACGTCGACCTCCCGCTCTTCGCCTCCTTCGCTATGCGCCGCCCATCCAGCAGTAAGCCCGCCAAACCACTCTCTGACATCTGCCCCAACCCACCCAAGATCACCAAGCGCACAAGCAACATCAGACGCACCAGCACCAGCTTCAGCAGCGCGCGTCACTCCAAGCTCGACCCCAAATGGGCCGCCAAGCTGCGCGAGAAAGAGCGGAAATATGAGATGGCTATGCGGGCTGAGAAGCAGGCTGAGGGGAAGAAATTGAAGAGAAGGAGCGGTACGGATGAGAAAATGAAGAGGTGGAGCAATACGCTGTTGCTTGCTTCGAACCCTGGTACTCCTGGCACGCCGGGCGTTGTGTTTTACTGTGCTGCTTAATGTTCCTACACTATACGCGATTATGATTTATGAGGCAAGGCAATGAGATTAACTGATTATGAGCATGGGCGGTATTTTGTCGGCGTTTGGCGATTGTTCTTTTGCTTTCTGGCATTTATACACAGCTCGAATACTTAATGATAAGTTAATTCTATAAAAACTTGAGGGAAGCTTGAGTGATGATGAAATGGCTTACCTGAGCAGCAGCTTGTAATTCGGAGCGAGGGACACTGGGACCGTATTGGCTGAGGGGATGAACTGCAGTGGGAGGTTTGCTTTTAGCTCCTTGATGTGTATAAAGAGATGGAGAGGGTCTTCTTACATTTCTAAATTGTTGTGATCCTCGAGTTTTCGCCCTGCTGTCGAAAGAAATGTTATTTAAAGAGGGTTAAACCTCAAGCCGTCGTAAACCATCAAGCCGCTGAAGACCAGCAAGCGACTCCTATCCTCTTCGCGCATCACATTCTCAATCATCGAAGCAAGCCGCGCAGGCCATCCTCATAGCATTCGAAGTGAAGAAAGCATAATTAAGAAATCTGTAATAGTAGCGTACACAAGCAAGAAGCTCTCTTAAAAACGGGGCTCCGGCTCCTGACCATTCCTGTACACCATTTCTCCATGAACGGCGCATTACATCGAAAGGTATCAAGTTAAAAGAAAGCTTGCGCACATGGAGACATTGCTCGTGACTTGCTATCTCGCAGTACGCTGTAAAGTGTGGTCCCCGTGGAAGTTTCCGCCTGCAATTCAATTCGATTCGATGCGGAAAACCGTGGTCAACCAGCGAGCGCTTCTAAGCCCATTTTGCTTTCTGATGATCGGCAGGAAGGGCTGCGTAGTGCGAAGTTCTCGTTCTTGGAGGAGTCGCCAATTGCCGTGAAGATGTCGAAACCATACTCGGATGTGCTATCGAGGCCAGGTAAATCCATGATCGCGATCCAGAATGGCTGAACAACCCGGGAATGTCGCATGCTGCCCCTCCGCCCTCAGCGTCCACACATCCAGCCTACATTACCACACAATTGGCGCAGCAGCCTCTGCTGTCACCGCCGTCGTTGGTATCCATCTTTGCTATCGGACCGTTGTTGCCTGCTCCGCTGGCACCGCCTGCTGTGTAACCTGCCATCTCCTTATTGTATCTGCGGATCTCGCGAACAATGTCGTAGAAGGCGTTGTCGACGTTGATGCGCGATTTTGCCGACGTCTCGATGAACTTGCAGCCGAACGATCGAGCCAGTGCTTCGCCCTCTGCGATGCAACTGTTAGCTTGGCGCCAGGAACAGACTAGCGGCATTGCTGCGACATACCTTGCTTTGACACCTGTCTCTCGCCCTCCAGATCGCACTTGTTGCCAACGACAATGATGGGGAAATAGTCCTTATCCTTGACGCGGAGAATCTGTTGCTGGAAGGTCATGATTTCCTCAAAGGACTGGCGCGAGGTGATGGAGTAGATTAGCAGGAAGCCCTCGCCGGTTCGCATGTACTGTTCTCTCATGGCCGAGTACTCTTCCTGGCCGGCGGTATCGAGAACGTCGAGCAGGGCGACCTCATCGTCGATGACACACTGCTTGCGGTAGGAATCTGTGCAGGAGAGGTGTGTGAGCTTTGAGGGTGCAGCAGCAGGTGGAGGGGGCTGGCGTACCTTCAATGGTGGGATCGTACTCGTCGACGAAGTGGCTTTGGATCAATTGGATGGTCAAACATGATTTTCCAACACCACCGCCACCTACAACGACCAGCTTGTATTCTCGCAGAAACTAGGGGTTGGCGCAGTTAGCAGTCGAACAAGGGATGGCGCGGTGGGCTCTTCGCAGGTTACCTTTGAAGCCATTGTTCCAAGGCCTCAGCTTGATCGACGATTGAATTCTGCGGGGAGGGAGCGTGACGGGCGGGAGTCTTGAGTGTCGAGGGTGGTGAAAAGGACTTCGCAGGCGGTCGGGTCAGACAGCGCAAGTCGAGGTTGGCGGACGGGAGGTTTGCGCGATGCCGAATGGGGTCGAGCTTGGCGGGCGTGGGTGCACTGCGGGCGACACGCGGGAGGGGATCTGGCGGCAGAGAATTCACGGTGCTTCAATGTCGGCGGTGGTGATGCAGCTGCGAGAGAAAGATTTATGGCAGGTTGACGAGTCTTGTCGGCCTGCAGTGGTGGTTCGGACAGCTGTGTAGGGGTTCGCTTTGCTGCTAAGGGCGCCTGTGCGTAGCGGCAAACTTCCCAAACAATTGGCCCCAAGAGCACCCAATCTGATTAAGTGGAGTCGCTATCTCGTTATAAAGATCAACAACGGGTCCCCCTGATATTACCCAAATATGCCAATTTGAAAAACTCCTTTTCCTGCTTCGAGCGCCCAACACCTGACGACCAAGTGACTTCTGGAAGGCGATGGCCCCGGTGGCCGATTCTTTCTGGAAGCTCGAGTCAACCTCCCTTTGCAGCTGAGCCCACCGGCCACGAGCATCCCTGGACGGCCATGTCTCCACCGATCTGCAATCCCTTCACGCCTTAGCTAAGAGCCTCTAGTAAGGCCACCAAGCCGGGGTAGCAGGACCTATGTGATGAAGAAGGGAACACACCAGCGACGTCACAGCTGTTTCCAATTTGCAAGGAGCGTCGCCAAAGCCTTGAAGAATTGTCGCGAGTTCTATTTCAGCCAAGTTCGAACTGTTTGCATTTCGACAACTTCCATCCCCGAGCTTTCGAGAGCTACATCATTTTCCAGCTTAGGGGTGTTGCCTGCATTTTGAATTCGATTAAGCCTCGACATGCGTAGGCACATCTCAGTCCCTGGCTGACTGCATGTATGGCCCGCCATCCCACGAGAACCACGACACGCTTTAACTTTGTCCTCGACAAACATTCTCGCACTCGTCATTCCCATTTCGAAAACGCGTGCTTAGAAGCGTGCTCAGAAGCGATATGTCATACCAAGCACTCTGAATCCGTACCACCACATCCCCCATGGTACGATTAGCACGTGGGTTTAATGTATACCTGAGTCCATAGTACACCACCTACCCATCCAACCACTCGAATCTTCCACACCATCACCCTCTTCTTCAGTAGCACAAAAAGCAGTGTGCAACCCCTCGCCCGCCCCTTGGCTATCCACCTGCCTTACCAACAAAACTTTCGATGCTCCTTCAGCCTCCTCACGATAACTAAACAAGTGCAAACTTTCGAGACCCTGTGTACTACAGTACAGTCTACACGCCACTACCTTAATTTCAAGAATCCACGCCGGGGAATATGTCAAAGCCAGAACTTTAGTCTCCGAACCGCAGGCGCAAAAACACGTTCATGGTGGTACGGAAACCGTTGCAGCGCCAGTCCGTTATCCCAAACTCTGAAACCCAAAATATGCGATTTGACGATTCAGAAGTGCTTCAGCTGTTAGCCATTTGCAGATCCGACGGAAATCATTGAAGGTGGCTTTAAGTATTTCTACTGAAGGATATGGCTGATGAGGTACAGCGAGACTGAAGGATGTCTGCGGTGATGTGTACAGTACAGCACTTGTACCTAGGATACACTTACCATGCGTACTCTACTTCGCATCTTCGACCCATACCTGCTCGTCCGTCATCTCTTCGCAAGTTTCGTCTTGATCGTCGTCAGGAAGCTGCAGACTGCCGCTGTCAAGCCTGTCATAGTACGGGATGAGATCGTCGTCCTCCGCAGGAGAAACGTGGAGTCAGCCTAGGCTCCCTCGTGGCTGACATGACTTGTCACTATCGGCACGGCTGGAGGATTAAAGGAGCAGAGCGCGGTATACTTTGGGAAGTCCAGACGTCATCGGACATGGGAGTTTTGTAGAACGGGCTGGAGACTGTGTTTGACTGTCTCAAGTATTGGTCTGACATCGGTCCCCCTTTTCTTACTCGTACACGAGTAGGCTTGCAGATCGACGGCTCAAGGTCAAGATTAAGAGTCTGTACAGCTTTCAAGATGCCAAATCTCTGGACTGAGGCAACCGTCATCGAGTCAATCGTTCGAGGCTAGAGAACGCAAAGCGCTTTTACAGCACAGGAATAAAATTCCACCGAACCGCTGCCACTCACCCAGACACCTAGCTCTAGAAAGCTCTCAGTCCAAGTATATACTTGCCTACCGCCCACGATCTAGTCATCATCCTCTCCCTCAACAGTAACCCGTTTCCCATCCACATTCTTCTCCACCTCCTCCACCAAACTCTCCATAAACTCCTGATCCCTCCCCACCAACGTAACCGTATTCCTGCTCTTCCCCCACCTCGGATAACTGCCCACCTTCACCCCCTTACTCTCCACCCTCTTCGCCAAGTCTGTCAAATAGCCCGCCACCTCGCTCTCCGCCATCGGCGTACTAACCAAGATCCTAAAAATCCCCTTCCCATCCGGATCCGTCAACCTGGGCAGCACATTCGCCTTCAACCCCTCCAGCAATTTCTCAAACAGCCTTGGCACTCCAGGCAAAATATGCACATTACCATTAACCACCGCAACCGGCACCCACAAATCCTCGGCCGGAAACAGCGCCTGCATTTCCGCCGGTCTTTCCGGATCATGGGGCAGCTCGACCATGCGCAGTTTTGCGCGGAGCGCGGGTGAGTCGACGTCCCAGGAGAAATTGGGCTGGGAAGGGTGGGGTTTGGAAATGCGCTTCATGCGCTCAAAGGCGTCTTGATGGAGTTTGAGACCGAGACCAAAGGCTTTGGAGATGCTGTCGTAGGTGATGTCGTCGTGGGTGGGGCCGATGCCGCCGCTGGTTACGACGAAGTCGTAGTTATCGGACATGCGGCGGACGGCTTCGATGATTTCGGATTCTTCGTCGCCGATTACTTCTATGCGTTTGAGGTTCTGGGGAAGATGGATACATGTTAGCGTATGTCCGGTTTGTATGATGGGTAGATGGGAGTAGGAGAGCAAGAAGATGGAAAGTGTACCATGCCGAGGGAGAAACACCATTTTGCCATGAAGGCCGAATTGGTCTAGCAGATATCATCCAATTAGTTGTACTGCTGGCACAGCGATCTCCATATTTCTGAGTAGCGGAGGATTTACATCGACAGTCTAAGGCAATCTGATCAGCTCTTGTCCACATCGAATTCAGTTCGCCTACCACCCCCATCCAAGCACAAACATACCTTTCCCCCCAACACCTCATCGCCAATAATCAGACATGCCGCGGTGTGGATAGTCCTAGTATTGCGTTCATTGGCAGTGCTAGATGATGTCATGATGCGACTTGCGGAGGAGCTCGCGGCAGCAGCTGAGGTATGGGCGTAGTTTGGGAGCGGACGGGAGAGATGGCGAGCCAATTGCGAGATGCGAGAAAACATTCAGTCGTGTCTTGAAGCTTCTTCCGTCAACACAGTCAGGTATTATGTAGAGTGGAAGATGGGCAGCTGTTTGACGGAGGGGTCTTCAAAATTGTGGGGAACATAAGGCCGAGGCGTAAAGTAACATTGAACCCAAAGCCGTACGGCCCGGTGGGAGCCGGCGTCATACAAAGCTGGCTTTAGGGACAACGAGACATACGAGAGTTGGGGGAAGAGCATGTGAACGTCAACAACATGACGCGGCTTCATGGCAATTTGAACGACGAGGACGTCAATGCTGCAATGTGGGATGCTGGGAGGGGAGCGCTGGTCGGCGCTGTAAAAGTGCGTATTCTTTCGCTTTCTCTCGTTGCTTCGAGTGTTGTCGTGAGTCGTGACGTCGCTGGACTTTGGAGGTTATTCCCGGATGCCTCCTTGGCGATGCTCACAACGGTTGTTTTTGCTTCAGACACCAAGTTCTTTCTTTGCTGTTCAAATCGGCGAATTGTTCTTTATCATGACATTAAGTCTGGGCTCGGAATTGTTGGGTTTTCAAACATTCCACCTGTAGACGGATTGCAGAAAGATGTCCATGGTCCATCATGAGCCCCTTTTACGTTTCTTAGAATCCCTGGCTTCAGATTTCACTCCTCCGATTTTCAGATACAAAAGCTGATATAAACCATCAACCAGTGGGGAGCCGTAGGTCTCGTCCTCGGCATCGCCGGCCAAGCAATGAGTCCCGTGTACCGCAACCTCACCGTCCAATTCAAAGTGTAAGCTCCTCCCACTCTCTGCCTTCCCCATCCCACCAAGTCCTTCTCATCTCAGTCACTTTCGCTAACAAATTCCTCAAGATACCTACAGATGTCAGTCATGGTCTTCGGTGCGTCCGTGAGTGGCGAACAGAGAATGTTCGGCATCCAGCAACAGAGGAGACTTGAGTGGCAGAGAAAGGCTCGAGACAGAGCCATGTGGGAGCAGTATGAGGCCGAGTACGTCGAGCCTGAGCTTCCCACTCCCTCGAACGAAAAGAAATAGAACGCTTGTCTCGCTTGTGCTTGAACATGACCCGTTCCATTTATTCCAAGATGATTTGTCTTGCTTTGTGCCATACCAGACAGGTCATCCACTGGGGCAGAGTGGCTCTGTATGAAATTTTCAGGACCACCGTCGCTGGAGGGAGCTTCTGGCTTAGCTGCAAAAGGGGTTGGGCCGTGGGTCAACAGCCGAATATCCAACTGTATTATCATAAGCGGTTATGGGCTCTTTAGCGCAATGGTTACTGCACTTCGGTGTATGTGTCCTTGTCTGAAGAGCTAAGTGCCCAGGTTTGATCCGATTTACTGGGAAAGCAGAAAGAAAATAGAAGTGTCGCAGCTCCTAAGACGGGTAGTGCTGGGGCGTCTGTACCATAGTTTTGCCTGCGTCGCGTATTTCTTTTTTCTGAAGGCTTTTTCGAGGGCCTTGGAAAGGCCGGAAATTCTTAGATTTCTGACGTTTGTCTACCAGAACCATGCAAGAGGCAGATCGTGTAATTTCGTCTTCCACTGCAACTGGTATCATTCTAATTCTACCTGCTTAGAAGCTGCAATACGTAACTTCAACATTAAACAATAAGTAAAACGCCGCCGCTAGAGCCAACCCGTCCGAGTCCAGCACTCCACCATCTCACATAAACTTCGCCTTATCCTTCTCGGAAACCGGTACAGTTTCCGATCTCCTAAACCCCTGCTTCTGCCTAGCCTCCAACTCCCTCTTCATATCCTCGACTGCCTCCTTGAAATCTGCCTGGGGATCAGGCGGCAAGCCTTGCAACGGCTCTTGCAGACTCGTTGCGCTGTCTGATTTATGGAGTTCCGCACGACCGGCTGCCTTTGCTCGCGCCTCGAGTTTCTGCTTGACGATGGCTTTTGCTGGGGATGCGAAGAAGACTGTGGCTGAAAAGGTGCCAATGACGACGTAGAAGTAGAGTCGTGACCAGACTAGGATGGAGTCGGATAGGGCTAGGAGAATGAAGGGAGCGGTGCAGAAGGAAAAGGCGAGTTGGGTGACTAGGTATGAGAAGATGTCGTAGTAAATCTTGTATGGTGTCGGCTTGGCGGTGACTGGATCGAGGAAGAAGGGTCGGATGAGTCGACGGGTGTCTGATGCGGTTAGTAAGTGTGAAAGAAAAGCAAAAGGGGTTGAGACACAATGGGTCGAGGTAAGGACTCACTCTTCGCCACAGTCTGGATGAAGCTTGCCAGAACGAAGGTCAGATAGTAACCGGGATAAAAGCCGTGCCAGAAAGCGCTGGTTACAAATGTGGCCATGCTTGCTCGGAAGCCAGGCTTCTTGCCTTTCGGCGTTACACGCAAATACATGTAATTTCGCAGCCAGTTGTTTGTGTTCATATTCCAGCTTCCCAGATAGGCACGGGTGTTTTGAGCCGACTCGACGCCCCAAGGACTGACATTTTTCAGTCGATCCCATGAGACTTTGCCTGTTGCAGGATCAATGCCTTTGTATCCCAGTCCAGAAAGAATACAGGCGCCTTCGGTGAGAGCCCAGACTCCATAGTACTTAAGACGGGTCGTGAAGCCGAGCATATGGAGGAAATAAACTCGGCGGAAGAAGTTGTATTCCATGTACTCGTCTCCGGTCAAAAGCTCGGGATAGTACCAGACCGACATTTTCAGAAACAACAGAATCCAGCCGAGACCGCCAGCAGCCTTCCAAGCAGCAGGCGTCAAGCTCCGAGGGATCTTTCGCTTCTTTCTGGTTGGTGCTCGTTTCGAAGGATCGATGCCTGCTGGGACCTCGAACATGGTGGTCTCGATCCACCTCTTGTATTCCACATAATCGAATGCTGGACCCGCAAAGAACGAGGGGAAGAACATGACATAGCCGGCATAGTCCAAGAGACTTGGCAGCTCTCTGATAGCACGTTCTTTCTGCAAGTCCGATAGTTCACTCTCAGGCAAACGGCCATCTGCCACGTTCCAACAGAAAGCAGTGAGCTTCATGACCAGGACCATTTGAGCTCCTGTAACATCGACTGCAGTCGGGGCGTTTGCAAATTGGCGGGCTAGTTGGTGGATGGACAAATGTCCCATGAGGAAGACGAAGCCGATCCATGGCATGAACGGTCCCTGGACGTAGGAGGCGATGAGATAGGCGGCAGCTGAGCTGATGAACAGGGTTCGAGCGCCGCCCCATAGATCGAAAAGGCCAACGAGGAAGAAGGTGGAGACAATAATATTGAAAATGTTCTTCCAGGCCGGCTTTTCGTCTGGAATGCGCTTTAGGATACCTGCGAGCGGGTAGGAGAGGAGGAAACTGAAGACGAGCTTGACTGATGCGATGTCAGTGGATTTATGGTGGATTTTGCATACGGGGTGCACTCACGCTCGTCTGGTGGAGCATCCAAGAGCTCCCCGACATACTCAAAAGCTGGACTGACGTCAGAATAGCTTCAATAATGTAGGGATAGCTGGGACTCTCACGTAGACTGATGTACGGAATCATTTTGGAGTTTTTGCACGACACTCAGTGGTTGTGGCGTGTTCATCTATTGTGTTTCCATCGATGGATCACAAAATTCTTGGTGGGATGTTTTTAGGCAGGCCACTTTGGTGGGAGAGCTATCACAAGCTTTGGTGGACTTTCAACAAACCTAACTTCTAGAAGTTTGGTCAGAGGGTGTGGTTCGAGCTCGGCGCGGAGAATGCCGACCCGTCGATCTGCCGCGCATGAGGGTCACCGAGAGCTCTCCAACTTCAACATACCTAGGGACTGGAGCTCAGTCGGATACAAGACACTTCTATATACAAACACCTAAAAAAAAAACGAAAGCTGCACTTGGGAACCCCCTACGACTTCAACCGCCTATTTTCTCGAAATACCATGGCCTAGCTCCTATCAGCCCTGCGTACCAAGATCAAGCACGACGTTGCATCACCGCGAGCTCCCTGAATGGCCATGACAGCTATCGAATCCTAGCTGGCAAGCAACTGTCTCCACCATGGACGTCGTCCAAGCCGTCTCCGGCTACATCTCCAAGATGGTGTCTGCCGGGGACAGCGCAACTGGCGCATCTTCCGCCAAGATGAAGATCCTCTTGCTGGACAGCGAGACGGTGTCCATAGTCTCCACCGCCATCACCCAGTCCGCCCTCCTCAACCACGAGGTCTACCTGATCGACCGCCTCGACAATCAGAACCGGGAGAAGATGCGCCATCTGCGCTGCTTGTGTTTCGTGAGGCCGTCGCCCGATTCCATCCAGTTTCTCATTGACGAATTCCGCGATCCCAAGTACGGAGAGTACAATGTCTATTTCAGCAATGTCGTCAAGAAGTCTTCGCTCGAGAGATTGGCCGAGGCGGATGATCATGAGGTGGTCAAGGTTGTGCAGGAACATTTCGCCGATTACATTGTCATCAACCCCGATCTGTTTTCTCTCGACCTCCGTCTCCCAAGACAACGAATATGGAGTGGAAATCCAGATACCTGGAACACAGATGCACTCCAGCGCACAACAGAAGGAATCATTGGCTTGCTACTGTCTCTGAAGAAGAGGCCCCTGATCCGGTACGAAAAGAGCAGCTTATTAGCTCTGAAGCTAGCCAAGGAGGTTCGATACAGCATCACCCAGGAAGACCAATTGTTTGATTTTCGCAAAGTGGACACACCGCCGATTCTGTTGATTCTGGACCGAAGAGATGACCCCATCACCCCATTGTTGACACAATGGACTTACCAGGCCATGGTACATGAGATACTTGGCATACAAAACGGACGTGTTGATCTCAGCGATCTCCCAGACATAAGACCGGAGCTGAAGGAGGTTGTTCTGACGCAAGACCAAGACCCCTTCTTCAAGAAGAACATGTACCAGAATTTTGGAGACCTGGGAAGCAACATTAAAGAATACGTCGAACAGTATCAATCGAAGACGAAAAGCAGCTCGAATCTCGAGACCATTGAAGACATGAAGCGCTTCATCGAAGACTACCCCGAGTTTCGGAAGTTGTCTGGAAACGTCAGCAAGCATGTCACTATTGTGGGCGAGCTGAGTCGCAGAGTCGAACAGGAGAATCTGCTGGAAGTCAGCGAGATCGAGCAGAGCTTGGCTTGCAACGACAACCACGCCAGCGATCTCAAGGTAAGTCGGGTTTCTTGTCGCATCATATCATAGCTGATGGCCAGTAGAATGTGCAACGACTCATTCAACACCCAGCAGTTTCTGCAGATAGCAAACTGCGGCTCGTAGCACTATATTCGTTGCGATACCAGAAACATCCATCCAATGCTCTCCCCTTACTGGTTGATCTTCTCGGTGCAGCTGGCGACATCCCGCAGCGCCGTGTGGATCTCATAGCGAAACTACTCATCTACCACTCCTCCCTACAACAGCAGCAGTCAGGCGGTGGCATCTCAGACATGTTCGAATCCGCCGGCATATTCTCAGGAGCACGCGACCGGTTCAAAGGGCTGAAAGGGGTCGAAAACGTGTATACTCAACATTCTCCTCGGCTCGAGCTGACGCTGCAGAACTTGATCAAGGGGAGGCTCAGGGAACAGCAATACCCGTTCGTCGAGGGCGGAGGATCGACTAGGGACAAGCCACAGGATATTGTCGTCTTTATCATAGGAGGTGCTACATATGAGGAGGCCAAGATGATTGCACAGGTCAATGCATCGTCGCCTGGCATTCGGGTGGTTCTTGGTGGAACATGTGTGCACAATAGCTCGACGTTTTTGGAAGAGATGGAAGATGCTGTAGCATCGTGGCCAGAACCACCGCCGACTACGGCTGCTGGGAGGCTACGGAAAGAAGCTGGACTCAGGTAGAAACGAGTCTGCAGTTATTTGAGGGCCTGCTTCTGCGGATTACTGAGCGATGGCGTGATGGCTTGCGGGATGGTTCTGTCTGGTGGGACAGTTACTCGAAGTCAAGCTTGTATTCATATATACATGAATGACCAAGACACTTTTACTGAAGAGCCCTGGCCAACTTCTCGGTGTGGACGTTGTCATGCATAGTATGTGCCTTATATATGCATGAATACGTGGATAATCTCACGGTAACTGGTCAAGTATCTCACGGTAACTGGTCAAGTAGCCACAAGTCTAATAGAGGTGTCAACTGTGTGTATGTATGTATGTCTTCGGGCGGCCTTCCAACTTCTCTGGAAGGAGGAGAACTTCGCTTTCCTTCATAAAGCAAGAAAGTTCAAAAAAAAAAAAGGAAGTTGATCGCCCCCAATCCCATCTCCCACACACAACCCACTTTACGATGTAATCCAATCACGCCACGCCATGGTAGATATGTCTTTGCTGGGTGAAACCCCCCTGAAGAATCATCCCTATTGCTTAGGGCCAAACAAGCAATCCTTGGTTACCCAAAGGAGTTGATGACCACCACCGCGTTCGAACTGGGCACCATAAGCAGGACGCTGTTAAGCGAAAGTCTTGTGTGCAGGAATTGAGTTAAGGGAACCTTCTTCCATTAGAGAGCCATTACAGCTGATATATTCTCACCACTGACACTTTATATACCGCTACCTAGATCGGGGAAAGATCTCCCGTGCAGCTCAGCCTTACGAAGAGTGGATCTATGGCTTGGCAAGCTTGCGCACGGCCCAAAAGTGACGCCGGATTTTGGAAATTTCTCAAGACACGAAATCCGCGACGCTGTCTGCCACTACTTCACCACCAGCCATGCCAATAACGTGCGTTGTGAGAGGCAGATCGCCTTTCTTGAGGCCGATTTCACATGGCAGATCTCTGAAATTCTCGATAAAGCCTTCGAGCAGGCATTTCGCCACCACCGAGTCCACCATCAAGTCCGTTATCATCTTCGACTTCCCTCGAGCCACGCTTACTAACCAGACTCGCGCAGACCCTACGATGTCGTTGTCATTGGCGGTGGCCACGCCGGCGCTGAAGCATGTGCTGGCGCTGCCAGATCCGGCGCGCGAACTGTTCTCGTTACTCCCAAGCTGGACAATCTCGGCGTGTGCTCTTGCAATCCCAGTTTCGGTGGCATTGGAAAGGGCACCATGTTGCGAGAGATTGATGCTCTAGATGGAGTGGCCGGTCGAATTATAGACAAAGCTGGTGTTCAGTTCAGGGTGCTGAACCGCAAGAAGGGCCCTGCTGTTTGGGTGAGTGCTTCAGCTTTTGGCCTGTACTTGAAACGGACTGCTGACTGGCGCATAGGGACCGCGTGCTCAAATCGATCGGAAACTTTACAAAAAACATATGCGCGAGGAACTTACGAATTACCCCAACTTGTCTATACTCTGTGGCAGTGTTGCCGATATTGTCGTGAATCGGGACGGGCTTGATTCAGAATCCCCCAATGGCAGAATTTCAGGGGTCAGATTGGAGACGGGCGAAGTCATACCGACGAACAATGTGGTGATAACCACCGGTACCTTTCTCGGCGGCGAAATACATATTGGACTTGACGTCTTTCCCTCGGGTCGAATGGGAGAGGCAGCTACATTCGGGCTCAGCAAGTCTCTGAAAGATGCGGGTTTCTCCTTGGGACGACTCAAAACCGGTACTCCTCCGCGCATA
Organism: Cyclaneusma minus; assembly: GCA_037179335.1. NCBI lineage: Eukaryota > Fungi > Ascomycota > Leotiomycetes > Marthamycetales > Marthamycetaceae > Cyclaneusma > Cyclaneusma minus. The sequence continues at coordinate 13,900 of JAKZHN010000035.1, read as the reverse complement.
GCAAAGAATTCCATCGACTTCTCTAGGCTCGAACCACAGCCTGGAGATAACCCGCCTTCTCCGTTTAGCTACATGAATACAGCTGTCACCGTCCAGGATCAGTTGCTCTGCTACGCTACCAACACCAATGAGGCATCTCATGCCATTGTTCGCGCGAACTTGGACAAGACTGTCCACATTCGGGAAACCGTGAATGGACCAAGATACTGTCCATCTTTGGAGTCCAAAGTCATGAGATTTGCCGAGAAGGACAAGCATATAGTCTGGCTTGAGCCTGAGGGTTTCGACAGCGATGTGATCTATCCAAATGGCATTTCCATGACCATACCGGCTGAGGCACAGGAGCAGGTCTTGAAAACTATCCCGGGTCTGGAGAACGCTGATATGACGCAGCCTGGTTACGGAGTAGAGTATGACTATGTTGATCCTCGAAGTCTGAAATCAACACTAGAAACCAAAGCGATCAAAGGTTTGTTCTTGGCAGGCCAGATCAACGGCACAACGGGCTATGAAGAGGCTGCAGCACAAGGCATTGTTGCTGGTATCAATGCAGGACTTGCATCTCAGAACCTGGAGCCCATGGTTCTTTCTCGAAGCGATGGCTACATTGGCATTATGATTGATGATCTTATCACTAAAGGTGTTTCCGAGCCCTACCGGATGTTCACTTCCAGAAGTGAATTCCGCATGAGCACCAGAGCAGACAATGCCGACCTACGACTCACCCAAATCGGACGAACGCACCGAGTCGTGAATGACGACCGCTGGTCACATTTTCGCGACGAGCAAAGCCAAATGGAAGTTCTTACGCTCGCCCTGAAAGGGAAAACCGCCAGCGCACCAAATTGGATCAAAGCAGGCTTCAACATTGCCAACAACAGCAGCCCTCGAACCGCTTTCGATCTTCTCCGCGTATCGAACGTCACAATGGACATGCTGATCCACGAAGTCCCCGAGATCACAAAGTACGATTCCCGTATCCGAAACAGAGTTGCGATTGAAGCCGTCTATGCGCCGTACGTCGAACAGCAAGCTTCTACTATTCGGGTCTTTCAGAAAGACGAGAGCTTGAGATTACCGCTGGATCTTGATTATGATAAAATTCATGGTTTGTCGATGCATGAGAAGACGCAGCTCAAAGCGACGAGGCCGGAATCGATAGGTCAGGCGAGACGGATTGAGGGATTGACGCCGTCGGGTTGTTTGAGGCTGTTGGCTCATATTCGCTCTGCGAGTAAGGCGGCTAGTAAAGCTGCTGCGTATGATGAGATGGTTTATTCAAGGGACGCTCACTCGGCTGCACAAGGAGTAACGCCGTGAGGTACAGCATGTCGATAGCACATGTTACTGATCTGTGGTGGCTGGATGAGGAATTGAGACAGGCCCTCTTTGGTCGATCTGAGACTGAGACCAGACTCCGCAGAGTGCCTCATGGCCCCCCTGCACCTTATCCGCACATCCAAGACCATTGGCGGAGTGCCTGGTACTCCTATCTCATCATCTTCAACCCTTCCCGGTCGATCCAAAACCGAATTTCTTTCATGCGAGCGAAACATTGTTGAACCAATCCAGCAATCACCGTGGATGTTCGCTAGTAGAAACCTGAGGTCGTCCATGGCAACTTGGAGGGTCCTCTCCAGCTCGGGTAGTACATCTGATCCTTTGGAACTTTCGCCGTCACGGGCCTTGCGAAGGAACGGAGCTGAAAAGGGTTTCGGTCGCTATGAAGAGAACAAGTTAGCTATATTGATGGGTGGGTCTGGGTACTTATCAACAGCAGTCTCTGCTGAACGGTGGCCATGATGGCGGTCTTTCTGGTCGTGGATTTGGTGTTCTTAGGCCAGAGGTGTCTGAGGAGATTTGAGAGTCTGTAGTTGGAAGCATGCCAGTAAGGAACGACATGGAACCCGGAGAATGTCGCGGCGGAAGTGGAGTAGAGTCGTGCAGTACGAAAACACGAAAACTGTGTCATCGAATTTTCTCGTGCACTGTGTCATAGGTAGGTCGCTAGTGTGTATTTGTATCAACTTCACGGCACTTGTCTCACTCACCCTCACAACTCTCGCCCTCTTAACACTCTAAAAGACGGACAAAGGCAAAAGAAAAATGGAGGGGAAAACAGCCGGATGTCTCTCTATCTGATGAAATTCAGGCCCAAGGCTGACTAATATATTCTAGAGTTTCGAGAACGGATATGCATGTGGCTGGTGTATTTGCTTCAAACTCCCACGGTTCCTTCCCCTCCGGCTCAACGCTCAAGTCCATTTCACCGAGTAACAGCCTCGAGGCTCAAACAGCAAAGCCGGAACACCAGACTTGACGTGCCAAAGTTGCTCAGTGACGCTTATGCCGGTCGTGTTTCCGATTTTTCTCCTCTTTCTTATATCTCACGCCATGCGAAAGCAACAGATATTTGGCAAAGAAATCCTCCGCAAAGTCGTCAAACTTGACATAATCGGCGCCCAGTCTATACGCCGCTGCAATGCCACTGACGCAAGCCAATTCATGCATATTCTGTTGAGAAATCCCTCGTCGTCAGCATCAACTCGTTCACTTCCAAAGTGTATATTCACGGGGAGCAGGAGCGTAAAAGGGGGAGGGAAAGGTGGAGAAGCTACACTTACGACCAAAGTCCACGAGCCGGCGAAGAGAGTGTTGTTTCTGTTGTTTATGAACATCATTGCCGGCACCACCCTCACATAATGCTGCCAGCGATGCCCCAACTGATGCCACCACTTCTTCTCGATCACCTTCTCCTCGTCAATCTCATCCATCGTCCACAACTCCTTGTTTTCCTTGTCCAAGAAGATACTCTGAAACACATGCTCTTGTACGTTTCCAGCCTTTCCAGCCTTTCCAACATCTCTCTTCCCATTTGTCGTAGGATCGATGCGAAACTGATGCTGATAGTTCGTGCAATCGAACGACATTTCGATCTTCTTCGGATCCCGCTCATAGCTCTTTGTGAAATACATCGGTCTGTATCCCGCCCTTTCGTCACCCTGATCAATACGCTCTTCGCCCTTCGCAAACGCAATCTGCGATTCTTGCTTCGGGGATTTGGCGTCAGCGCAGAGTTTCGGGTCGAAAGCGGTTTCGTAGTGTTTGTTGAAGTAAGCGCTGTCGCTGTGCGTAACAGTGATGTCGTCGTAAAACTTGGCGCCGCCGAGAACGAACTTCTCACGCACTGTGGCAGACTGTCCGAGGATTTTGAGAGCGTCGTCAGCTAGAACACACAGTACGAGGGAGTCGTAGGTTTCGGTCACGGAATCGCCTAGGTGTTCCCCGGTCCTGTCATGGGCTTCTGAATCGAAGAGGCGGGTTTTGAGAACGACGCCTTCGCTTGAGCGTGAAACAATCTCGGTCACGTCAGTTTCAAGACGGATGGTTACACCCTTCGCTTCAAGGTCATTCCGCCAATCTTCATAAAAATCATACAATTTGGGGAACGTAACCATTGTTGGCAAGTTCGGCAGCAACGTCTCAGGATCATAATCCCAGAGCTTCATATCCGGATCATTGAATAGGCGTTCTAGGATTGCACACGAGACGTTGGCAGTCTGATTTCCAGTTCCGAGGAAAAGCGCAATCAGGGGATAGACCATTTTGTCGCCGAAGCCTTTGCTAAAGAAGAAGAGCTTGAGCATGGCCTTGATGGGGAGGAGGCCGAGGATTGGGAGAGTCCATTTTATGATCTTGAGGACGCGGCCGAATTTTTTGATGTCGGCGGAGTAGGTGGCGAGAAGGGGGGAGAGAAAGACGTTCGTCCAGAAGGATGAAGGGCCTTTGCCGAATGATACTTGGAGGTTTACTTCGTGGGGGGAGTGGCCGTATTTGCGGAAGAAGTTGAATGTGTGTTTGAATATCTATGGGGGTTTGTTAGGAAATTCTGTTCCTGTGAAATGGGCAGGACAGTGGGAGGTGGGAACGAGGGAAGTATTACAGGAGAGCCTCCTTGGACGCCGTCATTCATCCAATCCGTGCCAAATTTCTCTTTATCAAGTGAGATGGACGTCGCTTGTCCTCCGGTTACAGGCATGCGCTCAAGTATGGTAACCTTGTATTTTTCCGGATGTTGTGCCAGAGTTGCAGCACATGACTGAAAGCAGGTTAGCATCTTATTTTGTCTCAGTGCAACCCCGATGGCAGAACTAACCATTCCAGCAGCGCCAGCGCCGACTATAACGACATGCTTTATCGGCGACATTGCGAGATGTGCGTGAGGTGCTAGAGACAGACATGACGGAGGGTTTTCCACTTATACGGGTGGAATTCGACAGGAATGTGGTTGAGAATGAGCTTGGTCTAGTGGCTCGACGACGTCACGATTGGGCCAAGTCAATAGAATTCCCGACCGAATACGTGAACGGCAGTATTGAAGCCCGCCACAAAGCCGGCTTGAGAGAGGCAGTAAGGTACGAATACGAATATCGGGGTCTGGAATGGGAGGAAGAAAGTAGTGCGATCTTTTGTTTGGATGACATGTGGGAGAGTGTCTCACTACTTTCTCTGTAGCTCGTATGACACGAGTACCTCAACTTCGGATCTTCGTTTCGTCCTCTTCCTCGTCCTTTGTTCTTTACCCACTGGGGAAGAACACTCGGGAGCAGGTTGCGGTCGCGGAACAGAACCATGGCAGCCTGGACTTGCTGCGTTTTCGTATCGGTTATAGACAGCCCAAACTTACACTCCATGAGTCCCTGCAGACAGGGCAAAGTTGTCTCTGAACAGGCTCACGCCTATGAAAATCCAAAAAATATCCGCACTTCATGACGCCTTATATAGTAGAATAGCCCAGGAGTTAAGTGGAGTTAAGCACGCTGCACCCCGCATGGATGACATGTAAACTTTCCTATTTGGGTGGCTGACAATTCTTCAAGAGCAAACCAACCGCATACCGATAATTCCTTGGGTTTGTCGCCTCGATCTTAACCAAGATCTCATTCTCCTCCCTCCCACAGACAAGTCGTCACTGCATACCCACTCGAGACCCCACAAGACCTCACGATGGAATACTCACACTTCGAAACACTGCACGTCGAGTTGATGGAGCGGATTCGACGACATCTGTTCTCTCCGACTGGTGGACTTTTATCTTTATACCTCCGCGTTTGGCCACGCAAGAACGAAGTTCTAGAGCCCAGCAAGGATAAGAAATGTGAGGCCAGCGACTCCGAATCGAGTGATACAGAATCGAGTGACTCCGAATCAAGTGACTCCGAATTCAGGCCCTCCAAGATACCTCGAAAGAGCCTAAGACCTGTATTGGATGCAGCATTACAAGCTTTCAATGTCACTTCGGTGGCCATCAGAGACTCCCAGCTGCCCGTAAAGCATTTTAATATATTTGGCAGTGTTCGAGGATGTAATTTGGTACACGTTGCCTTCTTCGCATTAATTTGCAGTTCAGCCTCGAAGCATGTCTTCATCTCACTCAAGAAGTTGACGGTGAGCTTGTCTGAACCATGTGAATATGAAAGAGAAGACCCTAAAACCGATGAACCCGAAAAAACTGTCACCACGTCCCGTAGGAACATTCTTCAGGAGTTCATGAGTGTGTCTTATCTCATGCCAGCCCTGAAAAAACCTCGAATTGCATTGGTATAATGTCGGGAACAAACGATCAAACAGACCATGCACCCCGCAAGTCTCTACGCCTCATCATGCCCACAACACAGCAAGTCCCCTACACTATGAGGAGTGTATCTTACGTGGAATTTTTGCACCCGAATGCGATTTACTCCAGTTTCTCAAGACGGTAAATCCGACAAAAGTCGCACTGGAAAATTTTACCCTGCTTTCAGGAACGTGGGATTCAACGTTCAGACTACTAACCGACCCAGACAGCTCAGTGAAATCCTATCATCTGGACGATCTCCGCGGAAGCGGTGCGGGTGGACGGCTCGTACACTTCGAAGTGCCCGGGGAACCCAAGTACCCATATCTCCAACGACAGTTGCTGGGACCCAGTTCGCTTACACGGAACGGAGACCATGCTAAAGCAGAGATTCGATATGGCTTTCCTCATGGAAGAGCCATGGGGTCTCCAGCACATATGCGTTGGTGGGGAAGCCATTGTGAGGAGTTTGGTCCGCCCAGGTGCCAGGAGTCTGCCTACGACTTCATGAAGCTGAACACCGGGCCCTCAACACCCTGTCTTCTTTAAAGGAATCGGGTGCCAAGGCAGGCTCACGATTCGAGGTAGTAATGACCCAACAACTCACCAAGGACCCGCGCACTCTATCAGAATCATTTCCAACTTCATGTGAACATCGAGCATGAAAGGTCTTCTTCTCGACCCCGATCCCCGAACGGAAGCAAGTTCCAATTCATTTGCCTCGCTTTCTACATGCAACGCCGCAGCCTCTCCTTTCACCTCGCAAACGGGTCACAACGATCTGAGGAAAAGCCGGTCCCATTTCCCAGGTTCGGGATTTCAGAAGGCCGAGACGCCACGGTTGGTACAGCCAGTTGTTTCAGACTCATAGGCCGTAGTCTAAAAAAGTCTGGTGATCAGGATGAAAATGGTGGCTGCTGCTAGCTTTCGTAGAAGCTCGTTCAAGATGGAGGTTGGTCACGCGAAAGCCAGAAAGTCAGTTCAGCAGGAAAGTTCTTCATTGATTTCCCTAAGACTAGTGACTTTGTCCTGGGAACATGGTATGAAACCATGAGCCGAATGCTTGACTGCACGCCAGCATCCTGTCCATCTTCTCCTGATCATTGAGAGACGTGAATATTTCCAGACAAGTGTCCCATGAGGGGGAGGGGCCCAGACTTTTTACCTAACTGTACATATGTACTGTGTTACTGCTTACCTATCATACCGCACATGCTGATGCAGCTAATGGCCGCTGTGTCATTTGGGGGCCATATATCCGAGTAAATTGTGCAATCCCATATACCCACTGAAGATGAGGTCAACAAAGCCTATGCCTCTTACCGTCTTCCTCAAAATCCATCGAAGCCCGCAGGTATATTCATCCCCATCTGCGCTCCACTCAGCCCATCTCCCTGGCCCATTCCTACTCCGGCACCACTACCACTCATAGATCCGTTCCTCTCCTCACCAAACTCCATTCCTGACGTATTTACTGGCGGTCCAACATCTGTCTTCAAAATATCCACCGCGAGGCTCACCTCAACAAAATCTTCCAACTCTTCACTCACAGTTTTCAACTTCTCTTTCACAGATGCAATGCCTTCGAAGCCGACTATATGGCGGGCAGGCGGGTTCTCATGTCCCCCTATTGCAGTGATGGCGTGGACTGTTTCGAGCACAAGCTGGTCTTTAGCCTCGGGTCTTAGGCGTGGATAGCGCTCCAGAACTTTGGGTCCTTCGTGCTCTTCATACGAAGACGAATTTGGAGATGCAGCGGATCGGTTTGAAGGGGTCTTGTTTCTATTTTCTGCAGAGGTTTGATTGCTAGAGCGCATGGAAGGTTCGAGGTTCACCACGTCGCTCAGGATATCTCGTAACATGGGTGCAGGATTGTTACTGCTGTCGTACTGGGGAAGTGGCGGCGCAAACACAATGTTATTCGTCAGGAGCTGGATTTCCTTGTTTGGCTGCACGATAGTCATTTTGATATTGAAGGGGGCGATTTCGTAGGCTAGGCAGTCGCAGAAGCCTTCTAGTGCCCAAGTTGCGGCGCAATACATGGGCATACCGGGTGTACCGATGTGGCCTGTCACTCCAGTGAGGATCATGAGGTGGCCGTTGTGTTTTGCACGAAGCAGGGGAAGTGTGGCTTTGATGAAATTCAGAGGGGCAAAGTATAGGTGGTTGAATTGGTCGCGGATGAGCGATTCGGTCTGTGGACTTGCACAGAGCTCTTCGACTGTGCCGACGACGGCGTGCGAGGCGTTGCAGAGGAGGATGTCTATCCGTCCCCAAAGTTCCACTGCTTCGGCCACTGCGGCTTGCGCATTCCCCATGACGCGCCCATCGCATTTGATCCCGCGTATCCTGTCCTTCCATCCTTCGCGGTCTTTCCGGGAGCTCTTGACTTCGTTTATAAGATCGCGGTATTCGGCACTTCGTTCTTCGTCTTCCAGTTCCTTGGGTGGCAGACCGGCTGCCACATAGTCACCATGAGCGAGCAAGAGCCTGATCAGGCGGATGCCAATTGGCGACAGGGCAGAGGTGATGAACCAAACTCGAGGCGAATTGTGGGTTGGGAAGCCGGCGGGAGGGACGTGGTAGGATACAGAGGCTCTGCGGTCTGCTGGGCCAGCATTTGAGGGTCTTCGCTCCGAGACGGACTGCTTGCGTTCACTTTGCGATTGCTGTCGTTCGGTCATGGCGGATGGGCCTTGCTGGGCGCCAGGTCAACATTGGAAGGTACTGCTGAGGTGAGATTTATATGGAGCGAATGATGCCATGAGGCGATGGCAGGATTTGTGGTGTTGAAACTTGGAGGTCGAGGTGCACTGTCATAGCTTTCACTGCCCGAAGCGGTTAGGGCGGCACACAAGGCTGAAGCCCGCCCCGCCAGCATCGTGTGTCAATCGCAGCGAAATCGGCACCGAATCCCTGGAGATCTGCCTCTGGGGAAGCAGCCCAGCGGGGAGAAAGCGATCGCAGGCACGTGTGTTGAGGCCATCGGCGCCGATGCTGGTTTCGTCCAAGTTTCGTCCAAAATAATTTCAGCGCTGCTCCGTCAAGCTTCATCGCAAATTGACAACTGACTCACCCGTGCTCGCTCTGCTTACAACGTTCGGACATTTCAAACCTTAAGGCGGATTAGCAGAAACCTTGCTCAAGCATTGAACACCGCCTCTTGGGTAAGTCGTCCTGCCATCAACAGTTGCTTCTGTTCTGTCGCTGCCCAGCTTCAATGTCATACTCGAGTCATTGCCTGTGCTATTCCAGTCATTGCCCTCTCTTCCAGTCATACAATGCTCAAACTGATCTCCTGCTTCTCACAATCACTAAAAGACCTCTCAGACCTCCCTAATCCCCTCAAGCGGACCACCACCAAGACCGACGCCTCTTCCTCTACCCAATACTCCGTCAAGTCTCCGTACTCGTACACCTCCTACACCAGCGGCACTTGCTATCGTCTCAATCGCTTCGAACGACCCAAACGATTCATGCCTTCCCGCGAGGATATCACCTACTTCGGCGCCGGCCCCGCCGGTTTGCCTACCTCGGTCCTCGAGACAGCCGCCGAGGCTCTCGTTGATTACAACAACACGGGCTTGGGACTGGCAGAACACTCGCACCGTTCTGACCTAGCCACAAATGTGTTGAATGAGACGAAGGCAGATCTGAAGGCTTTCCTCAACATACCAGATGACTATGAGATCTTGTTTATGCAAGGAGGTGGAAGCGGCCAGTTCAGCGCAACTGTATCCAACCTTGTAGCAGGATGGGTCGAGCGAAGGCGGACTGCAGATGGGAAAGAACGCAGCCTAGATGAGATGAGGAAGATTGTGGAGGATGAGCTGAAAGTCGACTATCTTGTCACTGGTTCCTGGTCGTTGAAAGCATCCCAAGAAGCAGCACGTCTGATTGGCCCCGAGTACGTCAATGTAGCTGTCGACGCTCGAGAAGCCAATAATGGGAAGTTTGGCAAGGTTCCAGATGAGAAAGACTGGAAACTGTCAAAGAATGCGGCCATGGTCTATTACTGCGACAATGAGACAGTGGATGGTGTCGAATTCCCTGCATTTCCGAAAGTGTTGGAAGGCGAGGACAAGATTGTTGTAGCAGACATGTCCTCCAACATTCTCTCACGCCGTATACCAGTTGAGAAGTTTTCGGTGATTTTCTTCGGCGCACAGAAGAACCTAGGAACGACGGGCATTACTGTTGTCATTATCAAGAAGAGCTTGCTACCGCCGCAGAGCCCTCAGCCTGATGCTTCACTGCTTCGAAAATTGGGACTGCCTGTTCAGCCCGTGGTTTTCGACTATGGAACAATTGCGAAGAACAACAGCTTGTACAACACGCTGTCGATCTTTGACGTGTATATCGCTGGACAGGTGCTGAAGAATCTGAGGCAGAGGTTCCCCGAAGGTATCGAGGGGCAACAGAAAGAGGCGGATACCAAGGCTGCCATCATTTACGCACCACTGGATTCGTATGCTAATGTTTACAAGGTACGGAAATCTGTCCTGTTTTCTCCCGACTCTTTCCAGTTTTCTCATTTCTCATTTCCCGTTCCTCTTTTCTCTTTTCTCGGTCCTCTTTCCTCTTTCCTCGTTTCTTGTTTCTCGTTTCTCGGTCCTCTTTACTCGTCCCTCGTTTCTCTTTCACCATTCCCGATTCCCGATTCCCGATTCCCTGTGCCCATTCCCGATTCCAATTCCCATTCACTGTTTCCCATTGCCCATTCCTCATTCTTCCAACCTTACGCCCATATGTTCATTCTTTCCTCTTCATCTGCGCAAGCCAGCGCAGCGTCCGGGGGGTTCAGGGGGCTTGCCCCCCCGAAATCCAACACCAATTACAAACACTTGCTATGAGAAATTTCGGATATCAGGTATCAATTCCTTGCTAACATCCAAACAGGTCGTTCCCGATCCTTCATCCCGCTCCCGCATGAATGTCTGCTTCCGCGTGATCAAAGGTGGCGATCTCGAGCGTGCTGAACGTGCTTTCCTCGCTGGTGCGCTGAAGCGTGGCCTTCAGGGTTTGAAAGGTCATCGTAGTGTAGGCGGAATTCGAGCCAGCAACTACAATTCTATCAGCATTGAGGGTGCGGATAAATTGGCTGCCTACCTGCATTTGTTTGCTGAGGCTGAGGATAGTGTTGTTTGAGGTGTGAGGGTGTGAGTGTTTGTGAGAGCGCGTCAGTTGGGGGAGTAAGTTGGAGATGGACTGTGTGACGAATGATTGGAGTGCGATGGATTTGGATACGATGGACTGGGATGTGATCAACGCCTTCAACCACCTGAGACGGCTTTGGTAATGAAAAGTGGTTTACGACTCCGGCGTCGGCGGGTACCTCAGACTAGGTTTTCTGCATTTGCATGGCAGCGCGGCGGGGGGAGATACATTTCTTTTTCTCGGGACTCGGTGGATTTCACGAATTTATGCAAGTTCGAAACCCAAGTTGCATTCTGAGGTTTTGTTGATATGTGACAGGAAAGGGGTGGTTAGAGAGTCGAGCAAGGCTAGAGCTTTGAGATCTCCTGTGTCTTGCGAGTGATTTGCGGGTTGTCTGACGGGACATCAAGTTGAAGTCCCGGAGGTGATACCCGGAGGCGCTTCCCTCTTCATGTCGAAATGTTACAAAAACCGATGAAAACAGTCATCCGGATATGTCAGAAGGAAATCGTTCGTGGTTCGTTAAGATCCGCTGCCGAGAGGCATGGGAACACGAATTTTGCGTCGGAGCCTTAGGTCTGGTGAGGGTTTCCCATTTTGGACTCTGGGACCCGATTTCCGGCGAGGAATCTTCAAAATGAGGTCCGAGATTTCCAGTGGTTGTGCAGGCACCCGATTTCCGACATGGCTTCGCCGCTTCATTGACCGCGTCACGAAGCTTGAGATTAATTCCCGATCCTTTTGGTTAGGATGCAGAGTACGCGCTGGCTGACCCGAAGGACCTCAACCCGGAAGACATAACACCGGTATGCTGTTGCGTTACGAGGAATTAGACAACGACAGAGCTTGCAGCGTTTCTCCAAGTAGTACATGAAATTAGGCCAAATCCCCGATCCATTTTCTATATTCATACCTTTGCCCTGGTCCCCGAGATGATTCCTGGCTTCAAAATCTAAGTACAAACAAAGGAGTTCTTCTCAATTACAAGTCCATCGAATCGGCCACATCGGAATCACAACCACAATACACTAACTAGACATTACAAGCCCCAAAAGTGAAAGTACATGCATGGAAGAAGAACAGCAAACTCATGGCTCTTCGATGCGATAATTTGGACGGGGAGCGTCGTGGGGACGGAGGTTACGGGCAATTGGGGCGCCTGGGCGGCGCGCGGGGTGGGGGGGAAGACGGGATGTCGAATATGTCATCGTCGCCCCGGCGCTCATCGGCCTGATCTGGTCTGGCCCTTTTGCGCGAAGAAGGTGCGCTCGGTGCCTGCGGGTTGGCATCTGGGCGCTCGCGCGAACGGGGAGCAGTTGTATCTCCGTGCACGGAGGCGTAGTGCTGCAGAACGGTCTGCTCAGTCAGTCCAGCACCGATCAAGTGCAACGTCTGCGCCAGAAATGTTGCCTTGGGTATGTAGGCGGGGTTGGCGAGGGGTTTCGCTGCCAGATACGTGGACGACCATTCGCGAATTTTGCCGATGAGGCCTTATTGTCTTAATAAAACACATACTCGGGTTTTCGATAATTTTAAGGCTTATTTTCACCCCGGGATTAACACCATTTGCTATAACGGCCCTAAAATGCAATAAGTCCATATAACCGGCGCATAACCAATTTGGCGCTAGCCTAATACCAGTGCTTATAAAAAAAGCTTGTCGCCCTTAATCTTTTTTGCAACCAAAATTATCACAATATTAAAAATCCATATTAGCCGCATTAAATATATAAAACTTTATTAACATTGCTTGCAATTCCGGGATATAAGCATAGCCTATATTTTTTTTATTATCCAGTTTTTTCTTGCTTTATTATATAATAATAAAGCCAAAAATGCGATTATTAATAAATTTAAAAACGAAAAAGCAAAGACTTTTATTTTGGCTTTAAAAATTAATATATAAATTTATTTAATAATTATTAAATATAAAATCTATACATTTTAAATATTAACCAATTTTTTTCCAGCCTTTAATATATTTAATATGTTTTAGCTTAAGTCTTTAATAGCTAGGCCAATTAAACGTTTTTAAATAGCCAAATGTTTAATTATTTTTTGAAAATAATAAAATAAATGTTTGCATTTTAATTGGAAAATAAATTAAAGCATTATTAATAATTAGGCATTATTATTATAAATATTTTTAAATTATGCAAATTTTTTAAAATTTCCGCCCGAATATAAAGGCTATTTATTATTAAAAATAAAATTAATTAATGCTTTTTACCAAATTATTTTTAGCCCGCTTTTTTTAGTATATTTTATATTGCTGGTAGCCAATTTTTAATTTATTAATTATAAATATAATTTAAACTATATTATAATAAAGCATTATTATACCCTATTAGCAAATTATAAATATTTGTTATAAGCTTATTTTTTAAATTAGCGGATTAAAAAATACTCGCTTTTTTAAATTTAAATAAATTATATACCAATTTTATTAATCAATTATTTTAATATTTAAAATATAAATTCCATATATTATACCTTATAATTTATAATATTTTTATATTGCATTATATTAAAAATATATAATATATTATAATTTTCTATTATTATTTAATTAATAAAACGTTTAGCTATTAAAATTATTACAAAAAATATTTAAAAACCATTTATAAAAAAATATTGCCTATATTGCTATTGTAAATAAATAAAATAATATTATTAATCCTAATTAATTTATATTTAAGGCTAATAGCCTAGGCTAAAAAAAATCCAATAAAAATAAAAAATATATTTTAGCAAGCTTTTTATTAATAATTCGCTAGCCGAATTAGGCTTAGCGCTGGCCTAATTCGGTCACCGCCCTACCTTTCTGGCCAGCAAATACCAAATTCGCTATCCAAAGCCCTAATCGCAAAACTAACCAGCGCATTAGAAACTAGGGGTAAAATGCGTGAAAAAAAAAAAAACCAAACCAAAAAAAAGTAAACAAAACTAAAATAAATAAAAAACATATAAAAAGAAAAAAAATATATAAAATCAAAAAGGGGTTAGGGTTAGGGTTAGGGTTAGGGTTAGGGTTAGGGTTAGGGTTAGGGTTAGGGTTAGGGTTAGGGTTAGGGTTAGGGTTAGGGTTAGGGTTAGGGTTAGGGTTAGGGTTAGGGTTAGGGTTAG